>OX387240.1:26218663-26617429 GCA_947561735.1 Cenchrus americanus | reverse complement strand
AAGCGTGGCTCCCAAGTCCCCGGGTGAGTGGCCGAAGATGTTGTGGGAGAATAAGAGAGTGAGTGCACGGTGCGCCGTGTTCCTCCGATCCGTCCCCCCCGCGGCCGGGGGCTCGCCTTCCCTTTTATAGGCCAAGGGGGCGGCGAGTTACATGCACGCCGCGCTACCTAGCTACGTGTGGGAGCACGTCGTGCTATGGTGTAGAGCGGGCGGCCGTCCGGCCGATCTTCGCCGCGATCCGGCCATGATGGCCTACCTTGTACCCGAACAGAGGGCGGTTCGAGGGTAGGAGGCGGCAGATGGCGATGGCGTCCCCCGATAGGCTTCGAGGGAGGTGCCGATGATGGCGGCACGGGCACAGGAGCGGCGGAACGGCGTTCCTTCCCAATGAGCTCGCGGTGGTGGAGTGGTTGCCGCAAGCAGCTCGGCGTGCGCCCGCGGAGTCGGGGGCGTGCGCCCGCGCGCGTGGGCACGGCGGCCGCGCTCGCGCGTGGCCGGGATGGCCACCCACCGGCCTAGCGCCCCTCACCCAACCCGCAAGGTCACGGGAAAGTGGAATCGAGGGTGCGCCCCGGCCCCCTTTCGAGGGTCGAGCGCGTTAGCCGTACAGCGGGCGTGCGCGCGGTGTCACGGGACCGACACCGCCGTACCGCACGCCCACCCCACGCGGGCGGGGATGGGCTCCTCCCCGGGGAGTTGGTGCGGCGGCACCGGGGCGTGAGCCCCGGCGCATGATGGCGCCGTCCCGCGGCGTCGTGGCGTTAAATGCCCAAGCACGGGGCCGGCGCACGCGTGCGGGGCGCCCGTGAGCGTGGCGGGCCCCGCCGAGGGCGGAGCGACCCTCGAGCGAGGCGAGGACCCGCTCGAGGGGGAGCGCGCCCTCGAGCGGGGCGGGACCGCTCGAGGGAAGGGTCGCCCCTCGAACGGGGCGGAACCCGTTCGAGGAGGGGGTTGCCCCTCGAACGGGGCGGAGCCCGTTCGAGGAGGGAGCGTGCCCTCGGCGAGGCGGAGCCTCGCTCGAGGGGTCTTCCTAGGTGGGCCGTCTTGGTGGGCCTCCGAAGTCCCGCCGCATGGGCCACGTCCCGCATGGTTAGTTTCCCGCATGGTTAGGCTTAGCTTATTTGATGCAGGAATTTAAGTGAGGGTTCCCCCATTGTTTGAGGGGACCCCTAGGGCGGTCCCCGACGCAGCCCCCGAGCATCCGCGGGTTTGCCATCGAGGCTCCCGCATGCCGGAACCTACCGATAGGACGTTCTTCCCTCCTTGTTTGCGAACGCTTCCGTGGGGCCGCGCTAGCGGACCCGCGGGTCTAGCCCTCGAAGCCCCGGGCAGGAGTGTGGGCTCTCCCCGCAGGGGTTAACCGCGAGCAATTCGGCCGTAAAGGCGTGGCACATATGCCAACCGGCATCGGCGGTATTTCAGCCGGCATCGGGGGTGCACGCTCCCCCGTCACCGTCTCTCCCGGCGGGTGCAATTCCAAGGAGGTGTAGCCGTGCGTCAAGCCCCCGAGCCTTGGCCCCGTTCGAGGCGATCGGGTCGAGCCTCGACGACTTGTTTTTTATCGCGCCCTCGCCGTCCCTCCGCGGGTCGGAGAGGTGAGGTTTCCACGACTCCCATCGAGCGGGTCGCGAATCGCGGATTCCTCTTCGAGCCGCTAGCGGGTGGTTCAAGTGGACGTCCATGCCCCGTTCGATAAGGGTAGGCCGCGCGGTCCGGAGACACGTCCATGGAAGCGCTTGCGTGGGTTTGCTAGGGTGGGGCTCGGTCCCGTTCGCTAGGGACCGAGGGCGCGGAAGCTCTCCCCGTGGGATCCCCCCCGCTAGCCGCCCTCGCCGGCTCTCGAACACGACATGTGGGGCACCCTCGAGCCGACGGGCTCGAGGAACGGCTCGAATGCGCGTGCCCTCGTCGTCCCTAACTCGTGATCCGGGGCGCCCGTTCGAACCCGTCGAGGGTCGCTCGAACCCCTCGACCGCAAGGCCGTGCGGGGCCGTGCATGGACAGCCCCGTCTTTTCGCGTTTGCGGCCGTCGAGGGGTCTGGGCGTGCCGACCCTCGAGGTGCTTGTTGGTGGCATGGCGCGGTATGAGTGCTTTCGTGTCGCTCTATTTCAAGCGTGACCTGGGCGATCCTCTTACGCGCGTGCCTTCTTTTAGGGGGTTGACATCGTCTCGAGTTGGGGGTCATGCCGCTCGAGGGTCCTACGTGGCATGGGTGCCCGCGGTGGTCCGCTCTACATCGAGCAGTCCCGGCGACCTTCTCACGCCGATATCCCATCGAGGGTCGCCTTGTTTCGAGTTGAGGGTCATGCCGCTCGAGGGCTTCTACGTGGCATGGGTGCCCGCGGCCGTCCGCTCTACACCGAGCAGTCCCGGCGACCTTCTCACGCCGTCATCCCATCGAGGGTCACCTTTGTCTCGAGCCGAGGATTCGCCTCGCTCGAGGGCTCTCCTTGCTTGGCAAGGGGCCCGGCATTTAATTGCCTTGCGGCGTGGCCGCGGGTTTTGCAGCCGCGGGCGCGCCTTTTAGGCGCCGCGCGCGCGCGCGCGCGTAGTGGGCGACGTGGCCGGCGGACGTGACGGTTTCGCCTCGGCCGCCGCCGGTCTTGCCGTAATGATGACCCGCCCGCAAGTTGTTAGAGCCGCCGCAGCCGTGGTGGGGCCCGCCCGTCGACGCGATGGAAAGATTCCCCGCAAGCTACGTTGGCGGGCGTGCGCTCCGAGAACTCGCCCGTTGCCTATAAAACCGCGGTGAGGAAGGGACGGCGGTTTTTTACCTTGGCTCCTCACCGTTTTCAGTCCTCCGTCCCTTCGCCTTCGCCTCGCTCTCTCTCGCCACCGCGCGGCTCGCTCGTTTAGAGCTTTTTTTCCTCGCTTCCTTGTCCTCCGCCCTCGCACTCGTTCGTCCCCCCTCATGGCGCCGCCGCCCTTCCGATTAGGGTCCCGGGAGCCGTACGCATGGGAGAGGTCGACCGTGACCCCGCTCGCCCGGGCGAGCCGGTCGCCGCCGGCCACCGGTCGGCCAACGAAGAAGGGCGCCCGGCGGGAGTGGATCGTGCCGCCATCGTCGCACCTTGAGCCCAACCCGCCGGGAGGGCTACGTGGTGAGCTTCCTCCGCTACCACGAGCGCGGCTTCAACGCGCCGGCGAGCACATTCATGCGGGCATTGTGCTACCACTATGGGGTGGAGCCGCACAACTTTGCCCCCAACGCGATCTCGCAGCGGCCACATTCGTGGGCGTCCGCGGAAGGGTACCCGGGGATCCCGCCAATGGGGAGCTCGGGGTACACCTCTTCCGCGGGGAGCTCATCACGCAGCCCCACGTCGGAAGCCGAGGGACCCGCGCGCGGTGCGCGCCGGCGGATGTCGCTCGCCCCGCGGGGGCAGCTCAAGGAGTTCTACATCCCCCGCACCATGACGACGAACAACGCCGGCCGGGAGCGGGGATGGTTTTATCCGCGCAACGCCGAGCCCGGCCTTCCTCCCTACACCGGCCGGTGTTCAAGAAGAGGCCGGACTCCCGGGGCTACGGGTTGCCCACGGCCAACCATCGGCGCGCAAGAGTCCGTCCTCGCCGCCTTGCGCCGGCCGGGCGAGGGAAGGGCTCAACGCGATGGGCGTCCTCGCCTTCCTTCATCACCGCGAGTCGTGCCGTTGATGGAGAGGCCCCTCCGCATCTTCGAGATGACGGAGGCGGCCAACCCCGTCGACGTGGCGAGGTCGCGGATGCTCCCGACGCCGCCGGGAGCGGCCGTACGCGCTCACCCGGCGCGGAGCGCCGTCGACACCGGACGCCGCCACCGCGGGTCGGACCCCCGTGGGACATCGAGATGCTCCCCGTCGGCCCGTTGGTGAGTGTGGTTTTTTGATTTCGTTTTAGTCCTTGTTCTTGCTTCCGTTTCCCCGATGCGCCATTGTTGCTCTCGCGCGCAAACCGGTGCAGCTCAACGCCGCCAAGTCCGTTCCACCCACCCCCCGACTCCCGTGCGCTCGGCCGGCGGCTAGCCGGGAGCAAGCAGGAGCGAGCGGCGCGCAAGAGGGAGCACGCAAGGCGGCGCCAAGCGCGCCGCGACGCACGGTCCGCGGAGTACCGGCGGCGGGAGGAGCCGGGGCTCTCCTCCCCCGACATCGAGGAGCCCTCGTCCTCGACCAGACGAGGAGGAAGAGTCCGAGGGGGAGGGCCCCTCGCACTGTGGCGCCCGCGCCCCCGCCGCCGGACCCCGCGCCGGCCGGGGGTGGCTTTGCCCGGGGCGCGCGCGCGCGCCGGCGCCCGCCGCCGGGCATCATCGTCGGGGGGCGGCACGCGCCGCGCGAGGTGCCGGCGCGCGCCACGGAGGCGCGCGCGGCGGACGTGCGCCGCGCGCGCGCGCGCGTGCCCGCGCGCGGCGGAGCGCGTCCGCGCGCGCGGCGTCCCCGTCGAGGGGCGCGTCGGCGGGCGCGCCCGCGCGCGGGGCGAGCGTGCCCCCGCGCGCGTGGTGGCGGCGTGCGGCCGGCGCGCCCACGCGTGAGGCGGGCGTGCCCGCGCGTGCGGCGGCGCCGTCGGGGAGGCGCCGCGCGCGGCGCGGCCCCCGCGCCGGCCTCGTCGGAGGCCCTCGAGGAAAAGGAAGCGGCCTTTTCCTCCGCGAGGTAAGGAACCCGTTCTTCCTTTGCTTGGCCTTAGTTTGCCGGTTATTAGATGCTCTAACCCTCCGTTCGTGTTTGCGCAGGCGGTGCCAACCGTCCCTCCTCTTGCACCGGCCAAGGTGCCGAGGACCGGACGCGTCGATCCCCACCCGGCGGCGTTCGTCGAGGGGGTCGCGCCCGGGGGACGCGCGCGCGGCGGCGGCACGAGCGCGCAAGGCCCGGCCGGGGCTTCGAGGCCCCGGCCGGCGGATCAGCCCGCCGCGGCGCCGCCGCAGGTCGCCGGGGGGCGGCCGGCGCCGGCCGCCACGGAGGCGCAGCGGGCCGCCGGCGGCCACGGGGGAGGTGCCGCCCGCGGTGGCGGCCACCGCGGAGGAGGCGGAGCGGGCGCAACCGCGGGAGCGCCCGCGGATGTGGCGGCGCGGACGGAGGTGGCGGCAACGGCGCCACGACCCGGCGCCCGCGGCCGCGGAGGCGCAGGTGGAGGCGCCGGGGCCGGAGGCGAGCAGCGGCTCCGCCCGCCGGCGGTCCCCGTGCGGAGGTGGTGGAGCTCTCGGATGACTCCCCGCCGCCCGGGTGGAACCCGGGGCCGCCCGGCCCACGAACTCCCCCGAGCCCCGAGAGGGGGCCCTCGTGAGGCGCACGAGGGTCACATGATAGTGGGGGGCCGAGGGCACGACGCCGAGGCCTCGTCCTCCCACGCCGGCCGCCCCCGCCCGGGGGGGGGGGGCCGTGGAGGATCCCCCCGCGTTTGCCGACGCCCGTAGGGAGCAGGAGCTCGGGGCGAGCTCCCCGAGCCACGGCGCCACGCTCAACCGCGCGTTGAACGAGGCGCCGCGGGTCCACGGCGCGCCCGGCCCGGATCGTCTTCCGTGTGAGCCACTCGTTGCTCTTCTCCCTTCCTTTTTTCGTTTTCGCGTGCCGCATTCAAGACTTGGCGCTTACGAGGCTCGATGTGTGGATGCCGTGAGCTCGAGCGCCGCGCCCGTGAGAAGTATAGCGCGTTCGACCGGTGAACGCCGAGGCCCGCCACCTCCGGGAGCGATGCGCCGCTTTCGACGCGCTTGCGGAAGCTCTTAGGACGCCGGGACACCGGGCCGGTGTACCGGCGATGGCGTGGTGCGACGTGCTCCCCGAGAGCTCGTGCGGACGCGGCGCGTGACTCGAGTCTCGAGCGGATCCGCGCAGCCCCTCGTCGATCGTGACGAGGCGCCGTGGAACGCGCGCGAGGACCCGGACAAGACGCGGACGCCGGCCGCCACCCGGGAGGCGGAGGTGGCCACCGCCGCGCCGAGGACCCGGGAGCTCCGCACGTCGCTCGAGGGGGCGCAGCGCAGCCGCCGGGGCCGAGGAGCGGGCGCGCGGGCCGGAGCAGCCGCGCCAAGGAGGCCGATGACCCGAAGGCCGCCCTCGACGCCAAGGCGCGCGCTCTCGTCGCCGCCGAGGGGCGGCCTCCGGCCAGAGCGCATCGCCCGCCGTGGGGCCGAGGGGCGGCTCCGGCAGAGCAGAGCCGCCCTTGGCGACGCCCGACCGGCGCCGGGAGCGGGGAGCGCGTCGCGCGCGAGGCGGCGGAGAAGTCGCCGGAGGAGCGGAACGCCGCATTCTCCGAGGTTGAGGATGAGGCGTTGGCGCCGCATCGCAATGCCGCCCAAGAGATGGCCCTCGTCGAGCAAGGCGAGACCGTCCGGGGCGTCTCGAGGCGGCGCCGAGTCCGCGCGCCGCGACCTCGATCCGGGAGAAGAGGCAAGTCGAGGGTAAGCTACCGTCCGACCCCCGCTTGTTAGTTCTTGCTTTAGAGGGTTCGTTTCCCCTTTCTCGATTTCTTGTCGTCTTGTCGCTTCCTGTGCTTGCGCACCGCCTTTGGGGCACGCCGCCGGGCGGGCCGAGGCCCCGCAAGCCTCCTACAACTCCTCCGAGCAGAGCCGCAGGAGCCGCGGGACGCGGCCCTCGAGACCCGTCACGTCGTCGAGGAAGGCGAGGCCCGTGCCGGCGCCTCGCCGGCCGCCCGCCCACGCGCCCTTGGCGGCCACGTCACGGGGCGGGTGCGGCCGGCGTTGCACCCGGGCGTGCGTAAGGCCCCCGGAGTGGTGCGATCCCACTACGAGGTCAACCTCGAGGCGGTAGCGGAAGGCTACATCGTGCCCGAGGGCGTCGAGGACGAGGTGGCCATGGAGCGCGCGGACGCGCTTGCCGCCGACGCCGCCGAGTCGCTCGCCGAGGCCTTCGAAGAATTCCTCTTCCCCGACGCCGCCGACGCTGCCGCTCCACCCGCCTGAAAGCACCTGGGCGCTAGGCCCGTTTTTTGTTTATGTGTATCGTAACTCGGCCTCGTGGCCTCTTGTAAATAAACAAGTAGTTTCGTGAACATGGTCAGTTTGTAAATGAAATCGCTTGCTTATTGCGCTTTTTGCTTCTTCTTCTTCCTGAGTAGATTCTAGTTAGGGGAGTCCGCCTTTCGCAGGGGCCCGCTGGGTTGGAGGCGAGAGAGACGGGCCATAGCCACGCGGCGTAGGCTGTCTCTGGCTCGCGCGCTCCTTCCGCTGTGCCGCCTACGCCCTGTTCGAATCGTGGCTCGTGGTTGAAGTAGGAAACAAACTTAGCGCGTGTTATTACGTTTTTTGCGCGAAAAAATGGGACCATTTGGGGGGGGGGTGCCCCCCCGCAAGAGGCCCCCGAGGGTAACTTGGGTTTCGGGGAAAGCCGAGTTGCCCTTTTACTAGACTTGGAGTATTTACATAGGTGACACCAACTGGGGCGTTGGCCGTGCGTTTTTACAACAGAAAATGCTTGGAAATCCTAGCTAAGGGTAGAAGCGACGTAGCTGTTGGATGTTCCAAGCGTTGGTGAGTTCTTCGCCGTCCTCGTTGGCCAGCTTGTATGTGCCCGGCTTGAGCACCTTCACCACGACGTAGGGTCCCTCCCATGGGGGTGATAGCTTGTGGCGCCCTCGATTGTCTTGGCGTAGCCTTAGGACCAAGTCCCCCTCGCCGAAATCCCTCGCGACGTATCTTGCGTGCTTGGTAGCGCCGTAGGGACCGTTGATACCTTGCGGAGTGCATCAACGCCACGAGGCGTACTTCGTCTAGCCGGTCCAAACGAGTCCCTCGCGGCTCGCCGGTTAGCATCCTCGTTGTAGCCTCGAACCTTGGGCGACCCGTATTCCGCATCCGTGGGGAGGATGGCCTCCGCGCCATGGACTAGGAAAACGGGGTGAACCCGTGGCTCGCTTGGGGTAGTCCTTAGGCTCCACACGACCGCCGGGTAGTTCTTGGAGCCATTTTCGCCGCATTTGTTGAGCCGGTCGAAAATTCTCGGGTTTGAGGCCCCGTAGGATCATGCCGTTGGCACGTTCCACTTGGCCGTTGGTCCGTGGGTGCGCCACACCGCCCAATCCACTCGGATGTGGAACTTGTCGCGGAACTCCAAGAACTTCCGCCCGTGAACCGGGACCCGTTGTCCGTGATGATGGAGTTTGGCACTCCAAAGCGGTAGACGATGTCCGTGAAGAACGTGACCGCCCGCTCGCCCTCAAATTCGTAATGGGGCGCACCTCCACCCACTTGGAGAACTTGTCGATCGCGACGAGCAGGTGGGTGAAGCCCCCGGCGCCTTCCGCAGGGGCCCGACGATGTCCAACCCCCCACACGCCGAACGGCCATGTTACGGGGATCGTTTGCAGAGCGTGAGCTGGCAAGTTGGTCTTGCGGGCGTAGAACTGGCACCCTTCGCAAGTGCGCACGATTTCGTTGGCGTCCGCGACCGCGGTAGGCCAACAGAAGCCTTGGCGGAACGCGTTGCCGACGAGGGTGCGTGGCGCGGCGTGGTGGCCGCGCATCCCCGCGTGGATGTCCCGTAGGAGCTCGCGCCCTCGGGAATGGGTATACACCGCCGGAGGATGCCCGACGCGGCGCGCTTGCGCCTCGCCGTCGACCAGGGTGAATGACTTGGCCATCCTGGCGATGCGCCTGGCTGCGGCCCGGTCTGCGGGGAGCTCCCCTCGAGCAATCCAGGCGATGTACTTCTCCCGCCAGTCCGCCTGGACGGGAGCCGGCTCGATGTCCATTGCGACAGCCTCGTGGGAGCCGTACCCCTCGAGAAGGGAGAGCACGTACGCCTCGTTCGAGGGGTCCTCTTCCATGGGTTCCGCACCCGCTGGATTCGAGGGAGCCCCCGAGGGTCCGCCGTCGCTCGAGGGGTAGGGCTCGAAGGTGACCGAGGGCTGCGCGATGTCGCGCGCGAAAACGTTTCGGGGAACGGTGATCCGCCCGACGCGATCTTGGCAAGTTCGTCTCGCTCTCCTCGTTGTACCGGCGGGGTACATGATTAAGCTCGATGCCGTAGAATTTGTCTTCGAGGGCCCGCACGGCCTTGCAGTAGGCCTCCATCTTGTCGTCGTGGCAGCTCGCGTTCTTCATGACTTGGTCGATCACGAGCTGCGAATCCCCTCGCACGTCGAGGCGCTTGATGCCCAACTCAATGGCGATTTTGAGGCCGCAGAGGAGGGCCTCGTATTCCGCCATATTGTTAGACGCGGGGAAGTGGAGGCGCACCGCGTAGCGCATGTGCTCCCCGAGGGGTGACACGAAGAGCGTGCCCGCGCCCGCTCCCCGTCTTCATCACCGAGCCGTCGAAGAATCGCAGTCCAAAGACTCGCTTGAATCCGAGGGGGCGGCACCGCGTGTCCGTCCACTCGCCGACGAAATCGGCTAGGATTTGCGATTTGATGGCCTTGCGCGGGCGTAGGCGAGCGTCTCGCCCATCAACTCCACGGACCACTTGGCAATCCCCGCTCGCCGCGTCGGGGTTGCGAATGATCTCTCCTAACGGGAAGGAAGAGACCACCGTAATCGGGTGGGCCTCGAAGTAGTGGCGGAGCTTGCGCCGCGCGAGGACTACCGCGTACAACAGCCTTCTCGGACCCGGGGGTAGCGCGTCTTCGTGTCCGACAGACTTCGCCGATGTAGTAGACCGGCCTCTCGCACGGCAAGGCATGCCCTTCCTCCGTGCGCTCCACAACGATCACGGCGCCGACCACCCGGGTGGTTGCGGCCACGTAGAGTTGGAGGGGCTCGCCGTCTCGCGGCGGCGTAAGGATTGGGGCGTGCGTCGCAGATGCCTTCAGCCTTGTCGAGCGCTTCCCGGGCCTCGGCGGTCCAAGAGAAGCGCTCGTGCTTCTTGAGCAGCCCGTAGAGGGGCGGTGCCCTTCTCACCGAGCCTCGAGACGAAGCGCTCGAGGCGGCAAGGCACCCCAACACCTTCTCGCACCCCTTTGAGGTCCCGAATTGGACCCATTCGCTCGAGGGCCGCGACCTTTTCGTGGTTGGCCTCGATTCCCCGCCGGGAGACGATGTATCCTAGGAGCATGCCCCCGCGGCACTCCAAAGACACATTTTTCGGGGTTGAGCTTGACCCCGTTGGCCCGCAGGCACCGAATGCGATGCCAAGATCGCCGACCGTGTCGTCCGCCTTCTCGGTTTTGACGACGATGTCGTCTACGTAAGCCTCGACCGTCCGCCCGATATGGTCCCCAAAAACGTGCCGCATGCGCCGCCGATATGTTGCGCCCGCGTTTCGAGGCCAAAAGGCATCGTGACGTAACGAACGTCCCGAACGGTGTGATGAACGAAGTCGCGAGCCTGGTCGGACTCCTTCATTTTTATTTGATGATATCCCGAATAGGCATCAAGGAAACAGAGTAGTTCACACCCTAAGCGTGGAATCAACGATCTGATCTATGCGCGGCAAAGGAAAAGGAACTTTTGGACATGCTTTATTGAGACTCGGTGTAGTCAATACACATCCTCCACTTCCCATTTTTCTTTTTTTACAAGCACAGGATTAGCTAACCATGTCGGGTGGAACACTTCCTTGATGAATCCGCCTCGAGGAGCTTCCGCAGCCTCCACTCCGATCGCCCGTCGCCGTTCCTCGTCGAAGCGGCGCAGCCGCTGCTGAACAGCGCGAGCGTTAGGCAGGATATCAAGGGAGTGCTCGGCGACCTCCCTCGGGATGCCTGGCATGTCCGAGGGGCTCCACGCGAAAACGTCGGCGTTGGCGCGGAGGAAGTCGACGAGCACTGCTTCCTATTTAGGATCGAGGGTCGAGCTGACCCTCAATGCTTTGCCCTCGGGGGCCGATGGGTCGAGGGGGACCCCTTTGGTTTGCTCGGCGGCCTCGAACGTGCCGACGTGCTTGGTGGCGGAGCTTAGGTCGTCGTTGACCATCTTCTCCAAGCCGTGTTTACCGCCGCTTCATCCAGCCGCTAGCGCCTCCGCATGTTCCACGCACTCGACATCGCAAGCCGAATGCATGCTCGATCGACGACCCGACGGGGTGATGACGCCGTTTGGACCCGCATCTTCATCTTCGTGTACGTGTAGTTGGGAACCGCCATGAACTTGGCATAGCATGGTCGCCCAAGGATGGCATGGTAGGCCCCTTTGAATCCCACCACCTCGAAGGTGAGGGTTTCCTTGCGGAAATTCTTGGGGGTCCCGAACCGCACGGCGCATCGATCCGCCCGAGGGGTTGAACCCGCTTCCGGCGCGATGCCGTGAAACGGCTTCGTGCCGGGCCGCACTCGGTCCACCCCAATCCCCATTAGGCGCAATGTATGCGCGAAGAGGATATTGAGGCTACCGCCTCCGTCCATAAGGACCTTCGAAAACCGGCGTTCCCAATGATGGGATCGACCACCGGGGGTACCGGCCCGGTTCGGGATGCGGTTTGGGTGATCATCCCGCTAAAGGTGATGGCATCCTTCGACCGCCTGAGAAAGGCCGGAGGTGCCCTCTCTCGCGGCGAGGACTTCGTGCCGCTCCTTCTTGCGCCGCCGGGTTGACATGTCGACGTGGGTCCCCCAAAAATGAGGAACACATTTTCGACAGCCAGGGAAGCCACCCGCGTCGCCGTCGCCCCCATCCTTCTTGGCCTCTCGCCTCCTTCGCGGCGGCACGGCCATAGAACTTCTTGAGCATGTCGCACCGCTCAAGAGTGTGATTCACGGGGGTCTTGTGGTAGGGGCATGGCTTCTTCATCATGTCGTCGAACACCCCCGGCCTCGAGGAGCCTGGCCGAGGGCCCCGTCGGCCGGGTCACCGCCGAGGGCCTCGGCGTTGCCGCCGTTGCGCCCTCGCCGCGCGCCGCGGCGCGGCTTCTTCCCCCTTCTTGCCCCGCTTGTCGTTGCGGCGCGGCTCCTTGGACCCGCCGCCCTCCCGCGGCGTGTCCCTCGAGCGCTTGCCCTTCTTGCCATCGAAGATTGCCCCCACGGCCTCCTCTCCGAGGCGAAGCCGGTGGCAATGTCGAACAGCCTCGTTCGAGTCCGTGGGCGGGCCGCGCTCCCGCCTCGCGCACAAGGTCCCGCACGTGGTGCCCTCGAGGAACGCGTGCACGATCTCTCGATCGTGCCACGCCGGGGAGCTCGTGCGCCGCTTGGAGAAGCGCCGTATGAAGTCCCGCGTTAGCCGACTCGCCCGGCTTCTCGCGTGTAGGAGCGCGCATCCCAGGAGTTCCCGGGCGCACGTATGTGCCCTGGAAGTTGCCCACGAAGGTGTGGACTAGATCGTCCCGCTTGTGGATCCGGGCCGGCGGCAAGTGCTCGAGCCATGTCCCGGCCGCGTCGCCCGCATGCAGGGGCAAGTTGCGGATGATCACTTCGTCGTTGGTGGCCCCGCCCACCGACAAAGCCGGGCGGTAATCGTTGAGCCAAACACGAGGGTCCGTCTCCCCGTTGTATTTGACGATCGTCGAGGGTTGACGGAAGCGCCGGGGGGAACGCCGCCGTGCGGATCTCCCCGCCGAACACGCGGGTGCCCGGGGCTCCGGCGTCGGGGAGCGATCCTCACCGCCGTCGTAGCGTCCACCCCTTCGAGGGTGGTAGCCCCCGGCCGCCGCGCGTCCGCCTTGCCGGTGCGCCCGGCGTTGATGACGTTGCGGGCGTCGCCATCCGCCGCCCGCGTGTGTCGAGGAGCCGTTCCTTGGCCGGCGTGCGTCCCCGGTCGGGCCAGGGTCGACCCACATGCACCGAGGGTTCGCCCCCCGGTGCCGGATCATCACCCCCGCGCGTCCCCCCCCGTTGGCGGATGCGTGAGGCCGAGCTTTCGGCTTGCCGGACGGCCGCTTGCTCAAGGAGGGTCCGCACCTCGCGGTGCATGTCTCGAGCCTCGGGGGTCGAGGGTGCCCGCATGGCGCGCAAGCAGCTGTCGCGGCGGCGATGAGCTTTTGGCTCGCCCGCGGCGGAGTATCCGCGTTGTCGACGTTGGGGACGGGGTTGAGGCGGTCGCGGACTTGTCGGCCTAGCCCCCGCGCGCGTTCGCCGCGCGCGGAGGCCTCCCCCGCCATCGAGGCGCGGAGTAGCCGCACCGTCCGGCACTCCTCTCGCCGCCTTGGCCTCGAGCTCGCGAGCTTGGGCCACCGCGCGTCGACGTCGGCCCCGCCGGGGAGCGCTTGGCCCCGCGGCCGGCGCGTGGCAACCCCCCGGGGCCGGCGTGACTTCCCCATCTCCGCGCGCCGCCGCACCGGCGGCGTTGGCCGGGTCGTTGGTGATGACGGCGCAGCATTCCCGCGTGGGGTCGTAGCTCCCGTGCGTCGGAGTCGTCGGGAGCGACCGAACCGCAGTCCGTGGCGTCGAGGAAGCGCCCGAACGCGACCGGGTCCCGCACACCGAGAAGTCCCACTCCGCGTACCCATGACGGTTGGCGGGTGGCATCGTGTCGACGGAGCCCGGTGGACGACTCGTCCGTCGCCGAAGTGCCGGGATCCCCGGCGACGAAGACGTGCCGACCGGGCGGAACCCCGCGCATTGTCGTGTTGACGTTGGCGTTGTAGGCCGTAGTGGCGCCACGCAGCCCGATGGGGACGCGTGGTCCCGAGACCGCACGCGGTCCCGCCGGGGCGGTGGCGGCCGCCGTGACGGTGGGCGCACCGCGCGCGGGCGGCGCGCGCGCGCCGCCCGCCGCCGCCGGACCGCGCCCGACGCGAGCGTAGCCCGCAGCGGCGACGGCGGCCGCGGCGTCGACGGGCCCCGCGCATCCGTGCCCGCCGGCGCCCGCGCCGTGTCGTGCGTGCGGCGGAGACCGCAGCGGACCCGGCCTCCCGCGCGCGCGCGTAGCTCCTCACGGTTGGTGAGGCGCATGAGATAGCCATTCCCCGTGGCCCGGAAGTTCAAGTCCCCCGAAGCGGATCTCGAACCCGGCCGGAAGGGGGTCCGAGCTACCCATGTTGTAGCGGGTGCTACGGTACTCGCGGCGAATCACCATGGAGGGAGTTAGCGAAATGACCTTAGGCGCTCGTTTGCCCCACGGTGGGCGCCAACCGGTCGGTGCGGAATATGGTCCCGACACTAACCAAGCAGATAACGCCTAGGTCTATCCCTCAATGGTCGATGCTAAGCAACAAATGACACAAGGATTTATCCCGGTTCCGCCGAGGGGGCCGTACGTCCAAAGCAGTGGTGTGCTCGTGGCACTATATTGCTCGAAGACCGGGGGTGCTTGTAGTGGGGCAAATACAAGCAAGGCGGGAGAGGAAGCGTGGCTCCCAAGTCCCCGGTGAGTGGCCGAAGATGTTGTGGGAGAATAAGAGAGTGAGTGCACAAGTGCGCCGGGCGCCGTGTTCCCTCCGGATCCGTCCCCCGCGGCTGGGGGCTCGCCTTCCCTTTTATAGGCCAAGGGGGCGGCGAGTTACATGCACGCCGCGCTACCTAGCTACGTGTGGGAGCACGTCGTGCTATGGTGTAGAGCGGGCGACCGTCCGGTCGATCTTCGCCGCGATCCGGCCATGATGGCCTACCTTGTACCCGAACAAAGGGCGGTTCGAGGGTAGGAGGCGGCAGATGGCGATGGCGTTCCCCGATAGGCTTCGAGGGGAGGTGCCGATGATGGCCGGCACGGGCACGGGGAGCGGCGAACGGCGTTCCTTCCCAATGAGCTCGCGGTGGTGGAGTGGTTGCCGCGCTAAGCGCGGGTGGAGCGCCCGGGCGTGTGCGCCCGCGGAGTCGGGGCGTGCGCCCGCACGCGTGGGTACGGCGGCCGCGCGCGCGCGGGCCGGGATGGCCACCCACCGGCCTAGCGCCCCTCACCCAACCCGCAAGGTCACGGGAAAGTGGAATCGAGGGTGCGCCCCGCCCCCTTTCGAGGGTCGAGCGCGTTAGCCGTACGCGGGCGTGCGCACGGTGTCACGGGACCGACACCGGCCGTACCGCACGCGTCCATCCCACGCGGGCGGGGATGGGCTCCTTCCCCGGGGAGTTGGTGCGGCGGCACCGGGCGTGAGCCCCGGCGCATGATGGCGCCGTCCCCGCGGCGTCGTGGCGTTAAATGCCCAAGCACGGGGCCGGCGCACGCGTGCGGGGCGCCCGTGAGCGTGGCGGGCCCCGCCGAGGGCGGAGCGGACCCTCGAGCGAGGCGGGACTCGCTCGAGGGGGAGCGCGCCCTCGAGCGGGGCGGGACCGCTCGAGGGAAGGGGTCGCCCCTCGAGCGGGGCGGAACCCGTTCGAGGAGGGGGTTGCCCCTCGAACGGGCGGAGCCCGTTCGAGGAGGGAGCTGCCCTCGGCGAGGCGGAGCCTCGCTCGAGGGGTCTTCCTAGGTGGGCCGTCTTGGTGGGCCTCCGAAGTCCCGCCGCATGGGCCATGTCCCGCATGGTTAGTTTCCCGCATGGTTAGGCTTAGCTTATGTTGATGCAGAATTTAAGTGAGGGTTCCCCCATTGTTTGAGGGGACCCCTAGGGCGGTCCCCGACGCAGCCCCCGAGCATCCGCGGGTTTGCCATTGAGGCTCCCCGCATGCCGGAACCTACTGATAGGACGTTCTTCCCTCCTTGTTTGCGAACGCTATCCGTGGGGCCGCGCCAGCGGACCCGCGGGTCTAGCCCCCGAAGCCCTGCAGGAGTGTGGGCTCTCCTGCAGGGGTTAACCGCGAGCGATTCGGTCAGAAAGGCGTGGCACATATGCCAACCGGCATCGGCGGTGTTTCAGCCGGCATCGGGGGTGCACGCTCCCCCCGTCACCGTCTCCGGCGGGTGCAATTCCAAGGAGGTGTAGCCGTGCGTCAAGCCCCCGAGCCTTGGCCCGTTCGAGGCGATCGGGTCGAGCCTCGACGACTTGTTTTTTATCGCGCCCTCGCCGTCCCTCCGCGGGTCGGGAGGTGAGGTTTCCACGACTCCCATCGAGCGGGTCGCGAATCGCGGATTCCTCTTCGAGCCGCTAGCGGGTGGTTCAAGTGGACGTCCATGCCCCGTTCGATAAGGGTAGGCCGCGCGGTCCGGAGACACGTCCATGGAAGCGCTTGCGTGGGTTTGCTAGGGTGGGGCTCGGTCCCGTTCGCTAGGGACCGAGGGCGCGGAAGCTCTCCCCGGTGGGATCCCCCCGCTAGCCGCCCCTCGCCGGCTCTCGAACACGACATGTGGGGCACCCTCGAGCCGACGGGCTCGAGGAACGGCTCGAATGCGCGTGCCCTCGTCGTCCCTAACTCGTGATCCGGGGCGCCCGTTCGAACCCGTCGAGGGTCGGCTTCGAACCTCCGACCGCAAGGCCGTGCGGGGCCGTGCCTTGGCCAGCCCCGTCTTTTCGCGTTTGCGGCCGTCGAGGGGTCTGGGCGTGCCGACCCTCGAGGTGCCGGTTGGTGGCATGGCGCGGTATGAGTGCTTTCGGTGTCGCTCTATTTCAAGCGTGACCTGGGCGATCCTCTTACGCGCGTGCCTTCTTTAGGGGGTTGACATCGTCTCGAGTTGGGGGTCATGCCGCTCGAGGGTCCTACGTGGCATGGGTGCCCGCGGTGGCTCCGCTCTACATCGAGCAGTCCCGGCGACCTTCTCACGCCGATATCCCATCGAGGGTCGCCTTGTTTCGAGTTGAGGGTCATGCCGCTCGAGGGCTTCACGTGGCATGGGTGCCCGCGGCCGCCCTCGCTCTACACCGAGCAGTCCCGGCGACCTTCTCACGCCGTCATCCCATCGAGGGTCACCTTTGTCTCGAGCCGAGGATTCGCCTCGCTCGAGGGCTCTCCTTGCTTGGCAAGGGGCCCGGCATTTAATTGCCTTGCGGGGCGTGGCCGCGGGTTTTGCAGCCGCACGGCGCGCCTTTTTAGGCGCTCGCGGCCGCGCGCGCGCGTAGTGGGCGACGTGGCCGGCGGACGTGACGGTTTCGCCTCGGTCGCCGCCGGTCTCGCCGTAATGATGACCCGCCCGCAAGGTTGTTAGAGCCGCCGCAGCCGTGGTGGGGCCCGCCCGTCGACGCGATGGAAAGATTCCCCGCAAGCTATCGTTGGCGAGGCGTGCGCTCCGAGAACTCGCCCGTTGCCTATAAACCGCGGTGAGGAAGGGACGGCGGTTTTTTACCTTGGCTCCTCACCGTTTTCAGTCCTCCGTCCCTTCGCCTTCGTTTCGCTCTCGCCACCGCGCGGTTTCGCTCGTTAGAGCTTTTTCTTCGCTTCTCCTTGTCCTCCGCCCTCGCACTCGTTCGTCCTCCCTCATGGCGCCGCCGCCCTTCCGATTAGGGTCCTGGAGCCGTACGCATGGGAGAGGTCGACCGTGACCCGGCTCGCCCGGGCGAGCCGGTCGCCGCCGGCCGCCGTCGGCCAACGAAGAAGGGCGCCCGGCGGAGTGGATCGTGCCGCCATCGTCGCACCTTGAGCCCAATCCGCCGGGAGGGCTACGTGGTGAGCTTCCTCCGCTACCACGAGCGCGGCTTCAACGCGCCGGCGAGCACATTCATGCGGGCATTGTGCTACCACTATGGGGTGGAGCCGCACAACTTCGCCCCCAACGCGATCTCGCAGCGGCCACATTCGTGGGCGTCTCGCGAAGGGTACCCGGGGGATCCCGCCCAACCGGGAGCTCGGGTACACCTCTTCCGCGGGGAGCTCATCACGCAGCCCCACGTCGGAAAGCCGAGGACCCGCCGCGCGGTGCGCGCCGGCGGGATGTCGCTCGCCCCGCGGGGGCAGCTCAAGGAGTTCTACATCCCCCGCACCATGACGACGAACAACGCCGGCCGGGAGCGGGGATGGTTTTATCCGCGCAACGCCGAGCCCGGCCTTCCTCCCTACACCGGCCGGTGTTCAAGAAGAGGCCGGACCGCCGGGGCTACGGGTTGCCCACGGCCAACCATCGGGCGCGCAAGGGTCCGTCCTCGCCGCCTTGCGCCGGCCGGGCGAGGGAAGGGCTCAACGCGATGGGCGTCCTCGCCTTCCTTCATCACCGGCGAATCGTGCCGTTGATGGAGAGGCCCCTCCGCATCTTCGAGATGACGGAGGCGGCCAACCCCGTCGACTCGGCGAGGTCGCGGATGCTCCCGACGCCGCCGGGAGCGGCCGTACGCGCTCACCCGGCGCGGAGCGCCGTCGACACCGGGACGCCGCCACCGCGGGCTCGGACCCCCGTGGGATATCGAGATGCTCCCCACCGGCCCGTGGGTGAGTGGGGTTTTTGATTTCGCTTCCATCCTTGGTCTTGTTTTTGATTTCCGACGCGCCATTGTTACTCTTGCGCGCACCGGTGCAGTTCAACGCCGCCAAGTCCGTTCCACCCACCCCCCGACTCCCGTGCGCCGGCCGGCGGCGCGCCGGGAGCAAGCAGGAGCGGGCGGCGCGCAGAGAGGGAGCACGCAAGGCGGCGCCAAGCGCGCCGCGACGCACGGTCCGCGGAGTACACGGCGGCGGGAGGAGCCGGGGCTCTCCCTCCCCCGACATCGAGGAGCCCCTCGTCCCTCGGACCGAGACGAGGAGGAAGAGTCCGAGGGGGAGGGCCCCTCGCACGTGGTGGCGCCCGCGCCCCCGTCGCCGGACCCCGCGCCGGCCGGGGGGTGGCTTTGCCCGGGGCGGCGCGCCGGCGCCCGCCGCCGTGCGCGTCGTCGTCGGGGCGGCACGCGCCGCGGAGGTGCGCGCGCGCGCCACGGAGGCGCGCGCGGCGCACGTGCCGCGCGCGCGCGCCAAGCGTGCCCGCGCGCGGCGGGAGCGCGTCCGCGCGCGCGGCGTCCCTCGTCGAGGGGCGCGTCGGCGGGCGCGCGCGCGCGCGGGGCCAGCGTGCCCCCGCGCGTGGTGGCGGCGTCGGGCGCGCCCACGCGTGAGGCGGGCGTGCCGCGCGCGTGCGGCGGCGCCGTCGGGGAGGTGCCGCGGCGGCGCGGCCCCCGCGCCGGCCTCGTCGGAGGCCTCGAGGAAAAGGAAGCGGCCTTTTCCTCCGCGAGGTAAGGAACCCGTTCTTCCTTTGCTTGGCCTTAGTTTGCCGGTTATTAGACGCTCTAATCCTCCGTTCGTGTTTGCGCAGGCGGTGCCAACCGTCCCTCCTCTTGCACCGGCCAAGGTGCCGAGGACCGGACGCGTCGATCCCCACCCGGCGGCGTTCGTCGAGGGGGGTCGCGCCGGGGGGACGGCGCGGCGGCGGCACGAGCGCGCAAGGCCCGGCCGGGGCTTCGAGGCCCCGGCCGGCGGATCGCCCCGCCGCGCGCGCCGCCGCAGGTCGCCGGGGGGCGGCCGGCGCCGGCCGCCATGGAGGCGCGGGGCCGCAACGGCGGCCACGGTGGGGGGGCCGCCCGCGGTGGCGGCCACCGGCGGAGGAGGCGGAGCGGGCGCAACCTCGCGGGAGCGCCCGCGACGTGGCGGCGCGGACGGAGGTGGCGGCAACGGCGCCACAACGGCGCCCGCGGCCGCGGAGGCGCGAGTGGGGCCGCCGGGGCCGGAGGCGAGCAGCGGCTCCGCCCGCCGGCGGTCCCCGTGCGGAGGTGGTGGAGCTCTCGGATGACTCCCCGCCGCCCGGGTGGAACCAAAGGGGCCGCCCGGCCCACGAACTCTCCTGAGCCCCAAGAGGGGGCCCTCGTGAGGCGACACGAGGGTCACATGATAGTGGGGGGCCGAGGGCACGACGCCGAGGCCTCGTCCTCCCACGCCGGCCGCCCCCGCCTGGGGGGGGGGGCCGTGGAGGACCCCCCGGCGTTTCGCCGACGCCCGTAGGGAGCAGGAGCTCGGGGCGAGCTCCCGAGCCACGGCGCCACGCTCAACCGCGCGTTGAACGAGGCGCCGCGGGTCCACGGCGGCCCGGCCCGGATCGTCTTCCGTGTGAGCCACGGTTGCTCGTCTCCCTTCCTTATTTCGTTTTCGCGTGCCGCATTCAAGCCTTGGCACTTACGAGGTTCGATGTGTGGATGCCGGGAGCTCGAGCGCCGCGCCCGTGAAAAGTATAGCGCGTTCGACCGGGTGAACGCCGAGGCCCGCCGCCTCCGGGAGCGATGCGCCGCTTACGACGCGCTTGCGGATGCTCTCTAGGACGCCGGACACCGGGCCGGTGTACCGGCGATGGCGTGGTGCGACGTGCTCCCCGAGAGCTCGTGCGGGACGCGGCGCGTGACTCGAGTCTCGGCGGATCCGCGCAGCCCTCGTCGATCGTGACGAGGCGCCGTGGAACGCGCGCGAGGACCCGGACAAGACGCGGACGCCGGCCGCCACCCGGGAGGCGGAGGTGGCCACCGCTCGCGCCGAGACCCGGGAGCTCCGCACGTCGCTCGAGGGGAGCGCAGCGCAGCAGCCGCCGGCCGAGGAGCCGGCGCGCGGGCCGGAGCAAGCCGCGCCAAGGAGGCCGATGACCCGAAGGCCGCCCTCGACGCCAAGGCCGCGGCTCTCGTCGCCGCCGAGGGGCAGCTCCAGCGAGAGCGCATCGCCCGCCGGGGGGCCGAGGGGCGGCTCCGGCGAGAGCAAGCCGCCCTTGGCGACGCCCCGACCGGCGCCGGGAGCGGGAGCGCGTTGCTCGCGAGGCGGCGGAGAAGTCGCTGGAGGAGCGGAACGCCGCATTCTCCGAGGTTGAGGATGAGGCGTTGGCGCCGCATCGCAATGCCGCCCAAGAGATGGCCCTCGTCGAGCAAGGCGAGACCGTCCGCAGCCTCGAGGCGGCGCTGAGTCCGCGCGCCGCGACCTCGATCTGGGGAGGAGACAAATCGAAGGTAAGCTATTGTCCGACCCTCGCTCGTTAGTTCTTGCTTTAGAGGGTTCGTTTCCCCTTTTCTCGATTTCTTGTCGTCTTGTCGCTTCCTGTGCTTGCGCACCGCCCGGGACACGCCGCCGGGCGGGCCGAGGCCCCGCAGCCTCCTACAACTCCTCCGAGCAGAGCCGGCAGGAGCCGGCGGGACGCGGCCCTCGAGACCCGTCGCGTCGTCGAGGAAGGCGAGGCCCGTGCCGGCGCCCGCCGGCCGCCCGCCTACGCGCCCTCGGCGGCCACGTCACGGGGCGGGTGCGTCGGCGTTGCACCCGGGCGTGCGTAAGGCCCCCGGAGTGGTGCGATCCCACTACGAGGTCAACCTCGAGGCGGTAGCGGAAGGCTACATCGTGCCCGAGGGCGTCGAGGACGAGGTGGCCATGGAGCGTGCGGACGCGCTTGCTGCTGACGCCGCCGAGTCGCTCGCCGAGGCCTTCGAAGAATTCCTCTTCCCGGACGCCGCTGATGCTGCCGCTCCACCCGCCTGAAAGCACCTGGGCGCTAGGCCCGTTTTTTGTTTATGTGTATCAGAACTCTGGCCTCGTGGCCTCTTGTAAATAAACAAGTAGTTTCGTGAACATGGTCAGTTTGTAAATGAAATCGCTTGCTTATTGCGCTTTTTGCTTCTTCTTCTTCCTGAGTAGATTCTAGTTAGGGGAGTCCGCCTTTCGCAGGGGCCCGCTGGGTTGGAGGCGAGAGAGACGGGCCATAGCCGCGCGGCGTAGGCTGTCTCTGGCTCGCGCGCTCCTTCCGCTGTGCCGCCTACGCCCTATTCGAATCGTGGCTCGTGGTTGAAGTAGGAAACAAACTTAGCGCGTGTTATTACGTTTTTTGCGCGAAAAAAATGGGACCATTTGGGGGGGGGGGGCCCCCCCGCAATAGCCCCCGAGGGTAACTTGGGTTTCAGGGGAAAGCCGAGTTGCCCTTTTATTATACTTGGAGTATTTACATAGGTGACACCAACTGGGGCGTTGGCCGTGTGTTTGTACAACAGAAAATACTTGGAAATCCTAGCTAAGGGTAGAAGCGACGTAGCTGTTGGATGTTCCAAGCGTTGGTGAGTTCTTCGCCGTCCTCGTTGGCCAGCTTGTACGTGCCCGGTTTGAGCACCTTCACCACGACGTAGGGTCCCTCCCATGGGGGCGATAGCTTGTGGCGCCCTCGATTGTCTTGGCGTAGCCTTAGGACCAAGTCCCCCTCGCTGAAATCCCTGCGACGTATCTTGCGTGCTTGGTAGCGCCGTAGGGACTGTTGATATCTTGCGGAGTGCATCAACGCCACGAGGCGTACTTCGTCCAGCCGGTCCAAAGCGAGTCCTCGCGGCTCGCCGGTTAGCATCCTCGTTGTAGCCTCGAACCTTGGGCGACCCGTATTCCGCATCCGTGGGGAGGACGGCCTCCGCGCCATGGACTAGGAAGAACGGGGTGAACCCGTGGCTCGCTTGGGGTGGTCCTTAGGCTCCACACGACCGCCGGGTAGTTCTTGGAGCCATTTTCGGCCGTATTTGTTGAGCTGGTCGAAAATTCTCGGGTTTGAGGCCCTGTAGGATCATGCCGTTGGCACGTTCTACTTGGCCGTTGGTCTGTGGGTGTGCCACAGCTGCCCAATCCACACGGATGTGGAACTTGTCGCAGAACTCCAAGAACTTCCGGCCCGTGAACTGGGACCCGTTGTCTGTGATGATGGAGTTTGGCACTCCAAAGCGGTAGACGATGTCCGTGAAGAACGTGACCGCCTGCTCAGCCCTCAAATTCGTAATGGGGCGCACCTCCACCCACTTGGAGAACTTGTCAATTGCAACCAGCAGGTGGGTGAAGCCCCCGGGCGCCTTCCGCAGGGGCCCGACGATGTCCAACCCCCACACAGCGAACGGCCATGTTACGGGGATTGTTTGCAGAGCGTGAGCTGGCAAGTTGGTCTTGCGGGCGTAGAACTGGCACCCTTCGCAAGTGCGCACGATTTCGCTGGCATCCGCGACCGCGGTAGGCCAGTAGAAGCCTTGGCGGAACGCGTTGCCAACGAGGGTGCGTGGCGCGGCGTGGTGGCCGCAGATCCCCGCGTGGATGTCCCGTAGGAGCTCGCGCCCCTCGGGGATGGGTATGCATCGCTGGAGGATGCCTGACGCGGCGCGCTTGTACAGCTCGCCGTCGACCAGGGTGAATGACTTGGCCATCCTGGCGATGCGCCTGGCTGCGGCCCGGTCTGCGGGGAGCTCCCCTCGAGCAATCCAGGCGATGTACTTCTCCCCGCCGTCCGCCTGGGCGGGAGCCGGCTCGATGTCCATCGCGACGCCCCTCGTGGGAGCCGTACCCCTCGAGAAGGGAGAGCACGTACGCCTCGTTCGAGGGGTCCTCTTCCATGGGTTCCGCACCCGCCGGATTCGAGGGAGCCCCCGAGGGTCCGCCGTCGCTCGAGGGGTAGGGCTCGAAGGTGACCGATGGCCGCGCGATGTCGCGCGCGAAAACGTTCGGGGAACGGTGATCCGCCCGACGCGATCTTGGCAAGTTCATCCGCCTCCTCGTTGTACCGGCGGGGTACATGATTGAGCTCGATGCCGTAGAATTTGTCTTCGAGGGCCCGCACGGCCTTGCAGTAGGCCTCCATCTTGTCGTCGTGGCAGCTCGCGTTCTTCATGACTTGGTCGATCACGAGCTGCGAATCCCCTCGCACATCGAGGCGCTTGATGCCCAACTCAATGGCGATTTTGAGGCCGCAGAGAAGGGCCTCGTATTCCGCCATATTGTTAGACGCGGGGAAGTGGAGACGCACTGCGTAGCGCATGTGCTCCCCGAGGGGTGACACGAAGAGCAGGCCCGCGCCCGCTCCCCGTCTTCATCACCGAGCCGTCGAAGAACGCAGTCCAAAGACTCGCTTGAATCCGAGGGGGCGGCGCCGCGTGTCCGTCCATTCGCCGACGAAGTCGGCTAGGATTTGCGATTTGATGGCCTTGCGCGGGGCGTAGGCGAGCGTCTCGCCCATCAACTCCACCGGACCACTTGGCAATCCCCGCCCGCCGCGTCGGGGTTGCGAATGATCTCTCCTAACGGGAAGGAAGAGACCACCGTAATCGGGTGGGCCTCGAAGTAGTGGCGGAGCTTGCGCCGCGCGAGGACTACCGCATACAACAGCCTTCTCGGACCTGGGGGTAGCGCGTCTTCGTGTCCGATAGGACTTCGCCGATGTAGTAGACCGGCCTCTCGCACGGCAAGGCATGCCCTTCCTCCGTGCGCTCCACAACGATCACGGCGCTGACCACCTGGGTGGTTGCGGCCACGTAGAGTTGGAGGGGCTCGCCGTCTCGCGGCGGCGTAAGGATTGGGGCGTGCGTCAGAGATGCCTTCAGCTTGTCGAGCGCTTCCCCGGGCCTCGGCGGTCCAAGAGAAGCGCTCGTGCTTCTTGAGCAGCCGTAGAGGGGCGGAGCCCTTCTCACCGAGCCTCGAGACGAAGCGGCTCGTGGCGGCAAGGCACCCCAACACCTTCGCACCCCTTTGAGGTCCCGAATTGGACCCATTCGCTCGAGGGCCGCGACCTTTTCGTGGTTGGCCTCGATTCCCCGCCGGGAGACGATGTATCCTAGGAGCATGCCCCCGCGGCACTCCAAAGACACATTTTTCGGGGTTGAGCTTGACCCCGTTGGCCCGCAGTGCACCGAATGCGATGCCAAGATCGCCGACCGGGTCGTCCGCCTTCTCGGTTTTGACGACGATGTCGTCTACGTAAGCCTCGACCGTCCGCCCGATATGGTCCCCAAAAACGTGCCGCATGCGCGCCGATATGTTGCGCCCGCGTTTCGAGGCCAAAAGGCATCGTGACGTAACGAACGTCCCGAACGGTGTGATGAACGAAGTCGCGAGCCGGTCGGACTCCTTCATTTTTATTTGATGATATCCCGAATAGGCATCAAGGAAACAGAGTAGTTCACACCCGGCAAAGGGAATCAACGATCCGATCTATGCGTGGCAAAGGAAAAGGGAACTTTTGGACATGCTTTATTGAGACTCGGTGTAGTCAATACACATCCTCCACTTCCCATTTTTCTTTTTTACAAGCACAGGATTAGCTAACCATGTCGGGTGGAACACTTCCTTGATGAATCCGGCCTCGAGGAGCTTCCGCAGCCTCCACTCCGATCGCCCGTCGCCGTTCCTCGTCGAAGCGGCGCAGCCGCTGCTGAACAGCGCGAGCGTTAGGCAGGATATCAAGGGAGTGCTCGGCGACCTCCCTCGGGATGCCTGGCATGTCCGAGGGGCTCCACGCGAAAACGTCGGCGTTGGCGCGGAGGAAGTCGACGAGCACCGCTTCCTATTTAGGATCGAGGGTCGTGCTGACCCTCAATGCTTTGCCCTCGGGGCCGATGGGTCGAGGGGGACCCCTTTGGTTTGCTCGGCGGCCTCGAACGTGCCGACGTGCTTGGTGGTGGAGCCGAGGTCGTCATTGACCATCTTCTCCAAGGGTGTTTACCGCCGCTTCATCCAGCCGCTAGCGCCTCCGCATGTTCCACGCACTCGACATCGCAAGCCGAATGCATGCTCGATCGACGACCCGACGGTGATGACGCCGTTTGGACCCGCATCTTCATCTTCGTGTACGTGTAGTTGGGAACCGCCATGAACTTGGCATAGCATGGTCGCCCAAGGATGGCATGGTAGGCCCCTTTGAATCCCACCACCTCGAAGGTGAGGGTTTCCTTGCGGAAATTCTTGGGGGTCCCGAACCGACGGCGCATCGATCCGCCCGAGGGGTTGAACCTCGCTTTCCGGCGCGATGCCGTGAAACGGCTTCGTGCCGGGCCGCACCGGTCCAGCCCCAATCCCCATTAGGCGCAATGTATGCGCGAAGAGGATATTGAGGCTACCGCCTCCGTCCATAAGGACCTTCGAAAACCGGCGTTCCCAATGATGGGATCGACCACCGTGGGGTACCGGCCCGGTTCGGGATGCGGTTTGGGTGATCATCCCGCTAAAGGTGATGGCATCCTTCGACCGCCTGAGAAAGGCCGGGCGCCCTCTCTCGCGGCGAGGACTTCGTGCCGCTCCTTCTTGCGCCGCCGGTTGACATGTCGACGTAGGTCCCCCAAAAATGAGGAACACATTTTCGACAGCAGGGAAGCCACCCGCGTCGCCGTCGCCCCCATCCTTCTTGGCCTCTCGCCTCCTTCGCGGCGGCACGGCCATAGAACTTCTTGAGCATGTCGCACTGCTCAAGAGTGTGATTCACGGGGGTCTTGTGGTAGGGGCATGGCTTCTTCATCATGTCGTCGAACACCCCCCGGCCTCGAGGAGCCTGGCCGAGGGCCCCGTCGGGCCGGGTCACCGCCGAGGGCCTCGGCGTTGCCGCCGTTGCGCCCTCGCTCGCGCGCCGCGGCGCGGCTTCTTCCCCCTTCTTGCCCCGCTTGTCATTGCGGCGCGGCTCCTTGGACCCGCCGCCCTCCGCGGCGTGTCCTCGGAGCGCTTGCCCTTCTTGCCATCGAAGATTGCCCCCCACGGCCTCCTCTCCGGGAGGCGAAGCCGGTGGCAATGTCGAACAGCCTCGTTCGAGTCCGTGGGCGGGCCGCGTCCCGGCTCGCGCACAAGGTCCCGCACGTGGTGCCCTCGAGGAACGCGTGCACGATCTCTCGACCGTGCCACGCCGGGGAGCCTCCGTGCGCCGCTTGGAGAAGCGCCGTATGAAGTCCCGCGCCGACTCGCCCGGCTTCGCGTGCGGTGAGCGCATCCCGAGAGTTCCCGGGCGCACGTATGTGCCCCGGAAGTTGCCCACGAAAGTGTGGACTAGATCGTCCCGCTTGTGGATCCGGGCCGGCGGGCAAGTGCTCGAGCCATGTCCCGGCCGCATCGCCCGGATGCGGGGGCAAGTTGCGGATGATCACTTCGTCGTTGGTGGCCCCCGCCCACCGACAGAGCCGGGCGGTAATCGTTGAGCCAAACACGAGGGTCCGTCTCCCCGTTGTATTTGATGATCGTCGAGGGTTGACGGAAGCGCCGGGGGGAACGCCGCCGTGCGGATCTCCCCGCCGAACACACGGGTGCCGGGGGGCTCCGCGTCGGGGAGCGATCCTCACCGCCGTCGTAGCGCCCACCCCTTCGAGGGTGGTAGCCCCCCGGCCGCCGCGCGTCCGCCTTGCCGGTGCGCCCGGCGTTGATGACGTTGCGGGCGTCGCCATCCGCCCCCCGCGTGTGTCGAGGAGCCGTTCCTTGGCCGGCGTGCGTCCCCGGTCGGCCAGGTCGACCCGCATGCACCGAGGGTTCGCCCCCCGGTGCCGGATCATCACCCCGCGCGTCCCCCCGTTGGCGGATGCGTGAGGCCGAGCTTTCGGCTTGCCGGACGGCCGCTTGCTCAAGGAGGGTCCGCACCTCGCGGTGCATGTCTCGAGCCCTCGGGGGTCGAGGGTGCCGGCATGGCGCGCGCAGCTGTTGCGGCGGCGATGAGCTTTTGGCTCGCCCGCGGCGGAGTATCCGCGTTGTCGACGTTGGGGACGGGGTTGAGGCGGTCGCGGACTTGCTCGGCCTAGCTCCCGCGCGCGTTCGCCGCGCGCGGAGGCCTCTCCCCGCCATCGAGGCGCGGAGTAGCCGCACGTCCGCACTCCCGCCGCCTTGGCCTCGAGCTCGCGAGCTTGGGCCACCGCGCGTCGACGTCGGCCCCGCCGGGAGCGCTCGGCCCCGCGGCCGGGCGCGTGGCAACCCCCCGGGGCCGGCGTGACTTCCCCATCTCCGGCGCCCGCCGCACCGGCGGCGTTGGCCGGGTCGTTGGTGATGACGGCGCAGCATTCCCGCGTGGGGTCGTAGCTCCCGCGTCGGGAGTCGTCGGGAGCAGCCCGAACCGCAGTCCGTGGCGTCGAGGAAGCGCCTGAACGCGACTGGGTCCGGCACACCGGAGAAGTCCCACTCCGCGTACCCATGACGGTTGGCGGGCGGCATCGTGTCGACGGAGCCCAGGGACGACTCGTCCGCGTCGCCGAAGTGCCGGGATCCCCGGCGACGAAGACGTGCCGACCGGGCGGAACCCCGCGCATTGTCGTGTTGACGTTGGCGTTGTAGGCCGTAGTGGCGCCACGCAGCCCCGATGGGGATGCGTGGTCCCGAGACCGCACGCGGTCCCGCCGGGGCGGTGGCGGCCGTCGTGACGGTGGGCGCACCGCGCCGGGCGGCGCGCGCGCTCGCCCGCCGCCGCCGGACCGCGCCCGGCGCGAGCGTAGCCCGGAGCGGCGGCGGCGTCGCGGCGTCGACGGACCCGCGCATCCGTGCCCGCCGGCGCCCGCGCCGTGTCGTGTGTGCGGCGGAGACCGCAGCGGACCCGGCCTCCCGCCGCGCGCGTAGCTCCTCACGGTTGGTGAGGCGCATGAGATAGCCATTCCCCGTGGCCTGGAAGTTCAAGTCCCCGAAGCGGATCTCGAGCCCGGCCGGAAGGGGGTCTGAGCTACCCATGTTGTAGCGGGTGCTACGGTACTCAGTGCGAATCACCATGGAGGGAGTCAGCGAAATGACCTTAGGCGCTCGTTTGCCCCACGGTGGGCGCCAACTGTCGGTGCGGAATATGGTCCCGACACTAACCAGTAGATAACGCCTAGGTCTATCCCTCAATGGTCGATGCTAAGCAACAAATGACACAAGGATTTATCCCGGTTCCCGCCGAGGGGGCCGTACGTCCAAAGCAGCGGGGTGTGCTCGTGGCACTATATTGCTCAGCACCGGGGGTGCTTGTAGTGGGGCAAATACAAGCAAGGCGGGAGAGGAAGCGTGGCTCCCAAGTCCCTGGTGAGTAGCTGAAGATGTTGTGGGAGAATAAGAGAGTGAGTGCACAGGGCGCTGTGTTCCTCTGGATCCGTCCCCCGCGGCTGGGGGCTCGCCTTCCCTTTTATAGGCCAAGGGAGCGGCGAGTTACATGCACGCCGCGCTACCTAGTTGCGTGCGGGAGCACGTCGTGCTATGGTGTAGAGCGGGCGACCGTCCGGTCGATCTTCGCCGCGATCCGGCCATGATGGCCTACCTTGTACCCGAACAAAGGGCGGTTCGAGGGTAGGAGGTGGCGATGGCGATGGCGTTCCCCGATAGGCTTCGAGGGGAGGTGCCGATGATGGCCGGCACGGGGCACGGGAGCGGGCGAACGGCGTTCCTTCCCAATGAGCTCGCGGTGGCGGAGTGGTTGCCGCAAGGTGTTCGGGCGTGCGCCCGCGGAGTCGGGCGTGCACCCGCACGCGTGGGTACGGCGGCCGCGCCGCGCGTGGCCGGGATGGCCACCCACCGGCCTAGCGCCCCTTACCCAACCCGCGAGGTCACGGGAAAGTGGAATCGAGGGTGCGCCCGGCCCCCTTTCGAGGGTCGGCGCGTTAGCCGTACGGGGCGGCGTGCGCACGGCGTCACGGGACCGACACCGGCCGTACCGCACGGTCCATCCCACGCGGGCGGGGATGGGCTCCTTCCCCGGGGAGTTGGTGCGGCGGCACCGGGCGTGAGCCCCGGCGCATGATGGCGCCGTCCCCGCGGCGTCGGGCGTTAAATGCCCAAGTACGGGGCCGGCGCACGCGCGTGCGGGGCGCCCGTGAGCGTGGCGGGCCCCGGCCGAGGGCGGAGCGGACCCTCGAGCGAGGCGGGACTCGTTCGAGGGGGAGCGCGCCCTCGAGCGGGGCGGGACCGCTCGAGGGAAGGGTCGCCCCTCGAGCGGGGCGGAACCTGTTCGAGGAGGGAGTTGCCCCTCGAACGGGGCGGAGCCCGTTCGAGGAGGAGCATGCCCTCGGGCGAGGCGGAGCCTGCTCGAGGGGTCTTCCTAGGTGGGCCGCCTTGGTGGGCCTCCGAAGTCCTGCTGCATGGGCCGTGTCCTGCATGGTTAGTTTCCTGCATGGTTAGGCTTAGCTTATGTTGATGCAGGCATTTAGGTAGGGGTTCCCCCATTGTTTGAGGGGACCCTTAGGGCGGTCCCCGACAGTAACCACTCGGTGGGTTGGGTGCGTGGTCCCCGGCTGGCGGCACGATCCACTCGGCCGGCCGGCCCTCCTTGTTCGCCGCCAGCTGGCCGGCGGACACCAGCTCGTTCAGGGCCAGCCGCGTTACCGTCGAGCGCTCCCACGCGTACGGGTTGACGATGACGAGAGGTGGTAGAGGCGCCATGAGGAAAGACAAAGAGGCGAGGGACGAAGAACAGGAAGGAGGAGAAGAGCTCCGAAGGCGGAAAGGTGCTATGGCAAGAACGGCTCGGGGGCTGGGGCGCAAGGAGCGAGAATGGCGAATGCTAAGGTAAAAAACCATCGTTTTCCCCTCTCGTCGGATTTATAAGCCGCGGGCGTGCTCTCCGGAGCGTGCGCCCCGCGCGCATTGCTTGCGGGGAGGAATCTTCTCTCGCTGACGGGCGGGCCCCACCACGACCGCGGTGGCCACGCAACCGCTCACGGGCCATCATCACGGCGTAGAAGCGGGAGGGCCGTGGCAGGTGGTCACATCCGCCTGCCCACGCCGCCCACTACGCGTGCGGCTGCAGCGCCTAAAAAGACGCGCCCACGGCGTGAAACTACAGCCGCGACTGCGGAGCATTAAATGGCCTGGTCCCTTACTAAGTAAGGAAGACCCTCGAGCGGCGCGAGCCCCTGGCTCAGAAAAAATTTGACCCTCAAAGGGTGCAAACATCGGCTGGTGACCTCGGGGCCCATTTGAAGTAAAACAGGCACCACAGGTACCCACCCCGCGCTATTTTACTGATCAGCGTCTCGAGGGCTGACACGGTCAGAGACCCTCGAGGACTCGCAGATGCAAAGACGGGAGCGCTAAGCCGCCACCCCGCACAATTTTACTGATCAGCGTCTCGAGGGCTGACACGGTCAGGGACCCTCGAGGACTCGCAGATGCAAAGACGGGAGCGCCAAGCCGCCACCCCGCACTATTTTACTGATTAGCGCCTCGAGGGCTGACACGGTCAGGGACCCTTGAGGACTCGCAGATGCAAAGACGGGAGCGCCAAGCCGCCACCCCGCACTATTTTACTGATCAGCGCCTCGAGGGCTGACACGGTCAAGGACCCTCGAGGACTCGCAGATGCAAAGACGGGAGCGCCTAGCCGCCACCCCGCACGGCCCTACTGATCAGAGGTTCGAAGCCTGACCCTCAACGGGTTCGAACAGGCGCCCCAGATCACCAGAGTCAGGGACGACGAGGGCACGCGCATTCGAGCCGTTCCTCGAGCCCACTGGCTCGGGGGTGCCCCACATGTCGTGTTCGAGAGCCAGCGAGGGCAGCTAGCCGGGGGGATCCCACCGAGGGAGAGCTTCCGCACCCTCGGTCCCTAGCGAACGGGACCGAGCCCCACCTAGCAAACCCACGCAAGCGCTTTGATGGACGTGTCTCTTGACCACGCAGCCTACACTTATCGAACGGGGCATGGGCGTCCACTCGAACCACCCACTAACAGCTCAATGAGGAATCCGCAATCCTCGACCCGATCGATGGGGGTTGCGGAAACCTCACCCTCCGTCCCGCGGAGGGACAGCGAGGGCGCGTTAAAAACAAGTCGTAGAGCTCTACCCGATCGCCTCGAACGGGCCCAGGCTCGGGGGCTCGACGCACGGCTACACCTCCTGGATGGCACCGGCCGCGGATAGTGCCAGCTGCGCGTGCGTCACTGAAGCCGGCTGAAACATTGCCGACGCCGGTTGAGATATGTACCACACCCTCTGACCAAATCTCGCGGTAAAACCCTTGCAGGAGCACTCACGCTCCTACAGGGCTTCGGGGGCTAGACCCGCGGGTGCGCTGACGCGACCCCACGGAAAGCATTCGCAAACCAGGGGGAAGGACGTCCTATCAGTAGGCTCCAGCATCTGCGGGAGCCTGGCCGGCGAACCCGCAGATGCTCGGGGGCTACTGTCGGGGACAGCCCTGGGGTCCCCTTAAATAAATGGGGAAATCCCACTTAAAACCTGCAAAAAACCAAGGGTAAGGGCATCTTGCTTAAGCGCGCACACGGAGCACGGCCCACGCCGCGGTAACCCCGGCGGCCCACTCTAAGATCCCCTCGAGCAGGCTCCGCCTCGCTCGAGGGCGCACACCTCCCTCGAGCGGGCTCTGCCCCGTTCGAGGGCGTACGCTTACCTCGAGCGGGCTCCACCTCGCTCGAGGGTCCACACCGCCCCCGAGCAGGCTCCGCCTCGCTCGAGGGCGCTCCGCACGCGCACGCCCGTTCCCGTACACGGGTACGGGCATTTAATGCTCTGACAACGGCAGGGCGGCGCCATCATGCGCCACGGGACTCACGCCCCGGTCCTGTTGCACCAACTCCCTAGGAGGGAACCCATCCCGCCACTTTGGGGGACTGTGCAACGTGGCCGGTGCTAGCCCCGTGACGCCGCGCCGCCTACTCCCGTACGGCTAATGCGCCGAGCCCTCGAAGGGGGGCGGCCACACCCTCGAAATGCTTTCCCGTGACTTTGCAGGGCCAGGTCGTGATGTTAGGCCGACGGGGCGCCATCCCTGCCACTGTTAATGGCAGGCGGCCGCCCCCGCGCGTACAACCCCACGCCGGGCACTGTGGTAACAGCTCTGGCGCTGTGAAACATGCGGGAACGGGACGCCGCCATGCCTGCCATTGTATCCCGTACGGATCGACGTCAGCAACCCCCTCGAGCCCGTCTGGGGACATCACGGCCATCCACTGCACTCCTACCCTCGAAGCTACCACTGTTCGGGTACAAGATACGCCATGATGGCCAGATCGCGGCAAGGACCGTCAGGGCGGCCGCCTACTCTACCGCGCGGCGCACCATACTCTCCCATGTAGCTGAATAGTGCGGCACATATGTAATTCGCCCTCTCCTTGGCCTATAAAAGGAAGGTGAACTCCCCCGCCGCAGGGACAACAAAAACACGAACAGACAGAACACAAGAAACAACGACAGACAACATACGACACACCACACGCTCGCTTTCCAATTCTCCCACAACATCTTCAGCCACTTCACAAGGGACTTGGAGGCTACGCTTCCTCTCCCGCCTTGCTTGTAGCTGCCCCACTACAGGCACCCCGGTGCTGAGCAATATAGTGCCCCGAGCACACCACTGCTGGACGTACGGCCCCTCGGCCGGAACCAGGATAAAACTCTGTCTCTGATTGCTTGGCATCGACCATTGAGGGATAGACCTTGGCGCTTATTACTGGTTAGTGTCGGGACCACATTCCGCACCGACACTTGCAGAATCCAAGGATTGGTGTCTTCATCAGCTTGATGTGCAAAATGCCTTCCTTCATGGAGTACTAGAAGAAGAGGTATATATGTTTCAGCCACCTGGTTATGTTGATAATAAATTTTCAGATCATGTGCGCAAGTTGGACAAAGCAATTTATGGGATGATGCAAGCACCACGAGCTTGGTATGCAAGGTTATGTAACAAGCTGCAAGCTCTTGGTTTTACTCCCTCTAAAGCTTATACTTCATTGTTTTATTATAACAAAGGGAAGCATACTATATTTGTCTTGGTGTATGTTGATGACATTATTGTAGCAAGTTCATCTCAGGTAGCAGTGGAGGCTTTATTTGCTGACCTACAACAAGTCTTTGCTCTAAAGGATTTACGAGACTTGCATTATTTTTTGGGAATTGAAGTAAAACGTGGAAAGGATGGACTGATAATGTCACAAGAGAGGTATGCAGGTGATGTGCTGCATTGATCAGGTATGGATAAATGCAAACCAATGAGTACACCGATGTCAAATACTGAAAAGTTGAGTATTCTGTCTAGTAATAATTAACTTGAACCAGAAGATTCGACCAAGTATAGAAGTGTAGTTGGAGTATTGCAATATCTAACTCTAACTCGACCAGATATTTCCTTTGTTGTAAACAAAGTTTGCCAATTTTTGCATGCTCCTACTACAACTCATTGGAGTGCTATGAAAAGAATATTGCGGTATATGAGTGGTACAGTGAAGTTGGGGTTGAAAATCTGTAAGTCAAGGTCCATGATGGTGAGTGACTTTTCAGATGCTGATTGGGCAGGATGTGTTGATGGTAAAAGTTCAACCGGAGGTTTTGCAGTTTTTCTTGGAGATAATCTGATATCATGGACAGCACGTAAACAAGCAACAATATCAAGATCAAGCACAGAGGCGGAATATAAGTCTTTAGCTAATGATACAGTAGAAATGCTATGGGTACAAAAGTTGCTTTGTGAGCTGAAGATATCACATCCTCCTCAGGTGAGATTGTGGTGTGACAACTTAGGGGCTACATATCTTTCGGCCAATCCAGTTTTTCATGCGAGGACTAAGCATATTGAGATAGATTTTCACTTTTGCTCGTGCAAGAGTGGCTGAAAAACTGCTTGAAATCAGATTCAGCAGTTCAACAGATCAGATCGCTTACGGATTTACTAAGCCATTACCAGAAGCAAAGCTACGATCTTTTAGAAGCAATCTCAACCTTCAGAGTGGGTGAGATTGAGGAAGGGTGTTAAAAGATAGAGTTTGTTAGGATATGTGTCTAGGTCGTGTGGGCTTGTGTATCCTGCAATGTGAGCTGTTGTAATCTAGTTTAGTTCGTTGTGTATTCTTGTAGAACAAGATGATGTAAATAACTTCTTGTACAAGCCACGGCAGAGGCTGTTTCTACCTATATCAACACGTAACCGAGAGGGCCTCTGAAGGCATCTCTTCCCTCATTTTCTTTCAGTTGGCACCGATTGAAGAAGAGATGACACCGTATCAAATTCTGAGAACAACCATATATTGGAATAAATTGACTGTACTACGCACTACAGATCATTACCATCCTTTGCTTACTTTACACTGTAAAAAACATCTCGTCTCTTATGCGCAGTGAGTTGCAAAATTCCAAAAGAAGCTCAAAAGAAATCTACACAAGGGTCTCCATCGTCCAACACACACACACACACACACACACACACACACATCTATATATATATAAGAAGATTGGATATGATTTTATTCTTAGAGGCAAGACGTCTATCATTCAGAATTTCAGATGTCATTGCTCCGTATGAGACGACAAACAAGTGTATGTATCTCGAGCTATAAAGGTTTACTCCTGTCTCAAAAAGATGTCGATTTAGGTTATCCTAAGTCCAAAATTTTTAACTTTAAGATATAGAAAAAACTGCATACACTTATGGTATGAGTTAAGTACTATTAGATTTATCTTTAGATCTATTATATTTATTTGATATCATAAATCTTGACATTTTTCTCTATACATTTTATCAAAGTTGAGAAAGTTTGACAACGACATGTTTTTTTGGATGGAGGGAGTATATCTTTGTATCTAGAGAATTTTTTATATTTATGTTTTTATGAATTTACAAAAAAATATATGTACCACCCAAATTTTGCAAAACTATACCGTCACCATTTGAAACGACAATACCCACCCAACCTCTATTTCAAATGGCGGTAGGGACCTACCGTCTTTTAAAGGGACTCCCACCCGCCAGTGTTAGGGATCAGTACATCTTCAAACAATCATAATTTTTCTGTATGAACTCGGATGAAGATAAATTTTATATGAAAACTGTAGCTTTAGTCAAGAGCTACAACTTTATAGTTCATACTTTTTTCATTTGAAATCATTTTGATTCTCAAATAATTTACACTATATCCAGATCTAAAATTTGACGGATTTTTTTCTCTCGGCAACATATCTTCAAAAAGTCGTAACATTCTATATAAACTCGGATGGATGTAAACTCTACATCGAAACTGTATATCTCGACAAGATCTACAACTTTGTAGTTCAAATGGTGTCATTTTGGTGCTCAAATGATTGACGTAGTGTCTAGATTAAAATTCAAATTTTAGATATGGGTAGTATATCGATTATGTGAACAAAGTTGTAGATCTCGACAAAATCTACCATTATCATGTAAAGTTTATCTCCATCCGAAGTCATATAAAAAATTTACGATTTTTCAAAGATAGTAAATAGCGGTTTTGGGTGGGCACCGCTATCATGTAAAGTTTATCTCCATCCGAGGTCATATAAAAAAGTTACGATTTTTCAAAGATAGTAAACAGCGGTTTTGGGTGGGCACCGCTATTTCAAATGATGGTATAGGTATATTTTTGAAAAACTTTGGGAGGAGTATATATTTTTATGAATTCGTAAAAAATAAATAAAAAATCGCATCTAGAGGTTTCCAAATTTTACGCGCAATCATTGATGGAATCTCTCTCTCATGGGCCATCACGTTGGACAAGTCAGCCCACGAAAGGACGGATGTGGTCAATAAATTAATCTTGGAAAAAGTCCATTCCACAACCCTCATTTATTGGCACAATCTGAGTTTTAACCCTCAACCACAAAACCAGATATTCAGCACCCACAAACTATCAAAACCGTCCAATTTACACCCCTCGGCGGTGTTTTAAGGTGGTTTTCGCCAACGTGGCCGCCACATCAACTGTCCTTGCTGTCACACTTTAGTAGGGCCCACATGTCATTGAGCCGGGGACCTCCTCCTTCCTTCGGCGGGAGAGAAGCCAACACACTGCCTCGTGCCTCGTCCCCGGCACCGGCCGACAGGCCTCGCGGTGGCGGATGATGGGTGTGAGAAGGGGCACTATCCTCCCCATCCCGCCGCCGCCGCCATCCGCTCTCTCTCTCTCTCTCCCTCCACTCCTCTACTCCTCCGCCACCTCCCACCGCCCCTTGAACTCCGTGCCGCCCCACAGTCCGGCGCCACCCACAACTTGCCCCCCAGCCTCACCTCCCCGCGCTCCCGCAATTCGCGTCGCCTTTGCCACGCCCCGCCCGGCGGCGGAGACAAAGAGTGGGCCGAGGGGGCGCGCCGCGGTGGGCGCAACCCAGCCACGCTCCACAAGTTCACGCTCGCGTTCAAGACCAAGGCCATCGATCTCTTCGCCGAGGAGGAAGAGGACGAGGATACCGACCGATTCGCGCGCTCCCCGCTCCCGGGCGCGGATGGGGTCCTTGCGGGGTAGCGGTGGTCGTGCTGAAGCCCGACCCGCGCAACCATAACCCTAGCGCGGGTGGGCGGCGTCGGGCAGGAGGCGGCCGTGGAGGCGGCGCTCGCGACGGCCTCGTCTTTCCAGGCGGCGTACCTGTACCTGTAGGCGGTGCCATCATCCGCCACCGCGAGGCCTGTCGGTCGCTGCCGGGATGAGTAGCGAGGCAGTGGTGTTAGCTTCTCTCCCGCCGAAGGAAGAAGAAGGAGGTCTCCAGCTCAATGACATGTGGACCCTACTAAAGTGTGACAACAAAGACAGCTGATGTGGCGGCCACATTGGCGAAAACCACCTAAAACCTGTCGAGGGGTATAAATTGGACGGTTTTGATAGTTAGTGGGTCTTTGAATACCTGGTTTTGTGGTTGAGGGTTAAAACTCATATTGCGCCTATAGATGAGGGTTGTGGAATGGACTTTTTCCATTAATCTTACCCAGTCGATCGCCTGAAAGAGTGCTCAATACATTTCTCTCGATTAGTACCATCAGAAACTAACAGATGGAGAGACTGAGGATGTTCGACAACAATATATGACCATCAGACAGCAGCCGCGGAAGGTTGTCACAAGACTTTGCATTGACTCATCAGAGTACTTCCAGATAATCCTCTGGAACTGAGCCACACATTATGTAAATAGACGAGTTTTTAGCTACAAAGCCTACGAATAGCATCGAAAGAACAGGGCCAATTAGAAGAAACTGTTAGGGAATTCAGGAAAACTTGTCACCCTCGAAACATCGAGGTTCATGAAATTCGTGAAATGTGTTTTCAGGAACAAAGAATTCGCGGTGATCCAAAGTCTCGAATCTGTAAAGCCTCGAAATCGCGAACCCGTGAAGACCCGAAGCCATGAACATGTGAAGCCTTGAAGTCGCGAACGTGCGATGATCTGGAAGTCTCAAACCCACGAAGCCTCGAAGTCGCGAACTCATGAAGACCCGAAGCCATGAACCTGCGAAGTCATAAAATCGGGAATATGAGAAATTCGGAAGTCTGATGGAGGACGAGTTCGGGAATCACGGCATGTGAAGACTTCCTGAACGGGGAGATTCACGAACTAGCAAGAAGCAAAGTCAAAGATGTCGTCTCAAAAAGTCTGGGTTTAGCGTGTGAACTAGTGGTAGGCTTGTAAATGTATGAGATGAAAAAGACATTTGTGTATGTGTTCACACTGGGAATATTCTTTGAGTTCAAGGGTATTGTCGGAATGTAAAAGTCCCTTCGTCTCCCTATAAAAGGGAGCGTGAGGGCAAGTGTAAAAGGATTCACAACTTTTGAGGCACGAGTAATCTTTAGGAGATCCTTTGTCTCCTCTTACGTCATTTACGACTTTGACTTGAACGTTTGTGCATATTCTTCTCTTGTGTTCGGGGATCTTGTCCAGATTTTCGGATACCCCCCAACATTGGCGCCCACCGTGTTTTAGCTGAAAACAACTCACTATGCCACCACAAAAGAAGTCCAACAAGAACATCCCAGCTGAGACGAATCAAGAAGACCACCATCCTCATGAAGGGAATGAAATCTCTTTCGTTCCCGAACCTTCAAACATCATAGATCAAGAACGGAGAGCAAAACTTGAAGCTCTGATGAAGGCAAGAGCTGAGAAGACAGCACACATTCAAGAACAACCTGCTGAACAGCAAATGCATGAGAACGATGATGATGATGACGACACCATAGACAGTGAACTAGAGAGAGCTCAACAGAAGATACAGCAGCTGCAGAATGAGAAAGAAAAATTCGCAAGCCAATTGCAAGCAAAAAGAAAGATCTCTGAAAAGTTAGAACAGCTCAACCAAGCAAGAGAACAAATTGAAACAATACAGAGAGAAATAGATGAAATGAAAGAACAAGAAAACAGTTCACTGTGGCAAGATTCACCACATCAGAACTCTGGACCAACCAGAAGAACCCCGAAAGAAAATTTCTTCGCGGGAAATGGAATCTCACAGTTCGTAGATTCTTAATCACCACTATCCATAGGGCTGCAAACTGCACCATGGCCACCGAAATTCAAGCTAGTTTCTCTCCCGAAATATAACAGCTTCGGAAATTCCAGGCAGTTTCTATTGAGATACGAATCGGCTGTGAATTCAGCAGGAGGAGACGATGTTGCACTGGCCAAATCCTTCATCATTGCTTGCGAAGGACCAATACTGAATTGGTACTCTTTGCTGCCGCCGCACTCAGTTTGTAGCTGGGTAGATCTCAAGACAAAATTCATGCAAGCATTTCAGATGTTTCATGACACAACAGCTGAATCATCAGATTTGTACAATTGCAAGAAAAAGGACAGAGAGCCATTGCGGAACTTCGTAAGAAGATTCATGCAACAGAGATCCCAGATCCCAGAAGCTAATGAAAAAACAACGATCAATGCACTAATCAAAGGTTTGACTCCAGGACCAACAGCTTTGCATCTGACGAGAAAGAAACCCAAGACGGTTGAAGAACTTTTTCACGAACTGGAGGAGTACATCTTGTCTGATGATGATCATTGCAAAAGAGTAGCTGAACAAAATGAAGCCCGGCAAGGCAACAGAGAAATGACCTGGAGAGCGCAATCCCAGAATCCACGAAATGTCAATAATGTGGAAAATTCTCAGCCTGACCAAAACAACAGACCTAGTGCAAGTGGAGGGTTCGCACCCAGAGGAAGAGGAAGAGGAAGAGGACCCCCGAGACTCACGAATCACAACCCAAAAGACCCGTACTTCTATTGTCAGTATCATGGGAGAGGACGCAGCACTGAAGGGTGCCCAGAAACCAAGAAAAACATGGCAAGAATCCAGCAAGAAAAAGTGTTGATGAGCATCGCGTCCTCAATGCCGAGTCAGTTTCGCCTGAACTTCTGGCAGCCACAATTCATGAACTCTCAACCAAGTCCAGTCGCAATTCAGCAATTTTCACAACCACAATCATCCTGGCAACCATCTCAGCAGTTTTCCCCAGTCGCGGGCAATCCAATCAATCCAGCAACCACAGTCAATTCGGGAAATCTTACCACCACCACCCGATAGTTCGTCAAGACCACAATCAAGTTCAGGACCTCAGAACTCGAAGGCATTGCCATCTTTTGAGACTATCATCAATTTCAGGAGGGTCGACCATGGAATTCGAAACTAAGAAGCAAAGAAGCAATTATTTCAGGTCTGTGAACACCATCATCAATGACGGTCCAGCTGCACGGCCGGAATGGGCCAAGGTGCCAATCACTTTCACAGAAGAGGATTTCAAACTGAAATCCGCAATTCACAATGATGCCATGGTCATCGAGGTAAACATAGTTGGGTGGATCATTGGAAAGGTCCTAGTTGACAATGGAAGTTCGGCAGACATTTTGTTCTTGAAAACATTCGAGAAGATGAACCTGAGCCAGCACATGTTGCACCCGCCAGAATACCCATTACAAGGTTTCGGAGGAAAGCCAATTAAGCCAGTTGGAAAGACATCGCTTCTTGTTTCCTTCGGAGATCTTGACAATGCCAGAACAGAGAATCTCACCTTCGATGTAGTTGACATCTATCACTCATACCTCGCGATTTTTGGCAGAGGATTCATGAACAAATTCGACGCAGCCATAAGACAGCAATTTCTGTGTATGAAGATACGTACACCCAAGGGGGTCATTACAGTGTTCGGCAATCAACAAGAGGCCAGAAACATTGAAAAGGGCCACACCCCTAGCCAGGCAAATGTGTACCAGTTGAAAACAGCTGAAGAAAGGAAGGAACCTTACGAAGAGGCCAAGCGCGACAAAGAAAAGATTGAGATAGCGGCTGATGGCAAATCCAAGAAAGTGTACCTGGACAACATGCCCGACAGAGCTGTCACAATTGGGGTTCATCTCAATCCCGAAGAAGAAAGAGAGCTTATACAATTCCTGAACAGAAACAAGGATGTTTTCGCATGGTCAGCCAAAGACCTACAACGTGTTGACAGGGACATCATTGAACATGCCCTGGAAACAGATGAAAAAATACCTCCCAAGAAACAGAAACTTCGGAAAATGTCTGAAGAGAAAGTGAAAGCAGTTGAAGCTGAAGTTCAAAGGCTGCAGGACGCGAAAGTGATTAGAGAAGTCAAGTATCCAGTCTGGCTAGCCAACACTGTACCAGTAAAGAAGAAGAATGGAAAGTGGAGAATGTGTGTAGACTTACGGATTTGAACAAGGCATGCAAGAAAGACGATTTTCCCTTGCAGAGGGTGGACAAAATCGTAGATGATGCAGCCAACAGTGAAATGCTCTCCCTCCTGGATATGTTCTCGGGATATCATCAAATTAGAGTTCGCAAAGAGGACGAAGAGAAAACAAGCTTCATCACTCCCTTTGGAACGTTTTGTTTCGTGAGAATGCCAGAGGGGCTGAAAAACGCAGGGTGCACATTTTCAAGAATGATAGCAATAGTCCTCCATCCTCAAATCTGAAGAAACATCTTGGCATACGTGGACGATATAGTCGTCAAAAGTGTTCAGAGAAAAGATCACATCAGTGACCTAGCAGAAACATTTGCGAACTTGAGAGCAACGAATCTGAAGCTAAATCCGAAGAAGTGTGTATTCGGCATTCACAAGGGGAAAGTTCTTGGATGCCTAGTCTCAACAAAGGGCATAGAGGAGAATCCCAACAAAATCAAGGCATTAGTAGAAATGCAAGATCCAGTTTCAGTGAAAGATGTGCAGAAATTGACAGGGAGAGTGGCCGCGCTTAACAGATTCATTCCTAGAGCTGTAGAAAGAAGCTTACCATTCTTTCAAGTTCCCAGAAGTGCTAAGAATTTCCAGTGGTCCGAAACCCAGAAGCAAGCTTTCCAAGAACTGAAAGATTACTCGTCCAACATGACCAAGTTGTGCCCTCCCGAACCAAGATCACCACTTCTGCTATATGTGTCTGTATCAAATTCGGCAGTAAGCGCTGTACTGGTGCAAGAAAAGGAGGAAGAAGGAAAGCTCAAACAGATTCTAGTATATTTCGCCTCCGAAGCCTTGTCTGGCTCGAAAATCTTCTATTCTGAGCTGGAAAAGATTTCATACGCAGTCATCATGGCTGCGAGGAAGCTAAGACACTACTTCGAGGGTCACAGAATAAGGGTCATCACCAATCAGCCACTGAGTGATTTGTTTGCGAATAGAGAGGCATCTACCCGAATAATCAAATGGGGCGCTGAACTCTCAGAATACATTGTGGACTTTGAGAGAAGAAGCGCAATAAAATCGCAAGTCTTGGCAGATTTTGTCGTGGATTGGACCTCACCAACTCAAAACCTTGATGAAAAAATACCTGAGCCTTGGATAGTCTAGTGTGATGGGGCTTGGTGCTACAAGGGAGTTGGAATTTCGGCAGTGGTAACATTCCCGGCGGGGGTAGTGATAAGATATGCAGCTCGGCTCATATTCGCGAACAATGAACATTCCACGAACAACACAACAGAGTATGAAGCTTTACTTCTGGCATTGAGGAAAATGAAAGGTTTGGGGCAGCAGACTTTCATAATCAGAACAGATTCAAAAGTTATTCAAGAACATGTTGAAAAGGAAAGTGAAGCAAGGAATCCTGTTCTGATGAAGTACCTGGAAAAGGTTAGAAAAATGGAAAGGCACTTCAAAGGTTACTCAGTACAACATATTCCAAGAGATGACAACAATGAAGCAGACAAACTGGCGAAAGCAGCAGCAAGAAATCAAGAATTGCCCCCTGATGTGTTCTTCGTAATCATCAGAGAACCATCTATCAAGGAATCAAGGCCGAAAATCGTGAATGCAGTGGAAACTCCCTATTGGAGAGCAGATATCATGGCTTATCCTGAGAGGCCATTATGAACCACAAGATGAGTTGGAAGAGAAAAGATTGAAACAAAGGGCACTGGGCTATACAGTGATAAACGGAGAACTATACAAATCGGGAGTTACTGAGACTTGGATAAGGTGCATCACCTCCGAAAAAGGCCTCGAACTTCTCAAAGAAATTCACAGCGGATTTTGTGGTGCGCACATAGGCACCAGGGCTCTAGCAGGAAAAGCAATAAAGCAGGGATTCTATTGGCCCACCTGTCGGTGTTTTAGACCGGCAACCTACTAAGGGGAGTACCCGAAGTAGATGAATGTGGCCTCGCCGAGATCGGTAACTCAAAGGAAGAGACACGTGGCACACAATTTAGACAGGTTCGGGCCGTGAGGTGTGTAATACCCTACGTCCTGTATGCTGCGTAGCTCTGGATTGATTAGGCACGATTACAAAATGGTGCAATGGTGCGTCGTGGGCTGTATGAGATGAGATGATCCTAGAGATCGGTCCCTGCCTCGCCTTATATAGTCCGGGAGGCAGGGTTACAAGTCGGAGTAGGGAGAGAGTACTAGTCAAGTACGTCTAGGAGTCTTCCACACAGTGCAGGACATGTACAGCTTCCTAACTGAGTACTTCTCCTCTGCAGTCCTTGTGCTCCACGCCTTCAGGTGCCCTGTAGCGCAAGCCGGGTAGTCCCAGGGGCCCACCGAGTAGTCGGTCCTGGTACCCACCGAGGTAGTGGGCCCAGGGAGGTCCATACGACAAGCCCCCGAGTACTTTGTAGTCGAGAAGGATAGCTTCAAGTAGTCTTGACGGCCTCAACGAGTAGTCCCCAAGCGTCCCTGAGTACTGCAAGTCAAAAGTCCTCAAGAGTAGTCGAAGCATCCCGAGGCTGGAATGTACTCCAGCTGATGTTTGAGCAATCTTGTAGTCTTCTCGAGTAGCCCCAAGCGTCCTCGAGCACTGCCTTCGAAGGTCTTCAAAAAATGCCAGTCTTGTCTTGAAGCCAGAGCTGATATGGAGGTGCGATTGCAAAATCGCACTCCATATGGAGTAGCCCCCGAGCCTTAGGTTGAGCCGTAGGCTCTGGCTGAGGGTCCATCTGAAGTCTTCGGCAAGAAAATCCCAAAAAATCCGGAGAGAAAAAACCGAAGGACACGTGGCACGGAGCCCCCGAGCCTTGAGTCGAGTACTTCCTCTCGAATTGAAGGGTCATCTTGAAGAATGTGTCCTAAGATGCTCTTGAGACTAGCCGCTTCCCAGGTAGTCGAGTAGAAGTAGTCGAGCCCCCGAGGTGAGTCGCGTCGACTAGTAGAATACGAAGGGTCACGCTTAGCCGCTGAGTCAGCTGCGCGTGGACTTATCCAGCCGGCCGTTGCGGAGCCGGTTTGACTTATAAATAGAAGCCAAAACCCTTAGGGTTTTTCACCCATCCGAGCTGCAGTCATTTCGATTCCTTCTGAGGTAGATCCACTCCCAGCGCTCGCTGTCGCCGTAGTAGATCCAAGTGCGCCGCCACCCAGAGCTTTTAGGGTAGCCCTCGAGCGGATGCGCGTGAAGACGCCCTGTACTTGGAGAATGAAGCCATCACCGTCCAAGCCCACGAAGGCCGCCGGGAAGAAGTGTTGACGCAAAACGTGCACCCGACGCCAAACACACAGCAAGCCGAACAAAGCTGGCTTCACACGCGCAAAGAGTAACAAGACGTGCCAGTCAATTTTTCCTGAAAATTAACAAAAGATAAAGCAGTTAAATACCAAAACTTGGAACTTGCCGGGTGGTACCGGAGCAGTTCCATATTTACGGCTAAGAAGCCACATGAGATGACATATAGCTATGGAAAGCTATTTGTCAATGAACTGAAACCATTCGGGAACTTATAAAAGGAAAATCAATACTGCCGAATGGATGACGTAAGCATGACGACAATCGGTCTTTGTTTGGTCAAAGATGCATGCACACGAGATTATGACCGATCCCCATGAGAACCAACATTAAATAAATGAATAAAGTAAAGCACGAACATAATCATGTAATAAACAAGCATGCATAGATCCAAAGCACTAGTCTACCGCATGTCTAGGTACTCTAAAACCCGTCAGGTACGATATCAAACAAATCTATCCACTGCATGATACAACTTGCATGAAGACCGTACCACTTTCCACAAATAGATCTATCCACCGCATGATACAATCTAAATATGGAAAGTTAAAAGCACACATTATTTAAAGCATGAATTACGCACGTGTTCTACTCGTGAAGAAACATAACCGAATACGGTGAGCATGTACCGATTCGGGTCCATGAAGAAGGAACGAACATTACCAAGTGAATAAATCTATCAGATTGATTTGAGATCTAATCCACCGGATGACTAGCTCCAAAGCAACCCAAAAACCTGCATCTACCGCATGATACTCAGTTCTTTCAAGATTTATACCGACATTGGTAAGCTTGAACCCGCAACACGTAACAATCTAGATCGATTCGGTTTCGGCTATCGGAAAGCATATGATCCACACGTTAGAACATGAAATCTACTTGAACAAGGACCATAAAAGAGGTAAAACCGATCCAAACCCATCTAGATTGGGCAAAAGTGTTACGTGAATTTAAACATAAAGTAAAAACTCAAAGTAACACGGGGTAACTTAATGAATCTATTGGATCTTGCCAAAATCCAATAGAGCCGATAACTAGCTTCAAGCTAGATCTTAGCCTACCGCATGGCTCATGACCTAACAAGAAACCTTCTTGAACCAATGAGGACCATGTGTGGTTCGAGGACCGGTGGATGGTCGCTTCCTTGTGTGATGAGTGATTGACAACGTTGTGTGGACTGATTCTTGGCTAAGTATTGCAGGTGCAGGTTGCGGCTTGACTGGTGTTGGTGCAGGTGAAGAACAAGCGCGAAAGGTCGTCGCGGTGAGGCCTCCGGGTGTGGAGAAGACAAGTAGGCTTCGTTCGAGGGACCCGGTGGCCGGCGGGGGTCAAGTGCGGGCCGCATGGTGGCATGAACGGCAAGATGAAGTCGTGGACGGTTTCTTGGTTGAGCCTCAAAACCAAGGTCGAGCCGGGACTACGTGGGAGCCAAGTCATGAGTGGAGATTGGCGGAGGCTACACCAAGTTCGCGGGGTTTCCGGTGGTTCACCGAGAAAACCACCGGGTTCCTTGGTTGATCCACAAAGCCAAGACCGGAGAACCGAAGACGGAGGTGCGGCGGCACGAGCCGGCGGCCGGCCGGTGGGTCCGACCGGTCGGCGCGCGGTGGGGACCGGTCGGCCGGTGAGGAGCACCGGTCCGGCCGTGTGCGACGACGCGGTCCGAATCTTCGAAGCGGAGGACACGCGTCGGGATCGCATGGCTTGCGTCGAGGCTACGCGGGGTGCGGTCGCGGGCATCCGTCCGATGGTGAAGACATCAAGAATTCCAAATCCGCCCTTGAGGGGCTTGTATCCCTAGTTGTTAGAGAAGGGCATTTTAGACATTCGGTTGCCTCCATATAACCCAAGAGGTGAGAGGATGGCAACCAACTCTTGGAACCCTAGCTCATTAGTTTTCCTATTTTCCACCTATTTTCTCTAGGTTTTCCTTAGGACTAGCAAGAGAGCTTCACGGAGAGATCTTGTAGAGAGGGATGGATGATCGGGCGGCTTGCTAGACCTTGTACGAACCTTTGTTTCATGTATAGATGATTCGGCGTGGTTCCTCAAGGTTTGGATGTGTTTTCCCGGTTGTTCTTGGTGGTGATTTTCGGAGCCCTCTCTTCGTGATTTATTTGGGGTGTTTTCGGGGCTTTTCTCTTGGGAATTTGATGGGGGAAATTTGTGGGAACCCTTCGTGGTTCTTTGGGCTGTGATTCCCCTCCCAAATCCGTGAGTAAAAGTGCTCGATTTTGGGGTTTTCTTGAGTTCTTGGGTTGGAAGTGCTTTCGGCGGGATTTCTTCGATTCCTCCTTTTTGGACGAGATTTGGTGGGATTAAACTTGGCTATGGACTCCTCATGAGGTGTTCCGATATCCCCAAAGTCTTGTTCAAGTCCGTGGAGCGATTCGGGAGATCGAGATTTGGATTTGGGGGAGTTGACCCGCGGGTCTTTGTTCATCCCGAGTCGCCCGGAGCTACACCGGTCGACCGGTGCTCTTGACCGTCCGACCGGTGCCGGCTCTTTTGGGTTTTTGCTCGGGTGAACGTCTTGGTGTGTTCGTTGTTATCCCGTGTTGCCGCTTGTTTCGAGTTTGGGTCCGTTTGGTGGTCGGTTGGCTCGTTTGGTGCCTTGGGGGCTTTCGAGCCGCCATCGGTCCGACCGGTGTGTCTCACCGGTCCGACCGGTGTAGAGCCACTTAGTGAAAGTTGCTCGGTTTCACCGGCAGGGACCGGCCCCGGCCGGTGGTGCTCACCCGGTCCGACCGGTGTGGGTCCGTAGACTCGAGGTTTGGTTTTTCCGCCGCGTTTCTCGGGTCGGAAGGTTGCGTGTTGGTTCCTAGGTCCAGTGGCACTCCAGTGGCTACGTGGGCTTGACCAACCTTGGTAGTGAGTCGGAGACGTGTGTTGGAAGCCGCGTTCGTCTTGTTGGAGTTTTCATCTCCTTCGAGAAGAATTTTTATCGGCTCCCATTCACTCCCCCCCTCTCTGGTTCGCCGTATCGGTCCTTCAACCAAGCTTGAATCTACCGCATGACACGAAGCATGGTAACAAGACTACTTGCATCAGATCTAAATCCACCGCATGATACTAGACATGATACAAGGTTGCCGGTACTCACGGAGGTCGACGGATCGATGAACCCTCTCGAAGAACTCGACGACACGACAAAAGGACTCTAGGGTTTGGCGTAAGGCCGGTTTGTATTGAAGAATGATTGTCCTTTTTTACATACATTCAGGGCTCATATTTATACCCTGCGAAGTACAATCTCGAATGGATTTGCTGCCTAACTTATCTCTAAGCTTTGATCGCCTATCTATCCATTCGCCCTTTCTGCTTGAGCCACGTCACCATCCAATCCCGCAAAATCAGCTCTACTGTTCCTTTGCCGAACGGGAGCAGATAGCCGACCGCAGATCTCTTTACCGAATACAGCTGAAAAGATCTTTCCTTCCACCAGACGGACTCCTCATCGAGCTGGTCCCACGAGTCAGACTCCTTACCAAATTTTGGTGTTAACAAGAAGAGGGGCCGCGAAGAGGCCACCGCGGCTTCCACCGGAGTAGCGCCGCCAATGTCTCCACCACGGGCCGATCCAAGCCGTGAGTGGAAGAAATCCAAAGTGAAGACCGAAGATCTGTTGGCCCTTCTGAATAGCGGGTTCATCCGGGAGAAGGAGGTTGACATGTGGAGGGCCGCTGCTGGAGATCCATATCCGATGGAGAAGGCCGAAGACGAGATTCCGATGTTTGCGCGGTTCGTGGAGCGCGGACTCGCGCTCCCGGCTAGCGATTTCTTCAAGGGTCTCCTCGGGTACTATGGAGTCGAGTACCTGAATCCGAACCCCAACGGTATTTTCCATACCGCGGTCTTCGTGCACTTTTGTGAGGCTTTCCTTGGGATCAAGCCGCACTGGATACTCTTCTGGAAGTTCTTCCGGGTCAAGCCGCAGCCAAGCGCCACCAACCCAAGAGTAGTCGGAGGAGCCGGCATCCAGTTGAGAGAAGACGTCGTGGAGCAGTACCTGGCATACAAGCTCGTTGACTCCAACACAGATTGGAAGACGAGGTGGTTCTACATCACGAACCACCACCCCAGCCTGCCGAAACCGAGCAGACGGCAGCCCAGGCACCGCGAGTGGTGGAACACGGAGCCCACCATGCAGGAGGGGATCCAGCTTCCCGAGCTGCTGGCACGCATCAAGGTGCTCAGGGAAGCGGGGTTGAGGGCCGAGCACGTGGCCTTCAGTTTCATGAAGCGGAGGGTGCAGCCGCTGATGGCCCGAGACACCTTGGGCTTCGAGTACACCGGCGACGACGACACGTCGCGGATGCCCGGAGGCGAGCTGGACGACGGCGACATCATCGAGAGGTTGACGCGGATCTTCAAGGATATGCCGCCATACACGGCGTGCCCTATCCAAGAATACTCTGCCGTGCCCCGCCAAAGGAGGTGAGTAGTCGTACTCCCCTAGTCGAGTAGTCCTTGCGTGGTGTAGACGTGCTGATGTCTTTGTGCCTTTGCAGGATGACTTGAAAAAGTTCGTCTCCGAGCCGCAGCCGCAGCCGCCCCCGAGTGGGATCGAGATCCCGAAGGAGGGGAAGGCCAAGGAGAAAGAGCGGCGAGAAGTCGGCGAAGGCGATGACACCGTCATCGTGGAGGACACCACCGACGACGACGACGACAAGACATTGCAGGACCGCTTTCAGTTGCGGTCGAGGTTTAGCCGTCCAGGCTTACCTCATGTGCCTCTGGTGCAAGACCCCCCGACTAGCCTGGAGGCTAGCCTGGCTGCGCCGCCACGGAAGCCGCGCAACCCCGCCCGCAAGCGGGTGACAAAGAAGCTCAAGGTCTCAGAGACCACGCCTCAGGAGGTAAGATGTCTTGACTAGAGTAGTCGAGTACCCATTGTACGAGTACCCTTGCTGATGAGTAGTCCTCCTTGTATGCAGGAGGTGCCCCCAGCGGAGCCCGTCGAGGAGGGCGACGAAGGTGGATGGGACACAGTGGGAGAGCCGGCCGGAGGTCGTAGTCTAGCCCCCACTGTCGAGGAGCTCTTGGCGCAGTTGGAGCGCCAGCCCCCTGCTCCACAAGGGAGCACGGGGCCCGTAGCCGCCGCCGTTGAAGAGGTGGTGGCTTCAGGAGCGCAGGAGGGCACTGTGCCGACTGCCGTTGCTGCAGAGGGGGCGGTAGCCGCAGGGGCGCAGGAAGAGACGCCCACCGAGGGTGGACTAGTAGACATTGCCAGCATCCTCGGTGCCCCGGCCGTGACAATAGTCCGGTCGAACTTGTAAGTACTGCATCTTCCCGAGTAGTACTTGTTGTAATAGTCGAGGTTGACTGACGACCAATTGTGTGTGCTTCGCGGGGAAATCGACGGATCCGTCCCGGGGAGGGGGGATGAACCCTCTTCAGCGGTGGCGGAAGAACTCGCGCCGCCCGCCGAGGAGTCCGCTCCCACTTCCCAGGTGGTGCCCGAGCCGCCGGCTACCGAAGCGCCGTTGCCGGAGGCCAGCGTAGTCGAAGGTGAGTACTCTTCTGAAGCTGTGGAGCTCCTCGAGGAGTAGTCGTAGTCGCTAATGCACTTGTCTTCTCTTTGACAGGTACCGAAGCCGAAAGGAGTGACATCCCTGCGGGGGTGCCAATGCAGAAGTCGACACCAGACGTGCCGGAGGGTGCCGGAGGAGCCCCTGAGCCCATGGAAGAAATCGTCGAGGAGGCCGCCTTGGCGGCCGGAGGGGAGGGGGTTACCACGTCGCCAGAGGTCGCTCTGGAGGTGGCTATCCGCTCCCCGGAGCTCCAGGACGCAGAGCCCATCCGCTCTGCGCCGATGACGGAGGCCACCGCGAGTAGTCGTGGCGGGATAGAGCTGCTCGCGGACGATCTTGTCGAGCCGGCGACGGTGGCTAAGCACCTGGAGGCGATCCGCCAGGCGGAGCAGTGGATGAAGGTAAGTAGCCGTAGCTTCTGAGTAGCCAATCCTCTGTCGTTGAATACTCGTTGTGACTTGAGTTGTCTATGCAGGACGTTACGGAGAGGTCCCGCGACAAGTCCAACATGCTGCAAGGCTATGGTGACGCGGTGCTCCGGGCTGAGGCACTGGAAGAGCAACTTGTGAAGTCGCGGAAGCACGCGGCCGCCATGCAGTCGAAGCTCGACGCCGCCTTCGCCAAGTACCACAATGATGTCCAAGAGTTGCAGGCGAAGGGCGACGACTTGGTGTGGAAGAATAAGAGCCTCCATAGCAAGAACAAAGGTATGCCGCTGGACTTGTCGGCTAGTTGTTGGAGGTCGAGAGGTAGTCTGACCCGCCGTATCGTGTTCTTTGTGTTGCAGAGCTTGAGGGCCAGGTGGAGCAGCTGAAGTTCTCGGAGACGAGCATGAAGAATCTCTTCTACCGAGAGCAAGAAGCCTGCCAGGTACTCGAGCTCGACTACAAAGAACTTGCCTTCGAGTGCGAGAAGCACATGGAGCTCCGGATTGCATCTGACCGCGATCTCGTCAACTGCTACAAATCCTTGCAGAAGTTGAATGAATACTGCGAGGCACTGCGGGCCCAACTGAAGGAGCTTGAGGAAGCCGCGCTGCCGATCGCAAGGCTCCTGGTGCCGCACCCGGGCGGCCCCAAGATTGCTCCACTGGTGGATCGCCTCAAAGAAGCCCCAAGCCGGCTGGTGGCTTATGTGAAGCACATGGCGAGGTCGATCCCGAAGCAGGTCTTGGCCTTCATGAAGTCCTACTTCCCGAAGGCCCCAGTGGAAGTAGTCGCTGGCGGGGTAGCCGCCAACTGCACCGATGAGCGGTACTCGGAGCCGCCGGGAGCGAGATGGCTCCCATCGCGGAGCAAGTAGCTGATAAGCTTAATCTCCAGTAGCCCTGTAATAGGTAGCTAGTAGCCAAAGTTGTACAAAAACAATTGTAATGAATTGCTTAAGTATTAATGAAAGAAAATTTCCAGTAATGAGTACTCGTTGTCGCGATCTCAGAGTGCGGAGCCCCCATCGTGGAGTGGATGCGAGTAGTCGTACTCGGCAGTAGACAGTAAAGAAGTTGATGAACGATCAAACTTTATTACTAAAGAAGTACACCTGGATGGCCAGGGTCGTAGTTTACAGAGTAGTCGCCTGGACCCGGAGGCCGCTTACAGCTGAGTAGTGCTAGAACGGGTAGCCGCTTGCAGCAGTAGATCCGTAAGTAGCCGTGTAGGCTGGATCGTAGATCCGTAGGTAGCCGTGCAGGCTGGATCTTGGAGTGTGGTATCTTAGTAGACCGCTGCTAGAGTCCTTGACGCTCGTCGCAGCCCAGGGTCCGTAGGTAGCCGCACGGGCTAGATCCTGGAGAGGAGAAGTCTGGAGACTGGAGCCAGGACCCGGAGGCCGCTTACGGCAGAGGGGTGTTGGTGTAGTCGTGTAGACTTGAACCCCGGAGTAGTCGTGTAGACTAGGTGTAGAATCGACAGAGCTGGTCGACGTTCCACGAGTTGTTGAAGTCTTCGCCTTCAAGTGTTTGTAGGCGGTAGGAGCCCGGCCCAGTCACCTTTGCAACGGTGAAGGGACCTTCCCAGGGGGAGCTGAGCTTGTGTAGTCCTTCCGTGTTCTGGATACGGCGGAGGACAAGATCTCCAACGTTGAAGGAGCGTTCCTTGACGTTGCGATCATGGTAGCGTCGGATACCCTCTAGGTACCTTGCTGATTGGACGAGGGCGGCGCGAGCCGAGCTTCTTCGAGGCCGTCGATGTCAACTCGTCGTCGTCTTCCGAGACGCCTTCGTCGTAGTGCTCCACTGCGGCGAGTTCCATATGACGTCGGGCGGGGAGGATTGCTTCGGAGCGCGTAGACCGAGAAGTAAGGGGATTGCCCCGTTGGCTTGGACGGGCCGAGTCCGCGGCCCCCGAGTGCGTTGGGTAGTTCCTTGATCCACTTGCCCCCTTTGGAGTTAGCGGCGTCGTGTAGCCGCTTCTTGAGAGCGTCGAGCACCATCCCATTGGCGCGCTCGACTTGTCCGTTGGCCCGTGGATGGGCAACCGAGACGTATCGGATGTCGATCCCGCCGTTCTCGCGGTACTCCCGGAACCGGTGGTTGTTGAAGTTGGAGCCCGTGTCCGTGATGATGCGGTGGGGTAGTCCGTAGCGATGTACGAGTTCATCCGGGAAGTCGAGTACTCGTCGGCCTTGGGGCATGTGACCGTCTTGACCTCGATCCACTTGGTGAACTTGTCGATGGCCACCAATACTCGTTGAAACCACCGGCGCGGTTGGCGGTGGCCCGATCATGTCGAGCCCCCGGCGGGCAAAGGGCCGGGTTGGCGGTATGGTGACTAGCTTGTAGGCCGGGACGTGTTGCTACTTGGCGAAGTGCGGCATCCTTGGCACCTTTGACGAGTTCTTCGGCATCGCCCAGAGCTGTGGGCCAGTAGAAAGCTCGCCGGAAGGCCTTGCTGACCAGCGTGCGTGAGGACGCGTGGTTGCCGCAGACACCCTTGTGGATCTCCTCCAAGATGTCCTTGCCTTCTTCACGAGGGACGCACTTCATGAGTACTCCAGAAGATGCGCCCCGCTTGTAAAGCTTGTCTCCGACGAGGACGTAGGACTTGGCGCGGCGGACGAGCTGCTCAGCCGAGTTCTTGTCGGAGGGGACCTTCTGCTCGCTGAGGTAGTCGATGAAGGGTTGCCTCCAGTCCACGTCGATCATCATGACCTCCTGCCCAGCTGGTGGATGGGCTGGGACAGTGGTCGGTGGCGCCGGCTCCGGGATGGATGGCGCGTGAAGCTCGTGAACGAAGACACCCGCTGGTACTTGAGCGCGGGTGGATCCGAGCTTCGAGAGGACGTCCGCTGCAACGTTGTTGTCGCGGACGATGTGGTGGAACTCGAGACCATAGAACTTGTTCTCGAGCTTGCGGACTTCTAGGCAGTAGGCGTCCATGTTCTCCTTGTTGCGGTCCCAGGACTTGTTGACTTGGTTAATGACCACTGCGGAGTCGCCGTAGACTAGTAGCCGCTTGATGCCCAATGAAGCCGCGAGGTGGAGCCCGTGTAGGAGAGCTTCGTACTCGGCTTCGTTGTTTGAGACCTTCCGGAAGATGCGGGACGTACTTGAGTTGTTCGCCCGTTGGAGAGATCGGGAGTACCCCCGCACCTCGCGCCTTCGAGGTTGAGTGAGCCGTCGAAGTACATCACTCAATGCTCGGTCGCACGGTGGGAGTAGGCAACCGATTCTCCCGCCATTCGCCATGAAGTCGACTAGTGCCGCGACTTGATGGCCGTGCGTGGCTTGAAGTCGATGGTGAGGGCGCCGAGCTCGACCGCCCACTTGGAGATTCTTCCGGTAGCATCTTGGTTCCGCAGATGTCGCCGAGCGGGTAGTCGGTGACGACGGATATTGAGTACCGCCGGAAGTAGTGTCGTAGCTTCCGCGAGGTGATGAGTACCGCGTACGGGGAGCTTCGCACAGGCGATAGCGTGCCTTGGACTCGATAGAACCTTGCCGACGAAGTAGGCGGGCGCGGGACCGGGTAGGCGTGGCCGTCTTCCCCGCCGCTCGACGACGATGGTAGTAGCGATCACGTGGGTAGTCGCGGCGAGGTAGAGCAAGAGGTCGCTCGCCCTTGTGAGGAGCCGTGAGGATCGGTGGCTTCGATAGGAAGTCCTTGAGCTGGGCAAGGGCTTGATCCGCCTCTGGAGTCCACACGAACTTCTCTTGATGCTTAAGTAGTTTGAAGAAGGGGAGCCCCCGTTCTCCAAGCCTCGAGATAAATTTGTTCAGTGCCGCCATGCACCCGGTCAGCTTCTGGACGTCTTTGATGCTTGTGGGAGCTTTCATGCTGGTGATGGCGGAGATCTTCTCGGGGTTGGCTTCGATGCCGCGCTGGCTGATGATGAAGCCGAGTAGTTTGCCCGAAGGTACGCCGAAGACGCACTTGTTCGGGTTGAGCTTCCAGCGGTACTCACGCAGTGATGCGAAAGTCTCTTCAAGGTCGTCGATGAGGGTACTAGAGTCTCTGGTCTTGATGACCATGTCATCCACATAGGCTTCGGCGTTCTTGTTGAGTTGCCTCTTGAAGCAGACCTGGATAGCTCGTTGGTAGGTAGCGCCGGCGTTCTTCAACCCGAAGGACATGGTCGTGTAGCAGTACGCGCCAAACGGGGTGATGAACGCGGTCTTCTCCTGGTCTTCTTCCTTGATCGCGATCCGGTGGTACCGGAGTAGCGATCGAGGAAGCGAGAGCGGGTCGCAGCCCGCCGTGGAGTCGATGACTTGATCAATCCGCGGCAACCCGAAGGGGTCCTTGGGGCAGTGCTTGTTGAGGTCGGTGTAGTCGACGCACATCCTCCACTCGTTCGAGTTCTTCTTGCGGACTAGGACGGGGTTGGCGAGCCACTCAGGATGGAAGACTTCTCTGATGAAGCCAGCCGCGAGTAGTTTGGAGAGTTCCTTCTTGATGGCGTCCCGTCTGTCGTCGGCAAAGCGTCGGAGGTGTTGTCGCTTGGGGGTGGCCTTAGGATCGACGTTGAGGCAGTGCTCAATCAGCTCCCTGGGCACTCCTGGCATGTCCGCTGGCTTCCACGCGAAGATGTCGCGGTTAGCCCGAAAAAAGCTGATGAGCGCGTCTTCCTATTTGGGGTCGAGGCCAGTCCCGATGGTGGTGGTCTTGCTAGGGTCGCCTGTTCCGAGGTCGATCGTCTTGACGAGTACCTCCTCAGGAGGCTGAGGCTTGTTGGTGGTGTCAGACTTCTCTGGGATGTCGAGTTCACTTGTAGCAAGCTTCTTCGACGCGGCGTAGACCTCCATCGTCGCGTTGGGTACTTGGTTCGTAGAGGCGATCTCCACGGCTTCTGTGTCGCAGTCGTGGGAGATCTTCAAGTCCCCTTGAAGGGAGAGTACACCAGCCAGGCTTGGCATTTTGAGTACCAAGTAGGTGTAGTGGGGCACCGCCATGAACTTGGTGATGGCCGGCCTGCCGAGGATGGCATGGTAGGAAGTCTCGAAGTCTGCGACCTCGAACTTGATGTATTCGGTACGGTAGTTCTCCCGAGATGCCCCGAAGGTAACTGGCAGGACCACTGAGCCCAGTGGAATAGTCGCGTTGCCGGGGACGATGCCGTAGAAGGGCGTGTTCCTCTTGGTGAGCGTGTGGGTGATGTCGAGCTTCATTTTCTTCAAGGTCTTAGTGAAAAGGACATTGAGCCCGCTTCCACCGTCGATGAGCACTTTGTTGAGTTTGGAGCCCGCGACCACTAGCTTCAGGACGAGGGGGAAACGTCCTGGTTCGGAGAAGCTGGTCCATTGATCCGCGCGGGAGAAGGTGATGGGTATCTCCGACCACCTGAGAGGGGTCGGGACCGCTGGCTCAATGGACATGACTTCACGACGGGTAGCCTTCTGCTCCCGCCTGCTGGGCAATCCGCCGAAGAGGACGTTGACGGTCTTGTCAGGATCCTGGAAGTCGTTGTTGTCGCCGTCCTTCTTCTTGCCCTTTTGGTCGTGAGGGTGCGGTGGCTCTGGCGTGTCCTTGAGTGCATGCCTGAGTTGGTAGCACTGCTCGGTGGTGTGGTTACCGTTTGGATGCCACGGGCACTTCTCCTTCAGCAGGTCTTTGAAACCGCCGGAGTTCTTCTTCGAGTTCCCTTTCGCAGGGCGCTGGATAGCCGCGACAGTGTTGTCTGGCTTGCGCTTGCGGTTGGGACCCGAGTAGTAGTTGTTGTTGTTGTTGTTGCGACCGCCTTGGTTTGCGTTGCTGCCGCTGCCGCCGCCCTGGTTCTGCTTGCTCTTGCCACGGATGGCGTCATATTTGGCATTGGCCTTGTTTTCTTCATCCGCCCAGGACGTGATCATGTCCTTGAGGTGGGGGATGGACCTGGGGCGACGACGGCCGAAGTCTTCAAAGGTGCGGCGGTGGTAGAGGCCGTCTTGGAAGAGGTCGATGACCTCCTTGTCTGTGACGTCGACGACGGTAGCGCGCTTGTCGAAGAAGCGGCACATGTACTTGCGGAGGGTCTCGCCTTGTTCCTGCTTGATCATGGCCAGGTCCATGCGAGTACCCGACCGGCCCATGGCACCCGCGAAGTTGCTGGTGAACTGCTCCTTTAGCTGGTCCCACTTGTCGATCGAGTGCTTGTCCAGCGACTCGAGCCACATGAGTGGTGCTTGGTCCAGGCAGAAGGGGAAGTAGAGGCACTTGGTGTCTCTGTTGCCGCCAGCATTCTCGATGGAGAGGGCGTAGCACCTGAGCCACTGGATAGGATCCTGCTTCGCATCGTACTTGGTGATCCCCATGGGTTTGAACTTGTCGGGGAGGAGCAAGTTGCGAAGTTGAGGTGAGAAGGCGGGGAAGCCGTCGCCCTCAGCTGTGGTGGTCGACTTCTTCCGCCGCAGCTCCTCAATCTTCTGGCGAGCATCGTAGCCGCCCTGTGAGGCGCCGGAGGCGTGGCTGTTCGCGTGGCGTCGGCCGCCGCGGCGGCCGCCGCCACCGGCCCTCTCCCGTTGGTTCCATGGTTGGAGCTTCCGCCGTTGTCGCCGCCGCCGTCGGGGTCGTTGCCGCCCCCCGCCGGCCGGAGCACGGTGGGGGACGACCTCTCGGTTGCTGTGGTCGCGCTGTGAAGGTCCGCCGGCGTTGGAGCGACGACGGTTTGGCTCGGCTGGGAGGTCAGCTCGAGTACGGTTAGGGCCGTTGTTGGCGTTGCGACTTGTGCCTTCGTTGTCGCGGGGTCTGGCTGGAGGAGGTTGGTTGACTCTGTTGTCGACCCGCATGAAGTAGGCGTCTTCAGCGAGCTTGGCGATGACCTCCCCAGCGCGTATGCCCTGAGCCTGGCGTGCGATCGCTATGATCGACATGAGGCATTGCTCAGGGGTGGTGTGTACTCTGCTCTCGACCGCCTCGAGAGCTTCCGCAAGGTTGCGGACGGGGAAGTTGTCGCGGAGGCGCCGGCGACGTTCGCTGCGCTTCCGGTTATGCTCACGTCGAGCATCTCTGTCTGCAGGGTTCTCGTTTGGTGGAGCATCAGCAGAGAGCTCGTCGGAGGAGATGTCTTCCAGATATCTGTCTTGGGCCGTTCCTGAAGGCCCTGGGGCGTCGCCAGCAGCCATGAAAACTTGGCGATCAGGGGTGCCAAGGCTGGACTCAGAGGGTGCCACCTCTGTTGGTGTGCTTGAGTCAGCCCGGGCTAGGGGTGTTCCCTCCTGGAACGGTAGCGAGTCGATGTAGGCGACGTAGCGTGAGTCCCCACTTATCAGGTCGGCGGCTTGCGGTCCGGCCGGAGACGAATCTCCCGGCCGGTGTGGATGTTATAACCAGCCCAGAGGCCGGGCCTGACAAGGGAAGCTCGGTGGAGTTGCCCTCGGACTCGGGCTCCTCAGGGTCCGACCCGAAGTCGAACTCGTAGTCCGGGTTCGAGTAGAACTCGGAGAGAGGGCTGGAGTCCGAAGCGTGGCCGGGGGCGGTGTCGGAGTCCGAGTTGTACTCGGGTACGGGCTCCTTGCCGACCCGGCGCGAAGAGGGAGCCCCCGTGCGGGCCCGGCTGAGGATGCGGGGGCCACGCGTGGAGAGCTCACGAGGTGAGGGGACCGCCTGCGATGGCTGAGCGGCTGGCTCGCAAGCGATGGCCCATGGAGACGTCGGGTTCGAGTCGGAAGCAGACTCGAGCTCGAAGTCAGCGTGGTGGTTGAAGAGCGAAATTTCGCCGAATTTGCCGGCGAGTTCGCCTGTGACGACTTCAGGAAGCGTCACGAAGCCTGTCTTCGGGTTGGGCTGCATGGTTAGGCGGCGCTGGAAGGAACCCGCGCCGTCAGCGGTGCAGACCCAGGCGCCGAACACGAAGGTGTCGCCGCGGTTGAAGGCGACGGTTGGCTTGAAGTAGACGGGAGCCGTCGAGTTCGCCATGTGATCTCGGGCGAGAGCCCCTACCTGGCACGCCAGCTGTCGGTGTTTTAGACCGGCAACCTACTAAGGGGAGTACCCGAAGTAGATGAATGTGGCCTCGCCAAGATCGGTAACTCGAAGGAAGAGACACGTGGCACACAGTTTAGACAGGTTCGGGCCACGAGGTGCGTAATACCCTACGTCCTGTATGCTGCGTAGCTCTGGATTGATTGGGCACGATTACAAGATGGTGCAATGGTGCAGCGTGGGCTGTATGAGATGAGATGATCCTAGAGATCGGTCCCTGCCTCGCCTTATATAGTCCGGGAGGCAGGGTTACAAGTCGGAGTAGGGAGAGAGTACTAGTCGAGTACGTCTAGGAGTCTTCCACACAGTGCAGGACATGTACAGCTTCCTAACCGAGTACTTCTCCTCTGCAGTCCTTGTGCTCCACGCCTTCAGGTGCCGTGTAGCGCAAGCCGGGTAGTCCCAGGGGCCCACCGAGTAGTCGGTCCTGGTACCCACCGAGGTAGTGGGCCCAGGGAGGTCCATACGACACCACCAAAAACATAGATGCTAAGGCACTTGTTCGGCAATGTGAAGCATGCCAGAAAATAGCGAATCAACAAAATTTACCTTCCATTCCAGTTCACTTGATTCCACCATCTTGGCCACTGCAAAGGTGGGGAATGGATCTAGTAGGGCCATTGCCAACGGCTCAAGGGAATTGCTGATATGCAGCTGTTGCCGTCGATTATTTCATGAAGTGGGTAGAAGCAAAACCACTCGCGAACATCAAAGCACCAACAATTCAGAAGTTCTTTTGGCAGAACATAGTCTGCAGATTTGGAGTTCCTAGAGAACTGACTGTTGACAATGGGAAACAGTTTGACTGTTACACTTTCAAAGAATATTGCAAGACCTTGGGTACACATGCGAAATTTTCGTCAGTGTATCATCCGCAGTCCAACGGAGCAGTTGAAAGGGCAAATGGCCTGATTTTTTCAGGAATCAAGAAGTACTTATTCGATCAAAAGAAGGGTAAATGGGTAGATGAACTGCCGAAAGTGATCTGGTCCCACAACACTACCGTGTCGAGAGCAACAGGTTTCACGCCCTTTCGCTTACTCTTCGGCACCGAGGCAATGACACCAGAAGAAATCAAGAATGAATGCATGAGAGTCCTGAAAGCAAAAGAAATTGAAGAAGTTGATAAGAAAGTGGAAAAAGATATGATTTAGCTGACAATCCTTGAAGCTGCTGAGAACATTAAGAAATACCAAAAGGAGACCAAAGCATGGAGAGACAAGAAAGTGGTTCGAAAGGACATCAAAACTGGTGATCTGGTGTTGAAAAGAAAGAAGAACTGGGAGAACCCGGGAAAACTTCATGAATCTTGGGAAGGGCCATACATGGCAAATGAAACACACATGCCAGGGGCTTTTCATTTGATAGAGCAAACTGGCAAAGAGTTGCCATATTCGTGGAATGCCGACAACCTGAAGAGGTACTATCCTTGAAAGTTCCAGTTGTAGCTAGATGTAATTTAGAGTATCTTTCCTTTTTCATAAATTTGCATTCTAAAAAATTAAAAAATCTGAATCACGTGTCTATAAGTGATTTCGGGAAAAAACAATAGTTTTCTTTCTCTTAGTTGCATTAGAATAAGGAGGACCGTACTCTTTTCCTTGCAAAGGGGGCTCTAAATCAAGAGGCAAGGTTTTTAACGAGGCGGATCCTATGTAAATACTCTTTGTGATATATATATATGAAAAGAGTCTTCCCCTAAATCGTGCATTTCGAGAATTACATCATGAAAAAAGAAAAGTTCGTGTGAAAGGCTCCTTGATAGCCAGAATTCCATCCTGAAAAAAAGAAAAGTTCGTGAGAAAGGCTTCCTGATAGCCAGAATTCCATCGTGAAAAAAGAAAAGTTCGTGCGAAAGGCTTCCTACTGGCAGAATTCCATCGTGAAAAAAGAAAAATCCGTGTGAAAGGCTCCTTGATAGCCAGAATTCCATCGTAAAAAAAAGAAAAGTTCGTGAGAAAGGCTTCCTGATAGCCAGAATTCCATTGTGAAAAAAGAAAAAAGATCGTGAGAAAGGCTTCCTGATAGCCAGAATTCCATCGTGAAAAAAAAGAAAAAAGTTCATGAGAAAGGCTTCCTGATAGCCAGAATTCCATCGTGAAAAAAGAAAAAAGTTCGTGAGAAGGGCTTCCTGATAGCCAGAATTCCATCGTGAAAAAAGAAAAAAGTTCGTGAGAAGGGCTTCCTGATAGCCAGAATTCCATCGTGAAAAGAAGAAGAGTTTGTGAAAAAGGCTCCGTGAAAGCCGAAAATCCCATCCACAAAGGGATTCCCACCGAAAAGGCCTGAGACAACAACAAGTTGTGGCCTAAAATCCCATCCACAAAGGGAATCCCACCGAAAAAAGGCCTGAGACAACAACAAGTTGTGGCATAAAATCCCATCCACAAAGGGATTCCACCGAAAAGGCTCGAGACAATAATGAGTTGTAGCCTGAGTTTCCATCATGACAATTAATGACAATGGCGGTCAAAGTGAATGCGTGTGGCATCGTTCAAAAATTTTTCCTTAACACGAATTGATGAAAATTTTTCACGACAAAAATGTTTTGGTAAAAGGGCAAGGGGCTCGTGTGAAAATTTGTAGAAAAAATCATGGTTGAAGCAACTGAGGGTTGCAGTATCAACCGAGGCAAGTATGCCAAGTGGGTCAAGTCCACAATATTCGAGAGCAAATTTTGTCGACTTGCATCACAAAATTTGAAGTTTTCAGAAACTTACGAAAATTTCTCAAAAAGCATGTATGGTCAAGATACTCGAAAAATAGTAAAACTTCGTTAACTTGCCTTGAAATTTTCATACAAAATGGCAAGGTGGGGGAGGGTGACGTTTTTTCAAAGAAAACGTCTTTATTGCCTTAGTTGCATAAAAATTTCAAAATAGTATAGCAACAATTACATTGAGAAGTACAAATCCTAGAACGAAAGTTCGACAACGTGTCCTGGTTCGCGACTATTATCTTCTGCAATGTCGCTAGCGTAAGCAAAGTCGAGCTCATCGGCGATCGGGCTAAGGGGCTCCGTCTTCGGGATCTTCGAGGAACTTGAATTCGCAGCACTTGAACTCTCCTTCTTACGAAGAAGGAAGAAAGAAAAAAGATCGAAGCATCCCATAGAAAACCTAAGCGAAACCTCAAGCCAAAAATCGGTAAAATCTTGTTTGGGATGAGCCTCTTGGAACAATCGTCATGCTTCGCCACTAACAAACATTTTGTCATGTTGAATTCTCAAGGGCGTCACATCCTGCGCAGGCCCAACTTGCAGGACCTGCGCAGGTTAAAGTTTACAAAACAACTTGTTCAGGCAAAACATTACAACCAAATCAATGTACAAGTCTACACAAACAGCCATGAAGGGCGAACGTTTCGGCAATATCTAGCCCGTAATATCAACCTTCGGAGAATCTTCTTCTCGCTCGGAGTCTTGGTCGCCATCACTGCCGTCGCCGCTGCTGTTGCCAGAGTCATCCTCATCCGAGTTGCTTGATTCTTCGTCTTCGGTAGAAGACTCAGGAGACGCGGTGCCTTTTCCTTGTTTCTCTTCTTCGATTAGCTAAAAACGGCAGAGAGAAAGATGTAAGAAAAATCAGAAGAAAAAACTTTGTGAATAAACGGTAGCAAATAGAACCGTTCAGAAGTTAACCTGGGCAAGTTGGGCACGTGTGATGCTCTTGACAGCTTCCTTTCCGCTAGCAAGCCAAAACTCCCTCGCGAATTTAGATCGGATGGCTTGAACGTCTTCGTTTGGCCGAAGTCTTGAAGTGCTTAGAGCATCGAGAAATTGCAGGAGTTTTTCACGAAACTTCGCGAGGTCCGCGCAGTCGAAGTCATGGAGAAGCTTCAAGATGCTCTCCACAGAGAAGGCAGCCGCGAAGTCGTTAGCACCGGAGATAACTTCAGGAAGCGCCTTGAATTCAGCATCAATCCAGTCCATGAACTCACGAAGTCCCAAGTCGGCAGAAAGCGGCGCGGGACGAACGCCGAATTCATTCAAAGATCTCTCGTACTCTTCAAATAAAATCTTCAACCTGTCGATAATGTCAGAAATCTTCTTCCCAGAAGCCTCTCTCTGCTCAGTCAAGGCTTTTTCGAGATCTTGAATTTTTCTTCTTTGCTGCTTAGGGATCTGGCCAGGTCGGCATTGTTAGCACGAAGATCTTCGGCAATTTTCGACGATTTGTCGTGAGTCTTGCGAAGGTTCTCAATCACACTCAGATCGTCGTCGTGAGTTTTTTGTAAATTCTCCAAATCCTTGTTGGATTGCTCAAGTGCCTCATCAGCAGCTTTCTTCTTGTCCTGGCAATGCTTCAGGGCTTCCGCCAGTTCGGCTACCTTCTTCTCGAGATCAAGATTCGCAGATTGAGCGAGAGCGAAGTTGCGCTTAAGTTCCTTAGATTCTTGAGAAAGCTGCTTGTTCAATTTATCTTGATCAATGAGCCGTTCAGCGATAACTTTCCCAAGCATGGAAGATTTAAGAGCATAATCTTCTTGAAACTTCGCGAGTTTGGATGGAGGGTACGAACGAAGAAGATTCTTAAACTCTGAAAAGTTCCATAATTAAAGTCATGAGCAAAAAATCGTAAAGCTGAGAAGCACAAGAGTTAACGAAAAGAAATGAACCTTGCTTGCTTAGATTTTGCAGGGTGACCTTCTTCCTCGAAATCGAAGAAGATTTACCCAACGATGTGGAAGTTTTCCTCAGAGCGGAGTGAGGTCCCTTTCCAGAATCCCGGATGGCCTCTCCAGGCAAGCGAGACGTTTGTTCTGAGGCTTCTTCTCTTGTTTCATCAACAAGTGTAGGCGATTTCCAGAGTGTTAAAATCTTGGATGCGCCATTCCCGATACTAGTCGCCTCGAAACCAACACTTAGTAGTTCACCACGGTGAGACGTACCAAAGCTCTTGTTAAATGCAGCCAGGGAAGGAGAGGGAGCTTGGCCTTCGGGTACTTTCTCACGAATTTCGAGCAAAGGAGCATCTAGGATGGGATCTTCACCCCTGTAAATGGTGAGTTCAAGCTCCTTGGTAAATTCGGGAGAGGCTTCGTCGTGAGGGTGGACAGACTGAGGAACAATAGCAACAGTACCAGTAACAGGGGGCTCAGCAGCAGCGTCGGGAATCACTTCCTTCCGAACTTCGGGGGCAGCATCTGAAAAAGAGTCAATATCCACGAACTCATTCTCAGAATCCGATGGGCAATGTTCTCGAAAATTAAATCTCAACAAGGGACAGAAGTAAGTGTTAACACCAAAATTTGGTACAGGAAGGAGTCTGATTTGTGGGCCCAGTTTGGTGAAAAAATCCGTCCGAGAGAAGGAAGGTTTCTTCAAAAAGATTCGGCAGAGAAGCTTGCGGTCGGCAGTTCGCTTCCGTTCGGCAGAGGGACTGTTTGCGCTGATTTTGCGGGATTGCGTGATGACGTGGCCCGAGCGGAAGGGACGAATGGATGGATAAGCATTCGCGTTTGGGCGATAAATTAGGTATCAAATATTGTACGCGTAGTCCTCCAGGAGTCATGCCATGACAGGGTATAAATATGAACCCTAGTTGTATGTAATTGTATTCGAAACATTCTCATAACAAACCGGCTTTACGCCAAACCCTTGAGTCCTTTGTCGTGTCGTCGAGTTCTTCGAGAGGGTTCATCGATCCGTCGACCTCCGTAAGTACCGGCAACCTTGTATCATGTCTAGTATCATGTGGTGGATTTAGATCGTGATGCAAGTAGTCTTGTTACCATGCTTAGTATCATGCGGTAGATTCAAGCTTGGTTCAAGAGGGTTTCTTGTTAGGTCATGAGCCATGCGGTGGGCTAAGATCTAGCTTTAAGCTAGTTATAGGCTCTATTAGATTTTGGCAAGATCTAATAGATTCATTAAGTTACCATATGTTGCTTTGAGTTTTTTACTTTATGTTTAAATTCATGTAACACTCTTTTGCCCAATTTAGATTGATTTGGATCGGCTTTATCTTGTTTCGTGGTCCTTGCATTACATGTTCATATCTTGCTTCAAAAGGGCACGTGGATCACGTGTTTGTTAAATAGCCAAAACCGAACCAATCTAGGTTGTTACATGTTGCGGGTTCAATCTTGTTAATTTCGGGTAAATCTTGACAGAACCAAGTATCATGCGGTAGATGCAGATTTTTGGGTTGTTTTAGAGCTGATCATCCGGTGGATTAGATCTTTAATTCAATCTGATAGATTTATTGTTTTTGGTAATGTTTGTCCCTTCTTCATGGATCCCGATTCGGCTGTTCAGCCGTATTCGGTTATGCTTTCACGAGTAAAACGTGCTCATAAGTTATGTCTTAATCATTGTGTGCTTTTAGCTTTCCATATTTAGATTGTATCATGCGGTGGATAGATCTATTTGTGGTTAGTGGCGTGATTTTCAAACAAGTTGTATCATGCGGTGGATTAACTTATTTGAATTCATGCTTGACGGGTTTTAAAGTGCTTAGACATGCGGTAGACTAGTGCTTTGGGCCTATGCATGCTTGTTTATTACATATTTATGATCATGCTTTACCTTATTTATTGTTTATTGTTGTCTATCCTCGAGGATCGGTCATGGCTTTGTGCGCGTGCAATTTTTGTTCAAATAAAGACCGATCTTTCGTCATGCTTATGTCATCCGTTCAGCTATGTTCTGTTTTATGCTTTAAAATTCCCGAATGGTTTCTAGTTTGCTGGCAGATAGCTTCTTATAGATATATGTCATCTCACGTGGCTTTATAGTCGTAAATATGGAAATGTCTGGTACCACCTGGCAAGTTCCAAGCTTTGGAATTTAACTACTTTGTCTTTTGTTAATTTTCAGGGAAAATTGACTGGCACGTCTTGGAATCTTTTCGCGTGTGAAGCTAGCTTGTTCAGCTTGTTGTGTGCTTGACATAGGGTGCAGATTTTGCGTCAACACACTTTTTGGCACGCCCGGTGGGGCACTACAGCCGAAATCAAGATGCCTGAAATCGGTGACATCCTAGACGTCACCATTGAGGATCTTTCTCCAGAGCAACTACAACAGCTGAAAGACGCTACGGATCAGTTTCAGTTAAAGTGCTTGATGTCATTCAAAAAGAACAGAAGCGGCGTCCCATATCTCAAGAATGAGATGCCCAGGGTTCTGCTGTCAGGTGAGACCGACGCCACAACCCTTCAAGAGAAAGAAGAATGTATGCAAGCGTTTCGGGATGCTGCGGAATCTGTGCTGGGTAGGCATCACAAGGCTTTCCTGAGCATGTTCAAGCAAATGATGGTGGGCGTGTTTGGCCCAGGCATGGAACAAATATTCAGTCGAGTCTCCCCTCAGGGGCACTATGCAGAGATTGGGGAGTCCAGCTCCGCTCAGCCAGCGGGAACTCAGCCACCATTGCAGGGACAGCCAACCCAGCCTCCTCCACAAAGCGTTGGGGGACAGCCGACTCAGCCGCCTCCGCACAGTGCTGGAAGTCAGCCAGTGCAACCTCCTCTGTGAGCTGCAGGAGGACAGCCAGTCCAGCCACCCATGCAAGGCAGTACAGGTCAACCCGTCCAACAGCCAAATCCATATCAGCCTACGTATGGGGAGATGGCATTCGGCTCAGCTGGAGTGCCGCCCAATTCCACCTACAAGATAGCCCAGCTAGCAACAGGTTGCATACGGTGGAGGCTACCACGAAGTCATGGACTACGGTGCTATCGACGCTCTCCCGAATCCTGGGTACGGCGCAGCTGCAGGAGTGCAGGAAGATGATATTCTGGTTCAGAAGATGGCCGATATGATGCAAAATCAATTCGGCCTCAAGCCTAAAATGCAAGGACCAGCCTACACGCCTCCTTTCCCAGAATGGTACTACAGAGTGATCCTGCCGTCAAGGGTGAAACCTCCAACAGAGTTTACGAAGTTTTCTTGGCAGGATGATATGAGCACGGTGGAGCACATTGCTCGTTATCTGATGTAGCTTGGAGAGGCCTCAGCTGATGAGGCATTCAGGGTTAGATACTTTCCCTTGTCACTGACGGGCTCGGCGTTCCAGTGGTTCACTTCCTTACCTCCCAAGTCAGTTGGCACCTGGAGGGAGCTAGAGCAAAAGTTTCACGCCCATTACTTCAGCGGCAGCACGGAGAAGAAACTGATCGACCTGACCACCTTAAAACAGAGGCACAATGAGACGCCTCTGGAGTTCCTCAGGAGATTCAGGGAGGTCAAGGGCATGTGCTTCTCATTGACTCTACTAGACGATCAGCTGGCTGATATGGCCGTTGCAGGAATGTTGCCGACCGTGCGGGGAAAGTTGTTTGGTATGGAGTTTGACAACCTGGGCCAACTGTCTCAGAAGCTGTCATTAATGAGCAACCAGGCCTACGGGTTCAAAAAGGATACCAGGTTCAACAAGCATCACGACATAGCTGACATCTACAATCAGTTCCTTGAGAAGGCCGACCAGATGGGAGATTCAGATGATGAAGAGGAAGTGGCCGCCGCTGAGATCATGTGGGGCAAGGAACCTTTGACGATGAATCAGCGTTGGATCAAACAGACCTAGGGCACATACGACTTCGACGTCACCAAGGCTGATAAGCTTTTTGAGTTCCTGGTAAAGGAAGGCCGAATCAAGTTGCCTGAAGGGCATTCTATGCTTCGGCCCGATGGAGTAAAAGAGAAACGTTACTGTGGCTTCCATGATAGGAATTCTCACTCCATCAATGACTGCAGGGTCTTCAGGATGAGGATCCAAAGGGCCATCCAGGAAGGGCACCTGAAGTTTGACAATAAAATGAAACTGGATGGCCTCCCTCAGAATATGATTGGCTTTTCTGTTAACATGGTGACTGCCGAAGAGAAGAGAAAGGTCAAGGTTCTGACATCAGCTAAAGCAAAACAAGATGGAGTAGTGGATCCAGCACGGCAAGTGACGTTGGAACAGATCCATGGAGAAGCCCCTCATATCCTCAGAAGCCATATTGAAGTTGGGGAATCGTCCAGGACCAAACCCAGAGTCATTACGCGCATCCTCCTCAACAAGTGGCAGCGTCAGCTAGAGAAAGAACGCTACCAGAAGCGAAGACATGAGGAGGAGAAGCGCAGATTTGAGGAAGAAGCGTGCAGGAAAGAACTGGAGCAGTACACGCGCGAAAACAAGAGCGTGCACATTGGGGGTGCGCATTCTTCAGGCACTGCTGGAATGAGGGCTTAAAACTTCCTACATTGAGAAACTGCCCTGAGTGCAGTGACAAGTACTTTGAATATAGGCAGGAGACTATCAATCGCCGATCCGTCCATGAGAGAATTGGAAGGATACATCCTAGTGACGATCGGCGTCAAAAAATAATTGAGGTCATTGATCACCCCAGAAAGAGGCAAGCTGATCAAAGGTGGGCTGATCAAGAAGAAGAGGAACACGAATACATCTGGCAAGAAGGACAGTGGTGCCCTCCTGGCTTGAGGAAGAGCCAAGAAAGAAGGGTTCAGCGCTTGAGGAACCGTGAATTGAGGCAGGCGGGGATCCAGAAGAAACAAGTGTGGCGCCCAAAGGACAAGCCTGAGGGATCGGGTCGTTCGTCTCCCGCGTGTATGGTATACTTTTTGCCGAATGAGTTTATGACTCCCGCTAATCAAGTTGTGCAGGAGGAAACATCCCTGGATGTCAATGATGATGAACAGCTCGGGGGATTGATGGCGCAACTGGTATTAGCCAAGCAAGCTACCTTTGACAAACCGGCCAAGAATCGACACATGAGGTCGTTATACTTGAAGGGATACGTCAATGGCAAGCCATTGACTAAGATGTTTGTCGATGGTGGGGCTGCGGTCAACGTGATGTCGTACACTACCTTCAGGAAGCTTGGCACGGGCCCTGGAGATTTGACGCCGACGAGCATAATTCTGAATGATTTCGCTGGGAATCCTTCAGATACCAAGGGGTGCGTCCACGTAGACTTGATGATTGGGTCCAAGACATTGCTCACGACCTTCTTTGTCATCGAAGGCAAAGGAGCCTATAGCTTGCTGCTTGGGCGGGACTGGATCCATGCCAACTGTTGCATCCCATCTAGCATGCATCATCAGCTCATTCAATGGGTAGATGACGATATTGAGGTGGTCCAAGCAGATGACTCAATGAGCGTTGCAAACGTGGAACCAGCTTTCTGGGAATATCAAGGCATCGATTGTTTCTCAGGGAAAGACTGGGGAGAAGGTCCTGTTGAGCCTGTCAGCAGTGATCAACAGCCGATTCAAGCAGTCGGCTCTTATAGTAATTTTTAATGGACAATCCAGTTGATGGAACTGATGGCAAGTTAGGGCGAGGATTCATGTCGGCCGACAAATTGGAGGAAGTTGATATTGGAAACGGTGACAAGCCAAGGCCGACATTTATCAGCGCTAACTTGGAGTCAAGTTTCAGAGAAGAGTTAATCGAGCTGCTAAAAGAATATAAAGATTGCTTCGCTTAGGATTATTCGGAGATGCCTGGTTTGGATCATTCCATTGTTGAGCATCGGTTGCCAATCAAATCTTGTTTTAAGCCATATAAGCAACCTCCCCGGAAAATCTACAAAGACGAAGTATTGGCCGATGTGAAGAAAGAAGTTGAGAGGTTACTTGATGCAAACTTCATTCAGCCATGCAGATATGCGAAGTGGATCTCTAACATTGTCCCTGTCTACAAGAAGAATGGAAAGATGAGGGTTTGCATAGATTTCAGGGACTTAAACAGAGCTACTCCTATGGATGGGTACCCAATGCCTATTGCCGATTTATTGGTTGACGTTGTTGCTGGGCATAAAGTTATCAGTTTCATGGATGGTAATGCAGGGTACAACCAAATTTACATGGCAATAGAGGATATATCAAAGACAGCCTTCAGATGTCCTGGTCATATAGGTCTGTTTGAATGTATAGTCATGACATTTGGGTTGAAAAATGCCGGTGCAACTTATCAACGAGCCATGAATTATATCTTTCATGAATTGATCGGCAAAATAGTTGAAATTTACATTGATGATGTCGTGATCAAATCTTTGAATCATGACTCACACTTGGAGGACGTGAAGAGAACTTTGGAATGCACCCGAAAGCATGGCTTGAAGATGAACCCAAACAAATGTGCTTTTGGAGTATCGGCTGGAGAATTCTTGGGATTCCTGGTACACGAAGGGGGGATTGAAGTTGGCAAGAAAAGCATGAAAGCTATTGATGAAGTTGTCCCTCCAACCAATCTCAAAGAGTTGCAATCACTGCTTGGCAAGATCAATTTTGTGAGAAGGTTCATTTCAAATCTGTCGCAAAAGGTTTTGCCCTTTTCTCCACTGTTGAAGCTTAAGAAGGATCAGAAGTTCACATGGGGTGATGAACAACAAAAGGCTTTTGATGAAATAAAGCGGTACATGAAGGAACCACCAGTACTGGTGCCTCCACAGTTGAATAAGCCTTTCAAGTTGTACGTGGCGGCCGATACCCAAACCATTGGATCGGCCCTTATTCAAGAATTTGAGGGAAAGGAGCGGGTAGTAGCATACCTTAGCCGAAAATTACTTGATCCTGAGACCAGGTATTCGGCTGCAGAGAAGCTGTGCCTATGTGTGTACTACTCGTGTACAAAATTTCGGCACTACTTGTTGAATGTCGAATGCGTTGTATACTCCAAGTTTGATGTAATAAAACATATGTTATCTATGCCAATTTTGAATGGCAGGATTGGCAAATGGATCTTAGCTTTATCTGAGTTTGAGTTGAAGTTCGAATCGGCAAAAGCCATAAAAGGTCAGATTATTGCTGATTTTATAACTGAGCATCGTGATCCATCAATTGATTTGCTTGAAATTACTCCTTGGGCTTTGTTCTTTGATGGATCATCATGTGGTAAAGGTGGGGGAGTAGGGATTCTATTAATTTCACCTAGGGGCGAGATGTTTGAGTTTGCTATCTCTATCCAGCCCACTGTTACAAACAATCAAGCTGAGTACGAAGCATTGCTTCGAGGGCTTCAATATTTAAGAGAAGCCAGGGCTGTCTCAGTTGAGGTTCATGAAGATTCAGAGTTGGTTATAAAACAATTGAACGGCCAATATGAGTGCAAAAGTGACGCCCTGAGGAATTACTACAAGGAATGCAGAGAGATCTTGAAGAGTTTTCAGTTGGTAATTCTACAGCATATTCCTAGAGAACACAATGAAGAGGCAAACAGGTTGGCTCAAAGTGCTTCTGGCTATAGAGAAAATCAAGAAGCGTTTGCCATGGAGGTATGTGCGTTGGGAATGGATCTTGCAGAGGATGATTGGAGAAAGGAAATCGTTGATTATTTGGAGGATCTGTCCCGAAAGGTCTCTAGGAAACTTAGGTACAAAGCCATAAAATTTGTTCTTCTGGATGGAAGTCTATTCTACAAATCATTGGATGGGGTATTGCTGCAATGCCTGGGTCCAGAAGAAGCAAAAAAGATGATGAGTGAAGTGCATGATGGGATATGTGGAGCACATCAGTTAGCCTATCGTATGAAATGGGTTATCAGACAAGCTGGATGCTTTTGGTTGACAATGTTGGAAGATTGCTTTGAGTATTACAAGGGATGTCAAGACTGTCAGAAGTTTGGAAATATTCAAAGGGTTCCTGCATCAGCACTAAATCCCATTATCAAGCCATGGCCATTCAGGGGCTGGGGTATAGACTTGATTGGCCAGATTAACCCACCATCTAGCAAGGGGCATAAATTTGTGCTTTTAGCAACAGATTACTTCACCAAATGGGTTGAGGCGATTCCACTGAAGAAGGTAACATCAGAGAACATGGTTGAGTTTGTCAAGGAACACATCATCTATCGGTTTGGAATCCCTCAAACAATCACAACTGATCAAGGAGCCCAGTTTGTGTCCTTGGAGTTTAGGGAGTTTGCCGAAAGCATGGGGATCAAATTGTTCAATTCTTCTCCCTATTATGCCCAAGCTAATGGTCAGGCGGAGGCTTCTAACAAGATCATGATCAAGCTTATACAAAAGAAGATCGACCAGAAGCCAAAGAGGTGGCATTCGGTACTCAATGAAGCTTTATGGGCTTACCGAATGGCTCCTCATGGAGCTACAAAAACATCTCCTTATGAATTGGTTTATGGACACCATGCTGTTTTACCTTGGGAAATGCAATCAGATTCTAGGAGAGTGGTTTTGCAAAAAGACTTAAGTTCCAAAGATTACAGTGGCTTAATGATGGATGAACTAGAGGACTTGCACGTGATTCGTCTTAGAGCCCTGGAAAATATCGAAAAGAACAAGTTGCGAGTTGCTAAATATTACAACAAGAAAGAAAAAGTCAGACAATTTGCAGAAGGGGATTTGGTTTGGAAAGCTTTACTGCCGATTGGAACCAAATACAGTGAATTCGGCAAATGGTCCCCAAACTGGGAGGGACCTTTTCGGGTGGTCAGATGCGTGCCCGGTAATGCCTACATGTTGAAAACTTTACTAGGAGAGGAATTTTCTGCTGCAATAAATGGAAGATATTTGAAGAAATATTATCCTAGTATTGAAATTGATCGTTGATCACAAGCATTGGGATTACTGGCATTTGATACAGAAACAGCCGGCGTTCAAGAACGAAGCCGCCTTTAGAACAAAAATTCCTAAACAGGGGAAATGGCCAATACTCAGATGTATTGCCCATAGCACGAAACTACATTACAAATGCTTCTTGCAGGTTTTTATCTAACAACCCAGTTGCTCAAGACGACGAAGGGGTGGGAAGCATAAGGCCTGGCGTAAGAAGCGAAAGTATGCTTCAATCCTTTTTTCTTTGCTTCTTCAGCTCCTCCCTCTTCAGTTGTTCCAGGACCACCGTGACGGCAACTTGGAAGCTGTGGGGATGACCATGGCTTGCTGCCTCCATCAAGCTGTCCCAAGCCGCTTTCAGGTTACTGTACCTGTCAGAAACATCTGGGACAGAGGAACAGTTGTTAGAGACAGAGATCCGGGTGCAAGCACGGAGTCAAGATGAAGATGGAAATGTTTACCTCCTACCAATGCCTCCAAAGCCATGCGATGCTCGCGTTCGGCCTGGCAGCGAGCGGTGATGTCCCGGAGGTCATGCTCCAGATGTCGAACGCGGCGGCGTAACTGATGGTTGATCCTCTACTCTGGCGTGGCGTCCTCTGCTTCGAGGGAGGACTCAGAGGAGATGTATTCAGGCGTTTCTTCGGTCCCAACGATTTCCTCAGGAAGTAGATCAAGGCTAAAGGAAACAAAGAGGGGGTAAAGCACGAGATCACACACGAAAGCAAGAAGCAAGTTGAAGGAAAACTCACTCTCGAATGGTGCGTTTCTTTGGGGTGTTGTCCTCCTTGGGTTGCTTGCCTTTGTCCATGGCCTTGGGGTTTTCTCTTCTGGAGCAGGGGAGAAGATGAGAAGTGATGGATGAGTGTGCAAGTGGATTTGCAGGGCATCCCAGCAGGCTATTTTATTGACTGAGAGAGTGCATTGGGAGTGATGATTGGTTGGCGTGCGTTATTGGAATACCAAGCGGCAAGGTTTTCCTCCCGAATGCGAAGGGTTTTCATTGAACAGTTCTTATGGATTCCCGAATTGAGAATTTTCTGTGGGTTTTGCGCCAAGGGGCATCCGTCTTCGCGTGTTCGGCTCAAGCAAGTTCCCGAATGCGTTTAAGAAAAAATAAGACTCGCAGTTGCAAACACGGAGGAATCATCACAATACAAGCATGGGAATTGAAAGTTCTTTATTGCCGAAAATCAAACATCCCTAGTACAATCTAATCAAAGAGCCTGTTTAGCACAGACTGGGGATGAGTGAGTTTGGCAATGGCGTCGCCGTGGCCATCGAGGCGCTCCAAGATGACCTCGATCTCGTCGATGTCCTCTGGTGCGCCGCCCTGGAATCCGCGCGGCCGAATGGAGTAGTCGACGCTGGTGTGCGTCGCCATGGCGGCCAAGCCCAAAGTGGTGCCCAGGCGGATGCCGTGAGTAGCCACCTCGTCCACGCGGTTTTCCACCGCGGCAAGGCGCTCCGCCGGCGTGTCTCCACGGGCGTTCACCTTGTCAGCCAATTGCTCCACCAGCATTTTTCAGCTGGTTGAGCTCGGCGTCACGGGCTGCAAAGTGCAAGGTGATGGTGATTAGTATCAAAAGCCAGATTGGATTTGGGAGCAATTCAAGGGCTGTACCGTCGATGGTTGCCAGCAGCTGCTTGCGCTGGTCCTCCCACTCCAATTCGGTGATGCCAGCCTTCTTGGAGACGTCTTCCAGCTCGCGCTGGGCCACCTCAAGCTCCGCCTTGAAGCGGAGGGCGTCAAGTTCCCCGTAGGGCACGGGGGAGTAGTGATCTGACTCCGAGGAGTCGTCCGGCAGAAGTTGATTGGCCGGTGCAGAAGACGGGTTCCATTGAATAAGCCTGAAACAGAGAGGATCGTCAGAAACAGAGGGAAATCTAAGGCAAGACATGGAGAAAATTGGTGATCTTTGCCTCCGGCGCGAGCTGGCGCGGCTCCCTTCCGCCTCGTCGGCGGCGCGGCGCCTGTTGTTGTTACCCGCCATGGCTCTTGGGGCTGCGCTGGTGATTGCAAAAAAAAGGCTTGAGGTTGGCAAAGATTTGAAGGCTAAAGGCTTGGTAAAGAGCTGGGGGCACCTACGGTTTTATTTATAGGCCTGGTTAAAAAGATCGTGGCCTCAGATCGTGGCACGTATCCCGAAAAACTTGGAAGGTGGAGAGGTTTCCTTGACCGATTCGTCGTCGGGTCGTTTGGGATTCAAAGCTGAGTCGTATTCGGTTGACTGGCCGGCTGATTTGTAATTGGGGTGCCGTTCGAGTGTGGCACTATTTGACTACCAATTACCGAATGGATCGTTCAGAGTTGCAATCGAAGTCATGCAAAGACAAGGAAAGCAAATTTATAGAAGGCAAATATTACAAGAATGGTTAATTCGGTTACACATTGCTCAGTACAGCTAAATGTTCAAATATTTTGTGATTACATTGGAGGCATTTGATATTGTCTGATGAATGTTCCTCATCCGTCCCCGATAATCTTTTTGAGTGTTGGACAGGGCGGTGAGTTCTGCCTCGCACTGATTTACTACAGTTATGGCCGATGATGCTTCCTCTTGGGTTTTCTTTATCAGTCCAGGAAGTTCGGCTTTCTTGTCATCAGCTTCTATTTCAGCTGATAAATTCTTCAGCTCTGCCTCCAATACAGCTTTCCTGGCAATTTTCAGTTCGCGAGCAGCTTGCAGATTGGTTAACATTCCCTTGTGGCTCTCAGTTTGGGTTTGTGCTCCCTTCGCAGCTTGTTCAGCTTGGGCTTTCTTTTGTTCGACAGCTGGTCGGGTAGACTGACTTTTCAGGGCTCGCCTTATTGCCACGTAATGAACATCCAGACCGAAGATGGGCTCTAACGAAGCCTTGATGTCTTCTGGGAGTTTTCGACTGATGGGCTCAAGCATTCCTTCGAAATAATCGACATCTCTAATCTGGTCTCGAGCATCCTTTTGCAGCCAGGCGAAGATTTCTTTGAGCCTTGCTTGGATTTCCTCTGATAGGGCCTGAGTTCCTCCTTCTCCTGTTTCGGCGACTGGATCATTCACCACTAATGGGCTTGATGATGATGGAGTTTGATCCTGAAAGGGTAACATTGCCGAGTCAGGGGTGGTTCATTGAAAAAAGAAGATAATAGAGTTGAGTGCATGTGCTTACCTCGTGCCTGATTTCCTGAACTGGGGCAAGGTTTTGTTCAGGTTCAGGGGGGACTTCTTGGGCCACTGATGGAAGAAGAGTCTGAGGACCTCTTGGTAAAGCTAAGGCTTCTGCTTGAGAGGGTGCTGATGCAATCTCTGGCAGATTTGAAGCTTCTGGCTGAGGAGAAGGTGGATTTACCTCTGTTAAGATTGAGGTTTCTACCTGGACAATAGGGGATTGAACCCTTGAAGGGCTCGAAGCCTCTGGTTGAATTGAGGGGTTCGCCTCTGGTGAAGCTGGCACCTCTGTTTGAGCAGGGGGTGACTGGGTGCCTGATGAAGATGAAATCTCCACTTGAGTGGAAGATGGCTCAGCTCTTGGTGAACTTGCATGTTGAGGAACAGGGGTATCCACAGGGTGATTCACCAGTGTTTCTTCTGCGAACACCAGATTAAGGATAAATGCCAGTGTGGATAATGATCTCTGAAGAAAGAAATAATGGAAGGAAAGGTCATACCAATAGATGAAGCATTGGCAGGCTCTGACACTGATGGCTGCTGGGTTCTAGTCTGAAATTGCGCAAGGTGAAATTTATCAGAATAAAAGTAATCTTGTGATCAAGAAAAGGGAAATCTTACCTCAACGGGAACCTTCTTGGTGGTTCTTTTCCTCTTGGCGGCTGGAGGTGCAATCAGGGATAGGCCTTTTCTCTTGTCAGCCGTAGCACTGAAGAGAATTGGGTCCGTTGTGGCATACCTGGCCATCAGTTGAGCCAAAGTTGGGGATTTAAATCCCAGAGCAGAAATTGGATATACTACATTATAAACAATTGTCCTGGCTCAAGGGGCAGGCACTGCATTCTGCAGGGAGTGATCAAGATCATGGTTAGTAAAAGGTATGTCTGATCAGAAGAGAAAGGCAATTGTGTTACCTCTGAAGTTGGCTGAAAATCAGGCATTAGCTCCAAGCAGAATGAGTGTACTGGCTCACTGAAAATATGGTCATGAAATTCTTACCACCAAGAGTTGAAGGTGGGATGAGCTATTGTTATGGGTGTGAAAGGCCAGGTGTAAAGAGTTGGGCTACATTCATACTCGAAGACCCTTCTGGCTTGCATGTTTTCCTTGATTTCCTCTCTGGGTTTGAAGAATTCATGAAGAAATAATCTTGGGGGCATTTGCCCACATCCGAGTTGTCGGGCCATCATATTTGGCTGATAGTATTCATAAGTGCTGTGATTTAATCTCCCTCCACAAAATTCAGCTGGCAAAGGACATGGATGGATGAAGATATTAAAGATTTCTACAAACCTTCCATCTTGGCATCCAGTTTCAAAGGAGAATTCACAGGGGAGAGTTAGATTGTCATTATCCAGATAAGGAAGCCAAAGAGGGTCAGGGAAGCCTTTGAAGAAGAACTCGAAAAGCTGGCTGACATTCTGATTAATGGAAACAGTTGAAGCAGCTTCTCCATAGGTTTGGCATCCTCTGGTGATCTGAGTTTCCCCGTCATTATAGCTGGATGAAGGAAAAAACCGGTTGTTGAGGTCAATGTTGACAATCTGGTGCATATGCAGTTGCAGCCACATCTGCACAAACCACCAAGGGCCGTTTACACATAGTATCTTCTGGCCAGTATGCATTTGGGTGATAGTCTGATGAAGCATATGATATACACTACCCAGGAGGTATTTTCCAAGAGGAATACGTTTACCAGCAGCCAAATGCGTAGCCATTGCAATGTGATTCAGAGTGAGCTCATTGGCTTTACCACAGAAAATAAACCTGCACAACCACATGTTCAGGAATGCCCTGTATTCGACTTCACTCAGAGGGCCATCTTTCATGTGATTCTGGATATATGATTTATATCCACTTCCTAACTTCACTCCTGTTTGTCTTGTGGAGCCTTTGAAGTCCCAGGGGTTCACGGATCCTGAAACATCAAGGTCGGTGATCCTGTATACATCGGCCAGAGTTGGGGACATTGGGTCATGACCAAAGAGGAAAGCGTTGACGTCGTTTGACCAAAAGTGGCAAGCCGCTATCAGAAGATCTTCGTTCTTTGGGGTCTCAGCCAAAGAAAGCTCCAAACATTGAGCGATGCGGAGGCTGTCCCAAGTTTTGGTCTTGGAACTATTATCTGCAAGTACCCTTTTGTACCAATTTCTCCAGCCTGCAATTGGGAGCAAAGGCCAGTTCTTGAAGGCGTCTTGCCACAGTGAAGGCCTGGATAAAGCCGCCTTGAAGGGGATTCTCTGGGATTCGGCTGCGATAAACTCGTGAGGATCGGAAATTCCCACGGGGCCGAGGAAGTAAGACGTCGAATTGGCCTCAGTGCGAATCAGAAGCTCAGTGGAAAGCTCCTGTTTGGAAAGGCGGGGGAGAGATTTGAGGTAAAGATCGAAAAGATAATGCCGAATGAAGCTTACGGGGATGAAATTTACCTGAGCAGCTTGATTTTGGCCCGCCATTGAGGATTCAAGCTTTGGGGAAAGGTGAACTAGGGTTTGGATCTGGACAGAGGCTCCGATGGATTGCAAGGAGAGAGAATAGGTGTTGAACAAATTCAACTTGAAGACGTTGGCAATAAGAGTCAATTTCGGAATAAAATCACTTTTATCCCGTAATTGAAGGGGCATATGTTAACACCAAAATTTGGTACAGGAAGGGGTCTGATTTGTGGGCCCAGTTTGGTGAAAAAATCCATCCGAGAGAAGGAAGGTTTCTTCAAAAAGATTCGGCAGAGAAGCTTGCGGTCGGCAGTTCGCTTCCGTTCGGCAGAGGGACTGTTTGCGCTGATTTTGCGGGATTGCGTGATGACATGGCCCGAGCGGAAGGGACGAATGGATGGATAAGCATTCGCGTTTGGGCGATAAATTAGGTATCAAATATTGTACGCGTAGTCCTCCAGGAGTCATGCCATGACAGGGTATAAATATGAACCCTGGTTGTATGTAATTGTATTCGAAACATTCTCATAACAAACCGGCTTTACGCCAAACCCTTGAGTCCTTTGTCGTGTCGTCGAGTTCCTCGAGAGGGTTCATCGATCCGTCGACCTCCGTAAGTACCGGCAACCTTGTATCATGTCTAGTATCATGCGGTGGATTTAGATCGTGATGCAAGTAGTCTTGTTACCATGCTTAGTATCATGCGGTAGATTCAAGCTTGGTTCAAGAGGGTATCTTGTTAGGTCATGAGCCATGCGGTGGGCTAAGATCTAGCTTAAAGCTAGTTATCGGCTCTATTAGATTTTGGCAAGATCTAATAGATTCATCAAGTTACCATGTGTTGCTTTGAGTTTTTACTTTATGTTTAAATTCACGTAACACTCTTTTGCCCAATTTAGATTGATTTGGATCGGCTATATCTTGTTTCGTGGTCTTTGCATTACATGTTCATATCTTGCTTCAAAAGGCACGTGGATCACGTGTTTGTCAAATAGCCGAAACCGAACCAATCTAGGTTGTTAAATGTTGCGGGTTCAATCCTGTTAATTTCGTGTAAATCTTGACAGAACCAAGTATCATGCGGTAGATGCAGGTTTTTGGGTTGTTTTAGAGCTGATCATCCGGTGGATTAGATCTTTAATTCAATCTGATAGATTTATCGTTTTTGGCAATGTTTGTCCCTTCTTCATGGATCCCGATTCGGCTGTTCAGCTGTATTCGGTTATGCTTTCACGAGTAAAACGTGCTCATAAGTTATCTCTTAATCATTGTGTGCTTTTAGCTTTCCATATTTAGATTGTATCATGCGGTGGATAGATCTATTTGTGGTTAGTGGCGTGATTTTCAAACAAGTTGTATCATGCGGTGGATTAACTTATTTGAATTCATGCTTGACGGGTTTTAAAGTGCTTAGACATGCGGTAGACTAGTGCTTTGGGCCTATGCATGCTTGTTTATTACATATTTATGATCATGCTTTACCTTATTTATTGTTTATTGTTGTCTATCCTCGAGGATCGGTCATGGCTTTGTGCACGTGCAATTTTGTTCAAATAAAGACCGATCTTTCGTCATGCTTATGTCATCCGTTCGGCTATGTTCCGTTTTATGCTTTAAAGTTCCTGAATGGTTTTTAGTTTGCTGGCAGATAGCTTCTTATAGCTATATGTCATCTCACGTGGCTTTATAGCCGTAAATATGGAACTGTCTGGTACCACCCGGCAAGTTCCAAGCTTTGGAATTTAACTATTTTGTCTTTTGTTAATTTTCAGGGAAAATTGACTGGCACGTCTTGGAATCTTTTCGCGTGTGAAGCTATCTTGTTCGGCTTGCTGTGTGCTTGACGTAGGGTGCAGATTTTGCGTCAATAGTAAGAACCTTTCTGGCTGGCTGGCTCCATGAAGAGGTTGTCGTCGAAAGCGGATGGAACCCGCCGAACTTCAGAAGAGACAACCTTTTTCACAGCCTTCTTAGATTTCTTGCGGCTCATCCGAGCAAGGCTGGAGGCCGCCTGGAGTTCAGCGTCCGAAAGTTGTTCGGAAGACTTGCACTTCGACGATTCAAGAGACTTTGTTTTCGTGGGTTGAATGCCAGAAGATGTAGTCTCGTCGGTAGTCGCAAGGCCACTTTTGGAAGATCTTCTCCTCAGGGCTTTGGGAGGAGCGACTGACCAGCTGGCAACAGCAACTGCGGGAATTTTCAACTTACGGCCTGGGCGTCGCGAGGGAAAAGCTTTATCCCCGCAAACTTCGAAAAACACACGATTTATCTTCCTTTTGTGCTTCACGAGAGCTTTGTATACCTTGTACTCGTTCATAGTATATTAACCTATCATACGAGTTACTCTTTTCTCGACGTCGAGCATGAAATCATCAGCGCTCTGGCCGTCCCTCAGTTTAATGCCGAACTTCAGAAATGGAACTTCTTGTGCTGCCCAGTTAACATTGAAATGTGCGATCTCGGTTGGGGCCCAGCCATAAGAGATCGACCAAATTTGGGTAGCAACGAATTCTTCAACAATGTCACGGCCTCCAAGGGTAGTGTTGGCGAGGTGAAAGGCATTTTCGCAGCTCCTGATCCCGACTGCCCGATGATTATATTCCGCAGTGTTCACAGCAGTCAAGGCTTCGATAGGAGAGGACAGAGGATGGGCCGGTCCTTCGTACCCAGGAATCTTAGACATGTCAGCCTTGACATAAAACCAGTACAAGCTCTAGTCGTCAGTCAAGTTGGTTTTGCAGCAGGGCACGATCTGAATTCGCGTAATCCCTCTTTGGGTGTTCTGTCGTCGGGTGTTGAAAGTACAACATGCATAGTGGGCTTCGTAGAACTGCCCGTCATCAACTTTAATAACGTCTGGCACAATGACCAACTCAAAAAACCTCGCGAAAGCGTCAGCACTAAGATTACACCCGAAGGTCTTCATGATCCAAATAAACTTTGACACTTCCAGGAAAGACGTCGGAGAAAGCTGATGGATCTTCACCGAAAAAGCATTCAAAATTGCGGGGAGGACTGGATCACAGGGGAATCTCAGCCCGCAGGTGAAGAAGTCGCGAAACACAACTACTTCTCCATCTTCGGGAGTAGGAGTCTGCTCATCCAATGGAGCACGCCCAACGCCTGAAGGGAAGAATCCAGCTGCTTCATACTCTCTGATCATGTTCGTGGTAACCTTGGGTTCCCCGAACACGAGAGACGGAGGAAGAGGTCCCGTCGGCCTTGTTCTGACCAGATCTCTGACGTCGGCATCCACATCCCCGACGTCTTCATCGTCCGTCCTGACCTCCCCGTCTTCTTGACTCTTGGACTCGCTGGCAGCAGGTGATGCCTGCTCTTCGGGAGGTTGAACATTTTCAGGATTCTGAGCTACCGGTTCGGCCGGAAGGCCAGCTGGAGTCAGTTCTTCGGACGTCATGGGTCTTGCAGTACTTTTAACTCGAGCCACCTATTCGACAGTAGTACAAATAAGGGACAATAAAGACGACGTTCGTGAATAAAATTCGCAAATGAAAGAACTCCAGTACGATGGAAAGTAGAAACAAGAGTTAAGAGACAAAGAGAGTAATACCTTAGAAAAGTTCGGAGAAAATTTGAAGTCGCAAACACTAGATCGCGAGGCGCTTTTCCGCGAAGGTGAGAACTACAGTTCGCAACAAAGCAAGAGATCGGTGAAAATTTTTTGACAGCGGAAGCCGTCTATTTATAGGGGCCAGGGGGGCAGTTTTGCGAACACGCCTCGATTCGACCGTTGTGAGGTTTCCGGATGACGTGTGTCCCCTCCGGCGTTCCGAGGGTGACGTTTTTTACTGAAATCCTAAAATTGTCGTGGAATCGGATCGTCGGAGTCAACCCGCTTCCCCGAGGGGCTAGTGTTGGGGAATTCAGGAAAACTTGTCACCCTCGAAACGTCGAGGTTCATGAAATTCATGAAATGTGTTTTCAGGAACAAAGAATTCGCGGTGATCCAAAGTCTCGAATCTGTTAAGCCTCGAAATCGCGAACTCGTGAAGACCCGAAGCCATGAACATGCGAAGCCTTGAAGTCGCGAACGTGCGATGATCTGGAAATCTCAAACCCACGAAGCCTCGAAGTCGCGAACTTGTGAAGACCCGAAGCCATGAACCTGCGAAGTCATAAAATCGGGAATCTGTGAAATTCGGAAGTCTGATGGAGGATGAGTTCGGGAATCACGGCATGTGAAGACTTCCTGAACGGGGAGATTCACGAACTAGCAAGAAGCAAAGTCAAAGATGTCGTCTCAAAAAGTCCGAGTTTAGCGTGTGAACTAGTGGCAGGCTTGTAAATGTATGAGATGTAAAAGACATTTGTGTATGTGTTCACACTAGGAATATTCTTTGAGTTCAAGGGTATTGTCGGAATGTAAAAGTCTCTCTGTCTCCCTATAAAAGGGGGCGTGAGCGCACGTGTAAAAGGATTCACAACTTTTGAGGCACGAGCAATCTTTAGGAGATCTTTTGTCTCCTCTTACGTCATTTGCGACTTTGACTTAACTTTTGTGCATATTCTTCTCTTGTGTTCGGGGATCTTGTCCGGATTTTCGGATACCCACAGAAACCTCCCCCCACACCGGTTTTAGTTGTCTCCATCGGTGCCATCAGAGCCTTTCCTTTCCTCGTCATAACCTCAGCAAGAGACAAAAGCCAGCATTACCTTCATCAGGTCCTAGATTTATCATACCAACATCCTAAAAGTTTTTAAAATGAAACACAGCTTCTTTTGTCAAATACAAAACGGGCAGACAAGAAAATGACTCTAGAAAAAACTCCAAACAAATCGGCAAGTTGAACCAACCCATGCCGCAATCCAAACACATCGTAGTGTCACTGTTTGGCCACGTTTTTTATAAAATTCCACGCTGTACTTTTACATAAAAAAAATACCACTACAACTACATGCAGATTTCATTTCAGATAAGGGCATCCAGCATTACAGCTGCTTCAGCAACTATACACGACCAACAGGGGTACCAAATCACGTGATCACATTTTGATTAACAACTAAAGAACAGAAATCACAAGGAATGTTACTCATCAAGAAACCAGTAGAGCTAGAGGAAGTGACCATTAGATAAAGAACTAGAGTAAATTAGTGACACTGATGCATTGAATCTACATGGGAGTAAACCAAGAATGCAAAAGTAGTTCTCAAAAAAAACAAAGAACGCAAAAAAGTACTCAATGCAAAACCTTGTCAATTCGGATTTGGTATTCACAATTCAAAATTCATCAACAAGTCAACAATCACCCAAACGGCTAGCCAGGCCCTAGAACAATGCAGAACGGGTGCATTTACATACAAGTGTGAAAAGCCAAAGTGTTATATAAACTGGGATATCAATTAGTAACATCAGGAAGTCAACATGAAAGAAAACAAGTATGCTGGAAATGCCCAAAACTACACATGGTTTCAGAGTCAGACAACTTACAGAAGATACTTAGGAGACAGAACAATCTAACAAACACTACACTCTAGTCTATTGTCTGAAAACAAAGAACCGGAAAGCATGAAATGAATAATCCATGCAAAAAAGCTTCCAAAGTTAAGAAAGAAACTATTTTCCTCGCCATTTTACTCATCTCCATTGGTGTCATCATCATTATCCCTTTTCCTCTTATTTGGCAGGGAAGATCCACCAGCTTTGCTTTCAATGTTCTCCTTGTCTTCTTCGTCAGAATTTAGTTCATCATCATCAGCTTCATCCTCTTCACCTTCGGCCTGAAAATGGTCAAAATTGAAGTAAATGGTGCAAGCATCTAACAGTAGGTCAAATGGACAATTCAAAGGTTTACCAAATTCTTTGACCAAAACAATAGTTTCAAACTGTAAACTATACATGCAGGGAAGCCAGATAGAATGGTTCAGGACATGTATGCATAGTATAACAGCATGAGTTCCACGGCAGTAACAATTTCTATCAGTAAAACATGGCCACCCTTGCACCATGTAAACATAACATCATCATAGTTGAACACAACCATCTTTAGAAGAACAGCAAATAAGCATGATGTTGTATGCAGCTATCCAGATGTTAAAAAAATCAAGGTACCAACAGACATATGTACAGTCCAAGAATTGTGGGGTATAGGACCATTCACAGGAATAAATAACTAGGTGTCACAAGACACAAAAATAGCAGTGTCGACCTTAATGGTACATGAAAGCAAGAAATATTAAGATGTGGAAATATCAGCATGAAAATAGCAGGCCCAGTGGCGTCTACATACAAGATAAAGCAGGAATGAGTTTTAACATAAACGCATACTACCCAGAAACTCCTCAATTTATACATTCTAGCCACAATCTACTAGTAACCAGTAGAATAATATTTCATCTAGAACAGCGCGCCTTCATTAGAAGGGAGCATTTTCCAATTTTCAGAACCTTGCGAACATTTGCTTCCATGCACTAAAATACAAAAAAGGTATAAAATGAACTCTGATGCCAGGGTTTTCATGCTGTCCTATACGACACCAAAAAAACTATTACTTACGTCAAAGTGAGTGGCAGGCAAGTTATATAGATTGATTAACTTCAATGCATAAAATGTTCCACAAGCAAAGAGGTAGAAATATAAAAAATTGAATGAATGACCATTTGATACACATGAGACCTACCAAAGGAATGTCATGCATAAGTAAAATCGATCATGACAGCAGTACCACGTACATTTAAATTGACAGTGGCACTCATGCAAAGGTATCACACAATGCTAGCAAAGCATCATACATCCTCTAACCAGCAATGTTACGCCAATAATAAAAATTAATCAATCAAGTGAAATCTTGACCCCCATAACGTCTTTTATCAATCAGAATTCACAAACTTCATTCACACACAATTTACAACACATTTTCATGTTTGCATGTCAGCTATAAGAGTTGAATTGCATCATATGAAAACACACTAATCAATACCAATGAGAAATTTTATTTATATAAACATAAGAAAGATACTCACCTGTTCGTCACCTTCTTCTTCGTCACCATCATCCCCTTCCTCGTCCTCCCCATCTTCTTCATCCCCTTCTCCCTCACCATCATCCTCTTCTCCATCTTCTCCCTCACCTTCTTCTCCTTCCTCCCCCTCATCGTCCTCCTCCTCCTCAACATCCTCTTCGTCGTCATCTGTCTCCAAACGCTCATTTCCTTCGGCGTCGACGCCATCCAGATACTTCAAGCTGGGAATCAGCGCGAATACCTTCTCCCTGTAGCCCTTGATCTTGCTGACGGGGCACTGATACAGGTCGAGCGCCTCGACCCCTAGCTTGGCGAGCGGCTCGAGCTCGTCGACCTCGGCGAAGCGGTTGTTCCCCAGATCGAGGTGGCGCAGCGTGGCGCCGCAGGCCTCCGCGACGGCGGCGAGCGCGGCGGCCCCCGAGAGGCGGTTATCGGGGAGCGAGAGGCGGCGCAGCGCCGGGAGGCACGGCAGGCCCGCGAGCGAGGAGAGGCGGGCCCCCGCGACAGAGAGCTCCTCGAGGGAGGCGGCGAAGCGCTCGAGGAGGACCGGGGACGGGAGGCGGCCCGTGGAGGACTTGACGGCGCCGTCGAGGGTGAGGGACTTGGGCCCGGAGGTCGTGTCGGAGGTGGACTTGGTGGCGGCGGCGATGGCGCGCTCCCAGGCCGCGTCGTCCTCGCCGGCGGCGGACATTGCTGTGGTGGCGGCGGCGGCGGCGGCGCGGGCGGAGTGGTGGTAGGGGAGGAACCCTAGCTAAACCCTGGCGTACGGAAATGGATGGGGAATTGGGGGAGTGTGTGGGTGGGTGGGTTGGACCTTGGACGTGGAGCTAAGCCTACCAATGGTTCGGGTCCAACCCGGTTAAATTGGTTTGGTTTTGCTACTTGGGCTTAGTTGGTGTGGTGGAAAATGGGCCAAGGTGTCTAATGGGCTGGTTTGGTTCGGTTTTTTTTTTCATAACAGTTTAGATGGGTCTGGTTCGGTTTCACACCGTAACCTAGCAACCATATTCACTCCCGTACCACCCCGGGCGCCGGCCCGTCGCCGGACGGTCGCGGCGGCTCCTCCGCGGCGGCTCCTCCCCGTTCTCCCTGGCCGCCTCCTATCCAAGACTCCAAGTCCGCCGCCCCTACCGTCGACGACACGGTGGTCACGCTCTCCGCTGCCGCGTCGGCCCTCCCGCCCGCTCGAGCCCTCAGCTCCATCTCATCTCCTTCAACCCGGCCACCTTGTCGGGACCCAGCTCCCCCACGCCCCCATCTCCTCCGCCTCCGGCAACGGCAACCACAAGCTCCGCGTTCGCCCCGCCCTGCCCCGCAACGAGAAGGACTGGATCCAGTTCATCCCCGCGACCTACAGAGAGGCGGCCAGATTGGGGGTTCGGTGAGCGGCTGCCCCGGCCGGATTGGGGTTGGACTTGGAGGGTAGACATCGAGGACGTCGTGGTATTGTCTTTCCTCTTCGACGAGCAGTACAACACCTTCCATAGGTTAGGCTACGCATCCCTTCTCCCTTCTTGGATTTATGATTTGTTAAAAGTGATGGATTTGAGAATCATTTGTATTGTTGTGGGTGTCTGATGGGATTCTCTAAGCAGTGATAATATTACCATTAATTTTCCAAGATATGTAGCTCAGTGTGGTCATTGTTAACACCAGTAAGGTTGTCCACTTGGATGTGTAGCTTTTGCTCTGAAGTTTATATATTTATGATATTTGGTGTCAGGGTTTCTTCACTACAACTAGCTTTAAAATTTCAGTTGGTTCAGGTTCACTAGAAATTTTTACTGTTAGCAGATAGTTACTTGTTTGCAAGGGGCATTTATTTTTATCGGTGGCCAAGGCTTAGCAATGTTGCTGGAGAATTCTACTTATGCTTCTTCCGGTGTTGTTCTTCGGTGATTTACTGATTCAAGGATTAATAATATTGTCTTGACTTTTGACTGTTTGCCCCATCAAGTAGGAGAGTGGATTCTAGAGTTCGCTGGGAACAAGCAGCATCTGTTCTTTCTTTTCTCGTTGTTTTATTCCTCCATAGTTCCACTGCTAGCTTGTTACTTCTTAGAAAGAAGTTTAGGATCTATTAAGTTATTTTCTTGCTTCTTATTCGAAGCGTGTATATGGTGAAACACAAGGTCTTTACTGTAATGCATATGTGCATAATGAAGGCATTGATGCCATTGCCTTGCCACAACTTTATAGTGGCAAATTCCAATCCCAGAGTTGTTTATGAGCATGCTCTCTAATATGTTTTTGCACTTACAAATAATGACCCAGACCATGCAATCAGCAATCCACTAGTTATTTATGAGCATGCTCTCTGTTATGTTTTTGTACTTACAAATAATGAGCTATCGTGGACCTGAACTTCCTTCTTTAGTGGCATATCATGGCACTTATAGTTAATAATGTGCTAATTTTTGCAGTGTGCTGCTTTACTGATTCTAACAAAACCAGTACTAATATCCCCACTCAGAGATAGGCTAAATACCAGTATCTGTTTTGGCTATTGGAAGGCCAAGTTGTGCCCAGTATCACACCTGCACTTTGCAACATAATTAATTGTGATAGTCAGTATTTTTATGCTATTACTTGGTCTGCATGTAGGAGACATAAATGGCACTAGGTATCTTTAGAGTATATGACATTTGATCTGCATGTAGTTTTTATGCAATGAATTTTTTGTGTGTTAAGTAGGTAAACATGTCATCCACAGCGTCTGGTAGTTCGTCAAGTCACGATTCCATGGACTTAGTCACACCCCCGACGTCACGTCGTACAAGGTCCAATGTTTGGGAACATTTTGAGCCAAATTTAGTCGACATTGATGGTGAACTAAAAGTTGTTTGCAAATAATGCGGAATTCATTTGAAAAAAAGATCAGGCACAAGCAGTCTTAGAGGTCATATTGCAAATGCTTGCCCAACAATTCCTACTCATGTCAGACTGAAGTTCCAAGCAACTCTCAATAAGCAGCCTGAGCCTAATGTTCCTTTTGTCTTTGACCCTGATCTTTGCCGTAAGGAGATGATTAAGTATATTATTCATGCCGAGGTTCCATTCCTATAGTTTGCAAGGCAAATAGATTGCAAAAAGTTATTTTAGGCCTCATCCACAAAAATCAATATGGCTTCATCAAAGGCAGAACCATCCAGGACTGTTTGGCATGGTCCTTTGAATATCTTCATCTCTGTCATAAGTCAAGAAAGGAACTTATTACTCTCAAACTGGACTTTGAAAAAGCATTTGACAAAATTGAGTATCAAACTATGTTGGAAATTATGAGACACAAAGGATTTGATGATCTCTGGATGAAATGGATGGAAAATATCTTTACTTCAGGCACCTCTTCAATTCTGCTGAATGGGGTACCAGGGAAAACTTTTCACTGTCGAAGAGGAGTGAGACAAGGAGATCCTCTATCTCCACTTCTTTTTGTGCTTGCTGCTGACCTACTGCAATCCTTATTAAACAAGGCCACACAAGATAACCTCCTCAAGCTGCCCATACCTTTATTGGGGAATAAGAGAGAAGATGTTTACCTTGTCAGTAGACAATTCGAGCAATAACACTATTGCTTGTGAGTTGCTGGTATCAGACAGCAAGAATGATCTGTTGCTTGGCGGAGAACATCTACATGTTAGATGTTGTGCTCACATCCTTAACATTTTGGTTGAAGATGGAATGAGTATAATACATTCAGCGATCCATAAAATTCGTGAGCTACTAAAACATATTGATTGTTCACCGGCTAGGCTTCAAGTGTTCAATTCGATTGCAAAGGGGAAATGAATGGTATCAAAGAAAGGTGTTTACCTTGATGTCCCAACGAGGTGGAACTCGACATACAAAATGATTGTAGAAGCATCAGAATACAAGGATGTTCTGAATACTTATGCTTCTAAGCATATGGAAGATGGTCCTAGTGAATATGAATGGGAAAAAGCGGATGCAATTTGCGAATTTATCAAAGCCTTCGAAGAACTTACCCTTGCAGTTTCAGCTCACAGGGAACCAACAGCACCCATGTTTTTGCCATTGGTTCTTTCTATCTTGCATGCATTGAAGCAGGACAAGGCCTTGCAAACTAATGACATTTTGAAGGAGTTGGCTGCATGTATGTGTTCTAAGTTTGAAAAGTATTGGAAGCCATATGAAGGTAGCCTTCGAAGTAAAGGTAATCCTCTTAGAAACAATAAAGAGATTGCTTTCAACACTGCTTTGGTCATTGCCACAATATTAGATCCAAGAAGAGAAGTGCTTTATTTAGAGTTCTTTTATCAGAGGGTCTGTAGGAATGTCGACCAGATTGGTATCCATGTGAATTCCGCCTTGGTATGGATGAGAAAGTACTTCATGGAGTATGAACAACATTATCAAAGAACAAGTACCATAAACACCGGAGCACATTTTAGTGATATATCCATCATGGGCTTTCCAGCTCTAGGAAAAAGGAAGCTTGAAGCTGAGTTTGATAAGTACAAATCACAAGTAAGGGTTGCCCAATCACAAAAATCTGAGCTCGATGTGTACTTAGAAAAAGAGTCTGAAAAGCATGTAAAAGGTTTTGATGTTCTAGCTTGGTGGAATAGCAAATCACAAAAGTTTCCAGCACTATTTGCTATGGCTCGCGACTTCTTGGCAATTCCTCTTAGTACAATCTCATCAGAATCAGCTTTCAGTTTAGGGAAAAGAATTCTTGGAGACCACAGAAGTTCATTAACTCCAGAAATGCTGGAGGCTCTAGTTTGCACAAAAGATTGGCTATATAAACCCAAAGAAAGTGAAGAAAGTGAAGGTATGTCAGCTATTCTCTTGTAGTATTGTTTGCTACAACATCTGTTCTTTATTATTGTTTTGTTCTTCCTAACAAGGCATGTTGTCATTCATTTGCTCCCTTTGTCTCTTGCTACTTAGTGTATGGGCCTCGCAAGCATTATTTGGGGTTTGGGTTTCGGCCCATGTTGCTGGAAAGAGAAAAAACCGTGACAGACCCTCCAAAATCTAATTTAAAAAAGGGAGCGTATCCTATGCAAACTAACTTCGTACACAAACTATGGAAACTCTCATCTCAATCGCTAGATCCTCATCCAAAGGTCAGATTAGGAGGTGAGAAATTTTCACACTTCAACCCTTCCAACGATCCCTTTCCTAATCACAGTTTATCAAAAAAACCTTTCATAACACCAAGACGGGACGGAGGGTAACGCGGCACCGCTGAAGACACCACCGCCGCCCAGACTTCACTGAGGCGCTCCCTGTCGCCGCCGCGAGCTGGGTGGCTGTGGCTGCACCTTCACGCCGCCCGCGCGGACTAGAGTGACCAACTGACCACGGCGTCGCCGTTGCCTGATTTTGGTAAATTGGCTTCTGGTAGACTGAACCTTGCGGGCATGGTGCATGTCTGCTAGGTGGCATGTACCAAGCAGCACGAATTGTATAATGTAAATTGGCTTCTGGTAGACTGAACCTTGCGGGCATGGTGCATGTCTGCTAGGTGGCATGTACCAAGCAGCACGAATTGTATAATGGCAAAGACAGATGAGCAGAATTAGAAAAGCATGCTCGCGACGGTGGCGGCGTTGCTGTCCATGCGGCCGCGGTGGCGTAGTCTAGGGAGCCACTGCGACGAAGACCAGGGGCGGCATCGAAGTTCAAGCTGCGACCAAAATCAAACGATGGTGGCGCCGTCGTCACTCCAGTCCGCGCAGGTGGTGTGAAGGCGCAGCCATGGCCACCCCAGCCTGCGGCGGCGACAGGGAGAGCCTCGATGAAGTCCCGGGCGGCGGCGGCCTCGTTTCGCGACAGGAGAAATTAAAACGGAGCGACGCGGAGGAAAAGTATGGGTGTGAGGGTTTAAGTGTGAAAATATCTCACCACCTAATCTGGCCTTTGGATGAGCATCTAGCAACTGAGAAGAGAGTTTTCATAGTTTGCATACAAAGTTGGTTTGCATAGGATACACTGCCTTTAAAAAAAGACCCTCCAGATTCTAAAGAAAAATCGTTACGATGGTCCAAGATCATAGATAAGAAAAGTAGACAGGTAAACTAAGAATACCAGAGCTATACTTAAGAGTAAGGAACTAGAAAAGGTCCATATGCGACTGAAGATTTTTTTTGTTGTTGTCGAAATAAGAAAAAGTTCAAATCCCATTGACATAATAACTGGAAGTGGGAGAAGAGGGATTACCCGAGCATATTAAAGAGAGTATGCTCCATAAGAAGAGTTGTAGCAATTCTTAGTTGAAAATTTATAGTTGGAAATGATCCACTTTGGTTGATGATTTGAGCGAGGCCCACTGGACTACTGGAGTGGATTTTTTTATATATATTTAATTTTCGACGATTTTTCGAAAATAAATAGTCGTTTTAAACTTTGTCAAAAGTAGCCTCGAAACGCTGTTTCAACTGTTGGCAGGGACCTACCGCCGTTTCAAATGGCGGCAAGCCCTGTAATCGTCGTTTGAAATGACAGTAATGACGTGGCCTTAGAGCGCGTGAACCAACCGCCAGTTGGTTCGGCGGTTGAAGTAGCTTCCAAAGGAAACGGCGGTTGACCGACCAAGCGTCATGTGAAGTGGCGGCAGGTCCAACCGCCGCTTCATCAGGTGGTAGGAACAGCCTACCGCCAAATCAGAAGGCGGTAGGTGCCCCTCCACTTATAAAAGTAGATGCACTCCCTCCCCTCCTCGCAGCTCATCCCAGCTCACTTCAGGCATTCGTCATTTGATGGAAGAGAAGGAGCATTCGACAAAGAAGCTCTTCTGTTCCACTAGTAATGTTTCTATAACTTCTAAAATTATATTAGAAATTTAGGAAATAGTTTAGAAATACTAGAATTAGCGTAGAAATTTAGAAAATAGTTTAGAAATAGTCAAATTAGTTTTGAAGTAATAGAACTAGCGTAGAAATTTCAAAAATATTTATAAATTCAGAAAATAGTTTTGAAATAGTATAATTAGCGTAGAAATTCAGAAAATAGTTTAGAAATTCATAAAATAGTTTACAAATAGTTGAATTAGTTTAGAAATTCATAAAATAGTTTAGAAGTAGTAGAATTAGCGTAGAAATTCAGAAAATAGTTTAGAAATAGTATAATTAGCATAGAAATTCAGAAAATAGTTTACAAATAGTCGAATTAGTTTAGAAATTCAAAAAATAGTTGAGCAATTCTTTAATTAGCGTAGATAGTCAGGAAATGCCTTAATTACTTGCATAGTAGTATTAGTAGTTAAATTAGAAACACCTTATTGTTGAAAACTACTTACTTACTTGCATAGTACTATTAGTAATTAATCCAAGTATTTGTACACTATATGATATCAGGGATGTCATAGACAGTCCAGGTTCAATTGTGTTATGGATCTGGGGAAATTAGATATGTACCCAAGGAGTTGATCTGTCACTGTTTAAAATAGTGACAAGAGATCTTACCAGAGCCAAAGAAAGACCTCGGGGGTCATAACCAACTGGTTGTACAAGGCATTCAGGAAAGATGAGGATCAATGAAAATTGTCGGTGACGGTTGTGTTCAACAGAAGTCAACCAGTGTTTTGGGAGCTTATGCACTTAGAAGATACTGAAAATTGGAGGCATTATGTCAGGAGTGCATGCACAATTGGTGCTTTGGTGGTTTTGCTTGTACAGTTTCTACCGAATGTGGGCCAGAGTAGCCATCATGGGGGAGAGGGGGAAGATGGTGGACAGGAGGAAGAGGGTGGACAGGAGGAAGAGGGTGGGGAGGAAGATGGTGGTGCAGAGGAAGAACAAGAGGGGGATGAAGCAATTGGTGTGTTGATGGGGGAGAAGAAGACCCTGAAGTAATGAGGCATTTCAATGCAGAGATCGATGACTATGAATGTGCATTGGAAGATGACTCCTCAGATGATGAGGATGAATCCATTATGCCAAGTGACTGGGAGAGCTATGATTTCTCACAACTTACTGTAAACCCTGGTATGAATGTGGCTTGAGAGTACCGGGAGAATGAGGTGTGCGAAGGAGCTCTGTCTACAAATTTAGGAGAGCTTGAGGATGCAGTGAAGAGGTGGTCCACCTTGACCTTGAATAGGGAGTTTAAGGTATTGAAGAGTTCTCCAGCAGTGTATGATGTTCGTTGTGTGAAGCCCGACTGTCCTTTTAGAGTGCATGCTTACAAGGGCAAGTGGAAAGATTACTAGAAGATTAGTATAGTTGTGGATCACACATGTACACTTGACCAGTTAGACGCAAGTCACCGGAATTTTACTACCGGATTTGTTGCTAACCACATGTATTCCCAGATTGTGGAGAATCCAGCTTATGAGCCCAAGTCCATTATCTGTGCAATTGAGGAGAAATTTAGGTACAGGATTAGCTATGGCAAAGCATATAGGGCGAAGAAGAAGGTTATGGAGATGAGGTGGGGTACTTACGAAGCATCCTACAACAATTCACCAGCCTTGCTGAACACAATAGTTGTGTTAAATCCTAACACCTACTATGACATCAAGACATATCCTTTGGTAGCTAATCCAGGCAAGCTTGTTCTTCAGCGGACATTCTTAGAATTAGGGCCCTGCATTGAGGCATTCAGACATTGTAGACCCATCATTTGCATAGATGGCACATTCTTGACAGGGAAATACAAGGGCACAATCTTGACAGCGGTGGCAGCAGACGGCAGCAATCAGTTGTTGCCATTGGCTATTGCATTTGCAGAGGGAGAGAATGGTGATAGTCGGTACTGGTTTCTGGAGAGGCTGAAGCAGATGGTGGTGAAGGTGTGCCAAACGTGTGTGTCATACACGATAGGCACAAAGGAATTTTGCAGGCGATGAATGACATCAAAGAGGGTAGCCAAGAAAGAAACTGAGTAGCCCAGTGACCCGATGTTCATAGCAGATGGTGCATTAGGCATATGGGAGCAAACTTCCACAGCCAATTCAAGAACAAGCAACTGACTAAATTGTTCAAACGGTTATGCTCGTAGAATCAGGAGAGGAAGTTCAATGAGATACGGAAAAAACTAGATGAACTCACAAAGAAAGCATCAGAAGAAATAGCAAAGAAACCAGTCAATCCTGAACCGGGGCAAGAGCCAATATCTCTTGAGGACGTTGGGTTAGATGCTCCTAATGTGAGAAGGAGAAGGGGACGTGTGTGACAGAACCGCCCAAAATAATTCCGTATTATCGCCTAAGCCGGTCCACATGGCCATTAAGCAATAATAAAGAATTATTAAGTCGCTTCCGCCGGGTAAAGCCCGGTAAATCACGTACAACAGGATCGTTGATATGCGCTAAGCCCACACGAATGCGGGACCAGAGTACAACATTACATTACATAACAAGTTTCACAAGTTCAACATTATTACAAACCGGGTTTTTCATACATAAAAGTAAACATGGTTTAGAGTTTAAACGGCGGAAATTAAAACTAGCGCATGATACACACGGGAGGCCATCCATGCATATCACTCCTCATCATCGTTTTCCCATTCAAGCTCCCAACCATACGGGATAGAACCAGGCCAGATGGGATTACCTGAAAACAACAAATTAAGCAAGGCTGAGTACTAATACTCAGCAAGACTTACCCGACAAAAATAAAGCAAGACTAGACATGCAAGGCTTTTTGGCTTGTGGGTTTGTTTTGCCAAAAGCGACTAAGAGTGGATCCTTATTTTCAAGTTTTAGCTCATATTCTAGTATGTTAATTAGTCTAGGTAAGCACCTGTACTAAACAAGCATGTTGTGCAAACAATATTAAACAAGTAGCAATATTAATCCAAAATGTTCCATAAATAAACATGGGGTAGCCAGTGGTCAAGCCGACTCAGATAACGGCGAGTGACCGACGATCGATCGATTTATATCCTTGCAAGGTAAACCCAAGATACACGGAGGAAGTAGACCCCAAGAATTCAAATAAAAGCAAATGCGGGGTCTACCCCGACCGGGCGGTTCCCAACATCCCACGGTTTGGGATCGACGCTACAAACTGCGGTACACGGTTATCCGGAGGGTCTAACCCGACCGGTCCGGACTCACACACTATACCACGGGTAGCTATCCCGGAGACACATCCCAAGCGGGTAGCTAGAAAGATCCCGCCCCGGTTCGAAGGTACTAGGCTTCTGGGTCCCATTCCGGCAAGTACTTGGTACGTTCAATAGCTTAGGACCAGCACCATGCTACTCGGTCGAGACCGAACCCATTGCTCTTACCACATGAGCGAGTCAATTTAACCAACTTATGATTCCAACATAAGCATCCTATATCTCGCGAGCAATGAGTCATTACTCGACTTCTACCGTGACTAGGGATGGCAACGGGGACCCGATCCCCGATTACCCGCGGGGAATTCCTCTATTAGGGGACGGGGATGGTACAAAAATCATCCCCATGGGGATGTAAATGGGGGAAAACTTCTCCCCGTCGGGGATCACGGGGGCGGGGATGGTACACTGCCCCCCGTCCCCGATTCCCCGCATCCCCGCTTCAACAGCGAATTTTGGCCCAACAGCCCACAAAATCTAGGCCCAATAATACAAGTATATATTCGATTTCCTTCCCAATCTCAACCCTAAGTCCCTAACCCTGTCCACCCACCCGCCGGCCGCCACCGCTCTCAGTCATCCGCAGAACCGCGTCATCCGATCCGCGAGCGCCGAGAGCCCGAGACCGCGACCGCGAGGGCCGAGCCGCCGAGGAGACCGCGACGCCGACGAGACGAGACTCGCGGTCGCGGCCGCCGCTCGGTTCCTCCGCCAACCGCCGCTCCCGGTCCCTCCGCCGACCGCCGCTCCCAATCCCTCCGCCGGTCGCCGCTTCCAGTCCCTCCGCCGGCCGCCGCTGGTCCGTTCTGCTCGGCCGCTCCCTGAGATCCGGCTGGGTGCCATGGATTCATCCTCCGCGCCGGTGGGCTCCGACGACGACAGGGCTTTTGAAGATTTGTGTCGTACTTAATATTAATTGCTATGCCTATGTGGCTGCTAGCTGTTGCTAGAACTTATTTATTCTGTGGCTGTGGCGTTGTGCATTTTGTGATGTGTCATGTGTGCAATTTTGAGCATGTTTTGTTGGCGGGGACGGGGACCCCGACGGGGATGAAATCCCCGACGGGGAACGGGGATGGGAGAAAATTGTCCCCCGCGAGTGTTGACGGGGGCGGGGACGGGGAAATTTTATCCCCGCGGGGACGGGGATGGGCGGCTGATCCCCGACGGGGAATTCCCCGTTGCCATCCCTAACCGTGACCTTAGAGCATGGCACTAGCGTTCCTAACATACTAGTAAAAGAGCATAGGAGTCCTAAGGATCATGCAACTAGGTTTCAAAACAACCCCTGAAACTTAAATGCACAAAGAAAAGCATAAAGTGCTGAAAAGTAAAGGACATGATTTTAATTTAAAACATGGGTTAGATGAAACCGGTGCTTGCCTTCCTCAGACTCTACACCCAAACAAGCCTTTGGCTCCTCTGGACTTTGGTCCAGGTCTTGCTGCATGCTAACTTGATTCAACTCCCCGCTGGCTGCTCCCTCCTCTTGGGTGAGCGTGTACGTCCGTCCGTAAGTCTACACGTACACATGCATATGCATTAATTATAGCTAATCTTGATGGTGATTGTGTACATATAAGTAAATTAACTTATTTAACTTCATCAAACAGCAAGGGGGTGTGATTAAAATTCAAAAACAGAAACAAACATGATTTCACAATTTAGCACTTTTAATTTCCATTTCTTTCTTTAATTATTTAAAACAAGCCTTTCAACCATAAATCAAAATTATATCAACAACACTTCAAATGAGCCTAATCTTTTGTACACAGCAACATATGCTTGATTTAAGCTCCCACACAAAAATTTGGCTTAAGACCATTTATAAATTAATTTAAACAAAAAGGACAAATTTCAGCCTAGTAAATCAAAATTAATTCATATAAAAAGATTTAATAAACTTTTTGATCTCAACTTTCTCCTACAGGTCAAGTATGCCAAAAAAATGAGTTTCGACCAAGGCATGGTTGCAAATTCAATTTATTTTCCAGATTTTGAATTTAAGCTCCTACACAAGATTAAATCCAAAACATCTATTAAACAACTCCCTAAAATCACATCCACTCTACCAGAGGTACTACTCATCAAGGCAAAGCCCTAGGGTGCACTTGTGGTTGCAGAAAAGTTCATTAAAGGGGCTATAAAAAGCATCAAACTTAATCTAGCATGAAGCTTAAATAAATCATAACTGAAAATATACCCATCAAAATCATGCAAAATTTTGTCACAGATCTAGACATGCCATAAAGAGCAACATATACAAAATTCAAGTTCATAGCATGTGTATATTTTAAATCACACTAAAAACACTCCAAAGCGAGTTTGAATTTTTAATTTAAAACTGTACGAGAAAAACCCTATACATGTTTTCTAGAAAAGATAGATTTCTTCACCACGAAATCAACAACATTTTTCTGATTTTTCTACGATTTTTAATGATTTTTCGAAGTTCTTTCTTTGTAACCCTAAAAAAATCCGATTGCAACCGGAACCCCGGATATTGCGGATAGGCCCTCGGAAATTACAAATAGGTCCCCGACGCCATGGGAGGGTAGTGGAGAAGCTTCCAATGGAGGAGAAAGGAGGGGAAAACCATTGGAGAACCTCACCTAGGTTGGGGAAAGACGATTCGAAACTCTAAAGTTGAGGGAACTCAACAATGGAGGAGATCGGACTTGAATTTCTCTTCCGGAGTTGAAGAAAACCCCGTGAAAAACGGTATGACCTTCGGGAGATGAAAGGAATCATGGAGATGAGAAAGATGAGGATGAGGGGCTCACCCTTGATGGCCACCGGGGCACGGCCGGCCTGCACCTGCTCCCGGCGACGAGCAGCGTGAGCAGGGGGCGGTCGGGCGGAGTTGGTCACGGGAGAAAGAAACGAGGGAGGAAGAAGGAACTAAAGAGATAAAGAGAGAGGGGTTTCGGTGGCCTGCCCATATAAACACTCTTTTGCAAAATAAAAAAACCTATCTAGAGATCATTAAAAATCGTGAAACTTTTTAGGTAGATTCTATAAATCATAAGTAACCCATTTTGCTTGGATCTGGCATCATAGCTGTTGCATATTTCAAATGAAAATTCTTCCCGGAAGGATACTTTTGCAAATTCAGGTAACCTGTTTGGCATCAAGATGATGTCTAAAAATTCAAGAGAATATACCTAAATTCATGTTGGAAGAGGTACTAATTGATCAATTGTTGAGATTTTGACCAAGGATTCTTTTGCAAAGTTGATCAAACTACGCTAAGTATGCTTTGGGACTAACTACGCTTTATTAACACAACTAACTAAGGTACTTAGCTTCTTAAACTTCTGGGATGTTACAGACTACCCCCCTAAATGGAATCTCGTCCCGAGATTCGACAACAAGATTAGAGGAAATCCTCTAGGGGAGATAATGAGTTTCACGAGTGAAACCACAGAACAAAGATAAACTCTTTCATATCTAAATCACAAAGATGATAAAAGGTACATGGCCTGCCTCACACATCATCAATGTCGCTCGTGAGGAAGCGGGCGATGAATGTACACATGAAAGCTAAAGCCATCAAAAACTGGAACGCAAAGCAGACATACAGTGCTACTAGAGTCCAGCGAACGGAATTAAACATCTCCAGAACATGAGCCATGGTTGGCAACATCGGGTTGGATCCTTCCTGTGGCCTTGTTCTAAACTTCTTCTTTGGGTCACTGAGGAGATGATGGAAATCCTTCTTGACGCTGAATGTCACAAATGATGAAGATGGTTGGCATGAGTGCCGAAAGAGCGGCGGATGAAAAAGATGGTGATAGAGGTTTAAAGCTCGAGTGGAGGTCCGGCTCGGGAGGTGGTAGAAAATGACGGGAGATACTCTCCTTTTATCGAGGGTTGCCATGGTGCAACATTGGTGGCATACCAGCCACTTGTGGTAGGATTGGCGGAGGGTTTGGAGCGATAGCGGCTATGGTGAGGAGTGACACAGTCATAGACAACACGAGGCAGGTGGAGCACAGATATGTAGGCGGTCAAACAACCATCAAGACTTGGTCATGGTGCAAGAAATGAGATGAGAAAACATCTATGTTGAGAACTCTCTGTATTTTCTATGATGAGATCATAGTCCTGAATTTATGATGATTGGATTAGGTATTAGGCAAACTCTGAGATTTTGGAAAGAAAGAGACCAATCGAAAGGTTCCATAGAGATGTTTCTAAAGACGAAGTACGGTAAACAATCATGTTGTGAAGCTCATTTACTAAGATTTCGAACTTTACTTTTAGAAGAGCAACAAGGATTTCAACTCTGGGATTGTCTTTGGCTGTATAAATTGTCAATTGGCAAGAACAAAACTTTGGAGAAGGTTGTGCTGGGAGCTAGGAATTTTACTCTTGCTCAAGGTTATTCCTGATGAAGTATTTTAATTACTTTATGCACCACACCAGGGTGTAATGATTTTGAGTTGAAACTCATGCACTTGATGAGTCATGGGATGACGATGCTTATGCATATGGGAAATGACTCGTGCAACAATGGGATGGTGCACATGTGGATGCTCATGATAAAGTGCATATAGTATGATGTACATGCATATGAGCATATGATGCATATGCATATGAACTTATGGTGCATATGCATAGTGAGAGATGCACATGATATGTGCTTGATGTAGTGCACATGATGATGCATATGCTGATGAACGAGTGATGCATATGCTTATGAGCTATGGTGCTCATGATGCAATGTCAGCATGACTTGTTTCACCCATGAGGTTAGTCAAGGTAGAGAGGATAAACATAGAGTTGAGAAGTAATAGGTGCGGTGAGTCACATTCTCAAAAACCAAGATACCTAGCGCGCTCCTAGTGGTAATCACATGGCTGCAGCACACATGATACCCTAGGTTTCGTCGCGGCACCTTCGTTTATGGAACAACAACATCACTAGCAAAAAGGGCGATAGAGTAGAAAGATGGGAAACTGTCAGGACATATGCATGTTAGTTCATCCAATGTCCCAATGCACATGTGGTGCAATGCATTTTCCATGCTCATGATTTATGTCATTAAGGTTGCAAGATATGCATGCGGTGATGATGCTCATGTGCTTACCAACAGATTTTTGATGCCTTGTAACCATGTTCTCTTTTATTTGTTTGTGAGCAAGCATAAGGAGGGCTGAGAATTGATAGTGATCAATGTAGGAATATTGATGCAAGGAAAGTGGGGTGATCACCTTTACATAGCCATGGGAAGTTGGTGGATCACCTCTAAATTGAAGAAAAGGTGTATAAGCAATCATGAGAGTACAATGGGGTTCCACTTGACTCGGTAAGGATATGAGTATGCTTCTATTAGAAACCATCCTAAGAGAAGATGGAGATAGATGTATCTTGCACTGATTGTGTTCATCTGTGGATTGAAACTTCAAAAACATACGTGGATCATTCTTCCACCACCTAAATATCATCATCTTTAGGCAGGGGATGTAAAATCTTGTGCCTTCTCATATTGGTATTCAACTTAAGGATAAAACTGAGGCTATCATGCCCGAAAATTCAGATATCGCCTTGCTGTCAGGGTTGTTGGACAGCAGGCCGAGGGTCACTAAAAATTCCATATCTCTCAGCTCAAGCGTCGAAAAATTATGAATTTTTGGTCAACATGTGTAGAATTTCATAATCTTCAACTTTGGTATTCAACTCCAGGACAGATTCAACTTTTACCGGGGTCGAAAGGTTCGTTACCAAAGCTCTGTCTATCAGTTTTTACAGCAAACAGGGGCTTACTAAAAATTCGATATCTCTCAATATACACATGCATAGATGCTGAAATTTTGTGAGCATTTCCATCACAAAATTATGAACCATTTTGGTATTCAAGGTTTTCTCTATACCCTAAAGGAAGATGACCTAAAAATTTGAATTTCAGAGATCACTAGTTCTGAAATTCAGCAGGACAGAGACCTAGTGTTTTGGGTATAAATCTCAAACTAAAAATCTAGTGACCTTGAGATTTCTACAGGAGGTAGATAGATACCTAAGAAGCAGTTTTGGTATTCAAAGTTTGAATAATATCAGATTGGAAAAGGGTCTAATAGATCGATTTTCAGAGTGATATTGCCCAGAAATTTTCAGCAGGACAGCGCTTCACTAAAGAGATTATATCTCAAAGATTAAGAACCCTATGACCATGAGATTTTTACAGCACAAAGTAGGCTATATAAGAAACATTTTTGGTATAGATTGTCTAGGAAGATTCTGATTGGAACTATATTTAAAAATTCGAGTTTTCAGCCTAACTCAGGATTTTGACAGAATTTTCAGCATGACCTAGGCTTAGTGATTTGAGCATAGCTTCAGTTTTATTCATCCTAAAATCATGAAAAAAAATTCATGGAAGAATCTTAACTAGCTGATAAGCAATTTTCCTCCTGATCACTTAGTCAAAAACTTCCTAAATCATTCTTAGAAAAATTAGGACAGCAACTAGACATACATTTGATCACATCACATAATTTACCAAACTAACATGAAAGATCCTTAAGAATTATAAATTGACTTATAGATCACATATAAGGATTAGGATCATTTTCAGTTTTGGTAGATTTTAACATGATGCAAGAGCGTCCTATACGTCCTTACCAAGCATGTAAGCTTAAAATCGAAGTTAGTGTCGGTGGAAGGGCATATATAAACGTCTCTCCCTATAATAACTAGTCGGAAGCTATTCGTTTCTTAATTACCGTACCCAACAACCGTGGTTAGTGTACCTGCAGAAAATCACAGATATTCAAGACCTTTTGTGCCAGCACTCACAAAAGCGTCCACATTCATTACCGTTCACTATAGAAACGGTATCCATGCGTAAAGCCGCTGCATGGACAGCGTCCTATTTAAGACTCTGACGCGACGTGAGTGCCCATTGGAATAGGCCTCACTCATCCCTCACGGACTTTCCCGTGGTACCATCACGTATGGCAAAACGTGACGAGACTCAGACGCGACGTGACACCCATTGGAATAGGTCTCACTAGTCCCTCACGGGACTTCCTCGTGGTACCATCACGTATGGCAAAACGTGATGAGACGCGAACGCGACGTGGCACCCATTGGAATAGGTCCCACTAGTCCCTCACGGGACTTCCCTGTGGTACCACCACGTATGGCAAAACGTGATGAACTAGTATGGTTGTGCATGAAAGTAAGTTTTGACGGGAATAAATGTCTTGGAAGTCAGACTAAATACACCATAGAATACTAGCCACCTGAAAGAACCCAAAAATTCCCTCTAGGGCCTCTCGGACTAGATTAAACCTTAACGTCCTACTCTTTTAGCAAGATTATTAATCTTGGCAAATTTTATTCCAAAAACAAGTTTGTTAAGGTATTTTAAATACTCTGGTGCATATCATCGCTCTGGTACCAGCTGTGACAGAACCGCCCAAAATAATTCCGTATTATCGCCTAAGCCGGTCCACATGGCCATTAAGCAATAATAAAGAATTATTAAGTCGCTTCCGCCGGGTAAAGCCCGGTAAATCACGTACAACAGGATCGTTGATATGCGCTAAGCCCACACGAAGGCGGGACCAGAGTACAACATTACATTACATAACAAGTTTCACAAGTTCAACATTATTACAAACCAGGTTTTTCATACATAAAAGTAAACATGGTTCAGAGTTTAAACAGCGGAAATTAAAACTAGCGCATGATACACACGGGAGGCCATCCATGCATATCACTCCTCATCATCGTTTTGCCATTCAAGCTCCCAACCATCTGGGATAGAACCAGGCCAGATGGGATTACCTGAAAACAACAAATTAAGCAAGGCTGAGTACTAATACTCAGCAAGACTTACCCGACAAAAATAAAGCAAGACTAGACATGCAAGGCGTTTTGGCTTGTGGGTTTGTTTTGCCAAAAGCGACTAAGAGTGGATCCTTATTTTCAAGTTTTAGCTCATATTCTAGTATGTTAATCAGTCTAGGTGAGCACCTGTACTAAACAAGCATGTTGTGCAAACAATATTAAACAAGTAGCAATATTAATCCAAAATGTTCCATAAATAAACATGGGGTAGCCAGTGGTCAAGCCGACTCAGATAACGGCGAGTGACCGACGATCGATCGATTTATATCCTTGCAAGGTAAACCCAAGATACACGGAGGAAGTAGACCCCAAGAATTCAAATAAAAGCAAATGAAGGGTCTACCCCGACCAGGTGGTTCCCAACATCCCACAGTTTGGGATCAGACGCTACAAACTCTGGTACACGGTTATCCGGAGGGTCTAACCCGACCAGTCCGGACTCACACACTATACCACGGGTAGCTAGCCCGGAGACACATCCCAAGCGGGTAGCTAGAAATATCCCGCCCCGGTTCAGAAGGTACTAGGCTTACCGGTCCCATTCCCGGCAAGTACTTGGTACGTTCAATAGCTTAGGACCAGCACCATGCTACTCGGTCGAGACCGAACCCATTGCTCTTACCACATGAGCGAGTCAATTTAACCAACTTATGATTCCAACATAAGCATCCTATATCTCGCGAGCAATGAGTCATTACTCGACTTCTACCGTGACCTTAGAGCATGGCACTAGCGTTCCTAACATACTAGTAAAAGAGCATAGGAGTCCTAAGGATCATGCAACTAGGTTTCAAAACAACCCCTGAAACTTAAATGCACAAAGAAAAGCATAAAGTGCTGAAAAGTAAAGGACATGATTTTAATTTAAAACATGGGTTAGATGAAACCGGTGCTTGCCTTCCTCAGACTCTACACCCAAACAAGCCTTTGGCTCCTCTGGACTTTGGTCCAGGTCTTGCTGCATGCTAACTTGATTCAACTCCCCGCTGGCTGCTCCCTCCTCTTGGGTGAGCGTGTACGTCCCGTCCGGTAAGTCTACACGTACACATGCATATGCATTAATTATAGCTAATCTTGATGGTGATTGTGTACATATAAGTAAATTAACTTATTTAACTTCATCAAACAGCAAGGGGGTGTGATTAAAATTCAAAAACAGAAACAAACATGATTTCACAATTTAGCACTTTTAATTTCCATTTCTTTCTTTAATTATTTAAAACAAGCCTTTCAACCATAAATCAAAATTATATCAACAACACTTCAAATGAGCCTAATCTTTTGTACACAGCAACATATGCTTGATTTAAGCTCTCACACAAAAATTTGGCTTAAGACCATTTATAAATTAATTTAAACAAAAAGGACAAATTTCAGCCTAGTAAATCAAAATTAATTCATATAAAAAGATTTAATAAACTTTTTGATCTCAACTTTCTCCTACAGGTCAAGTATGCCAAAAAAAATGAGTTTCTGACCAAGGCATGGTTGCAAATTCAATTTATTTTCCAGATTTTGAATTTAAGCTCCTACACAAGATTAAATCCAAAACATCTATTAAACAACTCCCTAAAATCACATCCACTCTACCAGAGGTACTACTCATCAAGGCAAAGCCCTAGGGTGCACTTGTGGTTGCAGAAAAGTTCATTAAAGGGGCTATAAAAAGCATCAAACTTAATCTAGCATGAAGCTTAAATAAATCATAACTGAAAATATACCCATCAAAATCATGCAAAATTTTGTCACAGATCTAGACATGCCATAAAGAGCAACATATACAAAATTCAAGTTCATAGCATGTGTATATTTTAAATCACACTAAAAACACTCCAAACTGAGTTTGAATTTTTAATTTAAAAACTGTACAGAAAAACCCTATACATGTTTTCTAGAAAAGATAGATTTCTTCACCACGAAATCAACAACATTTTTCTGATTTTTCTACGATTTTTAATGATTTTTCGAAGTTGCTGCTGTAACCCTAAAAAAATCTGATTGCAACCAGAACCCTGGATATTGCAGATAGGCCCTCAGAAATTACAAATAGGTCCCTGACGCCATGGGAGGGTAGTGGAGAAGCTTCCAATGGAGGAGAAAGGAGGGGAAAACCATTGGAGAACCTCACCTAGGTTGGGGAAAGACGATTCGAAACTCTAAAGTTGAGGGAACTCAACAATGGAGGAGATCGGACTTGAATTTCTCTTCCGGGAGTTGAAGAAAACCCCGTGAAAAACGAGTATGACCTTCGGGAGATGAAAGGAATCATGGAGATGAGAAAGATGAGGATGAGGGGCTCACCCTTGATGGCCACCGGGGCACTGGCCGGCCGCACCTGCTCCCGGCGACGAGCGGCGTGAGCGAGGGGGCGGTCGGGCGGAGTTGGTCACGGGAGAAAGAAACGAGGGAGGAAGAAGGAACTAAAGAGATAAAGAGAGAGGGGTTTCGGTGGCCTGCCCATATAAACACTCTTTTGCAAAATAAAAAAAACCTATCTAGAGATCATTAAAAATCGTGAAACTTTTTAGGTAGATTCTATAAATCATAAGTAACCCATTTTGCTTGGATCTGGCATCATAGCTATTGCATATTTCAAATGAAAATTCTTCCGGAAGGATACTTTTGCAAATTCGGGTAACTTTGTTTGGCATCAAGATGATGTCTAAAATTCAAGAGAATATACCTAAATTCATGTTGGAAGAGGTACTAATTGATCAATTGTTGAGATTTTGACCAAGGATTCTTTTGCAAAGTTGATCAAACTACGCTAAGTATGCTTTGGGACTAACTACGCTTTATTAACACAACTAACTAAGGTACTTAGCTTCTTAAACATCTGGGATGTTACAACGTGCAGTCAAGACCTTCAGCCAGTGGATTGAGAACGAGCCAAAGGAGAAATGGTGTCTCCTGCACGACATAGGAGGTGTAAGGTTTGGGATCAAGAACACTAATTTTGTTGAGGTATACAACGCAGTCTTGCGTGGGGCCAGATGTTATCCTTTAGTTGGCATCATTGAGTTCTTCCCATGCCACAAAATGAAGTACTTTTATGAGTGTGCAAATAAAGCACACACAGTAATGGTTGATACTCAGAAATTGTACTCCACAACAATGACTGTGTGCCTGGACACAAAACAAAAGAAGGCTCTGAGTCACCGAGCAGAGCTTGAGCCTATACACCGTGCAAGTGCCTCTGATACTAGGTGGAAGTATCCGGTCGAGTGCAAAACCAAATCACAGAAAACAGGCACTGAGAGAAGGAGGCAAATTGTGGTTCTAGGCAACACGACGTGTTCATGCTCCTGCCACAAACCACAACTACTACACAAGTCTTGCAGTCATGTGCTCGTTGCATGTTTCAGAACTAGAGGTTGGCACTGGGGTCGGTACGTGTCTAGGTACTACTTGAAGCAAACCATCCTAGACACTTGGAACCACACTCTAGAGGGCCATCTCTTCATCAGTTCGTTCATTGAAGATCCCAAAGGAAATGCAACATACATACCCGATCCAAATCCTGAACTGTGCCAAGGCATTGGTCGACAGAAGAAGAAGAGGATCAGGAACAACGTGGATGAAGCTGAAGCTGGTCGTTTAGTGGCACTCTGTTCAAAGTGCAACAACCCAAGACACGCCTACAAGAAATGCACTGCAACAATGTACGCTTGCAATGCACCTAGTTTGTAAAACGTTAATGATGTTGTCCAACCTTCGGCTAGTGGAACTGCACCTTCGGGACGTGGATGTGGACGTCTTAGCCGCCTCAATGAAGGAATGCATTGAGTTTAGTTGCCTTGTTTCGCTGAGTTGTTTGTAATAATGTCTTATTTGTCGTACTCAGACGTGTTGTAATAATTGAACTACTATTTCCTTAGATCATGTTGTGTAAGAACTTATTCGTGCTATCGTATTTATTTGTCATGTTGAATTTATGTAATAGTAACTAGATCCTATTTTAATTGTGTTGTAATAATTGAACCAGTATTCATTAATTTCTTCTGATATTTTTACTGCATTATTTAATATTTGGATTTCCTCATGTGCTAACATAATAATAATATCTTGTTTTGCAGGTTCGGAATGGCTGCCTCAAGTCTTGAGTTGGACTTGGAGTTGCTCACCACGAGGAAAGAGGTGGTTGCGGTGCCTAAGGGGATCCACACTCCTATGCGGTGACAATTGCAAGGTTGTTAAGTGCAAGGTTCTCGGGCACGCTTACGAGATGCGGTTCTTCATGTGTGCCAACTATGCGCACGACCGGATCAAGCCGTTGAACCACAATGATAGACCCAAAGTAAGAACTTAGTGCAATTCTTGATTATTCATTTGGCAAAAATTCGCCTTTTTTACTAAAGTGTTTTTTTCAAAAAAGAGTCCACCTCCTCTTTGTGATTTCATGCAGTGGTTGGATACTCAGCAGTCTGACGACGACAAGAGGTACGTAGAGTCAGAGGCCCGTGATGCAAGAGAGAGGTGGTTTTGCATGATTGAGGCAGAAAAACAAGAGGAAAAACACAAACAACAACAGGAGAAAATTCGCGTTCGCCAGCAGATGAGAGAGCGTGACGAGGCCCAGGCCCTCGAAGCAGATAGAGAGAGGAAGAGGGAGAGGGCCCAACGAGCCAAGGAAGCTAGACTCGATGCCATTAGGAAGGGGAAATACCCTTGTTGTACTCAGTATACCTAGAGTAGTAGCAGCATAGTCGGATTGTATGAATTGTAAAACCACGAATTCATCCAGAGGAGCTTCTCTGTGAACTCGAAATCGTAGAACGGAAAATACCTCTCTCCTTGTGTAGCTTGAATATGGGGTTCGTGTATTTTCTCTGAGTCACTGCAAATTTCCTCTCCCACGGATCTAAGGGCCCACAACGCTACAATACCTTACTGTTAGGGTGTGTTTCCTCAAAGTCACTGCTTTGATCCCCTTCCCACGGATCGAAGGACACACCACTCACCCTTCTTCTACATATATCACCCTTCTCTACGATGCCTCTTCACAACAAACTGCAATGGCTTCCGGGAGTGGAGGTGAATATGGTTGTGGTCCTGAATTCTGGGAGGAGCAAGATCCAGAGTTCAAGGGGGAATTTCCAATCCTGCAAAAGAGGGACTTCCGTTCCATGCGTGAAGTTAGAAGCTACGCACCTAACAAACCAGTGTTGTGGCCAACATGTTCACACGGTGAGCGTTGCGTGATGCAAGTCTTCGAGGACTGGGGCAACTACTGCCCACTAGCAAGGGTAAGCTATAGAAATGATATTTGTTCATCAACCATGCTCGATTTGTTAACTTTTTTTGGGGAATTTTCCAGTTCTCCGACGATTATGACAACTGTGGCTTCTCGCAATGGGTGGATCCCCCAACCATTGACCCCTATCAGAATTACATCAACTACCTCCATGACATCGTCATCTACAACCTGCAGCGACGCCTGGACGAAGCACTTGCTTCCCCAGATCATCTCACCGACAACCAGTGCTGCCCTTGTGCGACTTGCACTTGTGAATGCCATACGAAGATGAGAGATTGGTCTCCTCTTCCTTCACCTCCACCACCACCACCGGGGTACTACATGCCGTCTCAGCAGTCCTCAGGCGCTGGCTCCTTGCTCTTTGGCCAGTTCTCATACAACTAGTTTTCGAATGTAATCCAGTATCTAAATTCCCAAAGGCATGTTAGCATTAGAGTTGTGTCGTGCATGCCATTGCAATTTCGTCAGTGATTTATCTTTAATTTAGATGATGTCATTTCCATTTCATAAAAAACAAAAAAAAACTACTGCCATTTCGCACGGCGGTAGGCCCTGACCTACCGTCGTGTGACATGGCGGTTGACCGCTAACCCCAGCCGCCAGCCCTAGCCGACCTACCGCCCGCTACCTTAGGAGCAACCGCCTTATTGTTTGGCGTTTAGGGTTACTGCCACTTGAACTGGCGGCAGGGACCTACCGCCGTTTCAAACGGCGGTTACAGGGCTTGCCGCCGTTTGAAACGGCGGTAGGTCCCTGCCGCCAGTTGAAACGACGGTTCGAGACTACTTTTGACATAGTTTGAAATGACTATTTATTTTCGGAAAATCATCGAAAATTAAATATAAAAAATTCTACCGGAGTGCTCCAATCTCAAGTCGCAGAAGCAGAACGCAGCTCTACCACCGAGTGGCTGGGCCGCTCGCTGGGCCTTGGTGGCCCGTGGGGCAGCTTGGTTGGTATACTCCCTCCGTCCCTCAATGTAAGCATTCCAAGGGTTCAAATTCAAGAAATAACCGTGAGAGTAAATGACCTATATACCCCTCGTTTTACACTACCCACCAACTTTTCACCCACCCACCAACCCACCTACTTTTGTCTCATCTCTAGAAATACTTATATTTTGACACAAAATTTGAATCCTATGAATACTTATATTGAGAGACAGAGGAAGTAGTATTTTAGTGACCGTTGTACAGTAGTAAGTAGTGCCGTTCTAAAAAAGTAGTAAGTAGCTAGTGCCGCAGGTGTCAAAATTTTTCAAATATTAATGCATTTAGTATTTTTTATTGAAAGTTCAACACAAAAGGAAATGGCAGACAACATCGACGTGGAGTCGTGAATGGCGCGATACTACCATTGAATACTGGTCTTTCTTGATGGTTTTACATTAATAAATATGTGCATGGGTCATACCAAATTTTTTGTTGATTTCACTTTGCATAATTTTTGTGTAATGTCATTCTCATATTTTATGCCGTGAATTCCTTACCAACCAGCTAACCGCTCTAACTACTCTTACCGATCGGTTAACCGCTAGCAACAAGGTTGAACTGGGTTTCAATTTGCAATTTGGATTCATTCGATTTGTACCGATAACCAGTGTAATCGGTCCGGTTAACCGTACTGTCGGCCGGCGGTTTTCGAGGATCGGTAGGTAAAAAAACCAGACCGCAGTGCTCGGCCACCATGTTTCACTTTTTGCGGGATGCAAAGAAAGATGGGAGCGGATCTGACCTGGCGCCGTGTCGGTCACCTCCATGTATCTTTGTTTTCGAATTACACAATACATCGGAGACACTCACAACGCACGCACACTCATCCCTATGAATACACGCACGCAAACCCTACCCCTAGGAGCATCTTCGAAGACTGTGCCGGCAAATCCTCAAGATTGACGAAGTCACCACAGACGCCTCGCTGTCGACGGGAACGTCGCCTACCACTGAAAGCACAAACGCCGTTAAATCCTAAGAAATTCGCTCCCACGGGGAGTCGAACCCAGTACCTAAGGTGCTACCCGGGCTCTTGTAACCACTAGGGTACAAGCCCTTTCGTGGTCACCTCCACGTATCTGACGATGAGCTCACACGACACGAGCAAAAGGTGTGTAGTACTACTAGTAGCTATAGCTAGCGGCCTAGCACACAGATATGCTACCGCGGAAAGGAGCAAAAGCCACCTAGCATCACGCTACAGCAACGAACTCTGGAACCGGTCGCGCGTCGCCCCCGCGTTGGCGACTCGCGGCCCCCCAAACCCTAGCCGCCGGATCTGGAGGCCGTGCCTCCGCCGCCGCGGGGCGGCCCGCGCCGACGAATCCCGCCGTCGGGCCGGCGGCCGCATCCGCCACCGGATGCGGGGCCCGCGCGGCGGTTGCGCGCCTTTTCCGTGTGGGACGGCGACCGTGTCGGGCGGCGACCGCGGTGGCCATTGAAGGACGACGGCGACGCGGCGGCGGGTCCTCGGCGGCGCCCGGCTTGCGGCTTGCGTCTTTGCGCGCGCGCGCGCCGGCGTGCGGCGGCGCGTGGCGTGCCGTGGCCGCGTGCCGGCGTCTTCGCGGCGTGCGGTGGCCGCGTGGCGTGCTCCGGCCGCGTGCGGGCATCGCCGCGCCCGGCCGAGACGCCGGGGGTCCCGCTCTAGGGGCCGGCGGCGCGGTCCGCGTGTTGGCGGGCGACGTATGGCGCGTGGCCGGCCGGCCGGCGTGCTGGCCGGTGCCCGCTCTCTCGCCGGTCTTTGCGCTTTGCGTCACCGTGGCGGTGGGGCTAGGGGTTGCCTCGAGCTTCGCGCGGCACCGTGGTGGTGCTTCGGGAGGCACCAAGGCTCTCCAGGTGGTGGAGTTGCGGAGGTGGCGGATTTGGCTTCGCGCTGGTCCATGTGCGGGTGGCGGCACGTGGTGCAGTCGGGCGAAGGTCCTCGCCGGTTGACGGTGGCCATGATGGCGGCGCTTTTGCGGCGTCGGTCTCCCTGCTGGGGGCATCATGGCGAGGCACTGCGCTCTCGCTGCAGGAGGCTCCCAAGGTGAAAACCTCGTCCTTCAGGACGTGCGATGACGGCGTCTTGGCGTCTTAACCTTCTTGAAGGCGTCGTGTTCTGGAGCCCCGTCGCTAGTGGTGGCAGAGCTTGCCGGTGGTGCTGCTGGTGGCGCGTTGGTCCGTGTTGCTGTTTGGGCGCTGAGGGCCCATGGGTTGTGGATGGCTTGAGCTGCTGTGCTTGTTGCGGTGGTGATCTCGGTGACGGCGGGGTGGAAGAGATGCTCTCATTGTGGCGTTTGTTACCTGAGTCCTTGGCAGAGTGAGTGAGGCGGTGGGTGAGGCGAGGCCCCCACGCTGAGTGGCCTGGATCAATGTGCGTCCCTGGTGCTGAGTTGGGTGTGTTTGCTGACGCTTCTATGGATCTGAGGGATCGTCGGTCGTGCACATGCAGTTTGAGGTTGATGGTCCCATGGTGGAGGAGTTTGGGAGGCTGGCGGTGCCTGCAGCGGGTTGCGCTTCGGCGTGACACATCGTTGGTGACGGCGGCGCAGGTGGCGGCGGCGCAGGTGGCGGCGGCTTGTTTCAGTCTTCTCTCCCAGTTGGTTGGGGTTGGTGGTGTGTGGTTCTGGGTGTGTTTGTTTTGTTCTGGGTGTGTTCGTGTGGTGGTGTCAGCTTCGGCTCGTTATGTATTATTGCTTCTTCTTCTTAAATGACAGAGCAGTGCTCCTGCTACCTTTTTTTAAAAAAGATATGCTACCGCGTGCGCCGTGCATGGATTATTGGCACACGCATCTGCATTGTGCTGTGCGTTTTAGGCGGTGGGACGTGACTGTGAGGTGACCGGCAAACCTGCATCCGAGGTACGTAATAAAGCTATCAAAATAGCAGCAGGGTGAGGGTGTGCCGCGGCCTCTCGCGATACGTGTACAGCCACACATATCTCTATGGTGCGTGGGCCGGCGGATAGATCACCGGAGTACATCAGGATCTACCCGGCCGGCACTAGCGGTGGCGTGGATGATGGATCGGAGCTTGATCATGGAGACTGCAGGGGAGGGGCACATCATATCTCAGGATCTCCGAAGTGATCGATCTCCCCAAGTGGCCGGCCAGTCGCCGCGTCGGCAGGATTCAGATCATCTGCAGTCGGGCTGAGCGACAGCACTCGGCAGTCACGGCATCTGCACCCTCTCCTCACGATCGGACGACTCCTCGCTAAAAGGTCACACAACGGCAGGCCGAGTGGCCCATCTCGGCACATAATACCGAGCGACTCTGAGTAGGCGCCCGGCCTTTCTCCGCCGCCGCAACCCGTCGGCGGCGCCGTCACCATCTTCCTCGCGGCGCCCGAACTTCGACCTTCACCAGTACCAGGACGCGGCTGCCCCTTGGATGAGCCCCTGGTGAGCATTCCCATCTTGCCTCCTCGCGCTCGCGCTCGGCTGCTCGCCTCCTCCGCCATGGGGCGGGCTCGCACTCCCCCACTCCGGCGTCGGGGGTGGACTGTATCGCGGCTGCCACGAGCCTGGCCAACTTCCTCTCCTACGTCTCCTCGAGGAGCACGGATAAGAGCCCGTCCAAGGCATGTTGCGGGGAGGTCAAGACCATCATGGCCAACCCCATCGTCGTTGACTGCCTTGGTCCCATGCTGCTCGGTGGTGAGACGAGGTGGAGCACCAACACATCAACCTGCAGCACCAACACATCGACATGCAGCTGCAGAGCACAACCACAGAGCAGCAGACCACCCTGAACGCAGACCACCATGAAGCATTTGTTATGTAGCGCAGGAAGAAAGCTAAGAGAGAAGAAGTTGAGTATTCTGTTAACTGTGCAGATGCTATTAAGTTGGGCAAATTGTGATTGAATAGGACACATCAAAGACTATAGAAATTGTATAGATGGCAAATTGTATTCATTGCAAATTGTACTCTAAATTGTACTCTCATTGGAATAAACACAATTTGCAGAGCTCAAATGTTATATTGTTTTGTCATACTGAAACTCAAAATGCTGCAGAGCTCAAATGCTAAAGGCTCAAGCAGTGGCAGACAAAATTCAGCTTAAGGCCTAGGGCCACTTCATGGGTCAGTTCGTGAATAAATGTTGGGCTGCTTTGCTACAGTAATCTACAGTGTGGAGAATTCCGACCCGCGCCTAGGGCCATGGCCCGGGTGGCCCTAGGCCTCTATCCGCCACTGGGCTCAAGTGCATACTGAAGTAGACATTTCAAACACAGAATCAGAAGCTTCACTCAAGCACAAGCTCCATGTTAGAATTCAGCATTAAAACCATTTGAAGGACTCAAATGTCTCGTCATACAAGAGAACAACACCAAAAACCATTGTTTCCCTAAACTGATTGAACCCAACAAATACACCAAAAGGTCTACTTTCCTTGTTTGTTGCAAAAGTAGTGTCAAAACTGACAACATCACCAAAATATGCATGCTCAGTGAGCATTTTAGCATCAACCCAAAATATGTTTGCTATCTGTTCTTCTGAATCCATCTGTAATGCATACTGGAATGATGGATTATCGACAATTTTGTTTTGAAAATACATAAGCATGCTTCCTGCTTGACCATATGCCATCTCCCGTTGACGCTTACCTCGTAAATAATTCTTGTGGTCACGAAGAGTGTAGCTAAGATTAAACGACCCACCGACTTGGAGACTAGCTAGCACATGTGCAGCTTTAGGTCTAATTTCTGCATCATCGGCTGTCTCAATTTCAAAACCTTGCAACTCTGAAATTTTCCGTTGAGACACCATCAAGTGCGAGGTTTGTGGTAGCTGAAGGATGTGGTTATGTTCCAAAACTAAATCAGTCACTTTATAAGTTCCTTTCACCTAGTCCATTACAACACCCATGCGAACTTGACAATCAGTTCTAGTTTCAGCTCTCGGACATTTTGTTAGATGATCCCTTTTATCTGGCAATCTATGACCCTCATTTGAACAAACATATCTGCAGGACCTAACCTTCCCATCTGACTTTCTTTTCTTTCTGTACTTTGTTCTAACTTCAAATCCTTTTTGACCTCCATAGCTAATCCAAAACATCCAAGCCTCTTCAAGAGTACTGAACTCCATGCCAACTTGAGGCAACAAACTAGGCGGCAAGCCCTCCCTACAAGAAAATGAGGTGAGCATTTGAGCAACTAATATATTTTTGATCTTCTGGTAAATAACAAATCAGGTTGATACACACCTATTTTCTTCCATCTCATGTATGCAGATGCAGAAATCATTTTTCTAAAGCAATCTGAGTTTCCGTCAACCAATTCCAACACAATCTAACGAAGGGGACAGAACCAAATCAGCACGTCCTTGAAATCTGATTACTCAAGAAGAGATGGGAGTGCAAATTAGTACCTTGTTTTGGATCAAGAGAGGAGAACAAGAACGGCCATGGGCACCTCACGATCACCGCCGGAGGAGAACGAGCACGGAGCACAACCACGGGCACGACGATCACCGCCGTGCCTCACGGCATGGCCTCGCGCCAAAACACAGCCGTCACGCCAAAACAGCAGAGCATTCGCGCTAAAAAAGCAAGAGGCTGCGGCACTTATGATCCAAAGGTCGTGCTTATGGTGGGCTGAGGCCCAATGTGTGGAAAGATTGACAAGGTGGGAGCTGGTTCATCGTCAGATCGTGAGGGGAGGGTGCAGATGCCGTGACTGCCGAGTGCTGTCGCTCAGCCCAACTGCAGATGATCTGAATCCCGTCGGCAGGCCCGTCGGCGGACGTACACACCCGGGTCATCAGCAACCGCTCTGCCAACGTCTTCGTCGTCTCTCGATCGACGGTGGATCCGTATACGTACTCCGTATATGCAATGATGCCATGATCTACAAAACTATTCTGCCAGCAGTGAGCAAGTCATCTGGGGTGGCGTGGCGTGTTTTGGATCTGTCAGCATAGGTCGCCATTTGGCACAAGCACGATGGGCCGGCACTAGCACGGTCCGAAAAAGCACGGTCCTGCCACGGCACGACACGAAGACGACGATAGTGTCAGTGCTAGACACGACACGATGTAGTGCCAGTGTCTGGGCCGCCAATTCGGCCCGTAATGCCGGCACGGGCACGACACGATTAACGGGTTGACACGTTGGTAGCCCGTTAATTTCTGATAATGCTAAAAGTCCATGTACTACTCTAGTATAAAAAGCACTCAAACCCTAAATCCCCTCCCCAACCCATTCCCGGTCCCCACCCCCGCGCACCGCCGCCCCCTGGGCGACGCACCGCCCCCGCCTCTGCGGGTGGCGGCGCGGCGACGCCCGGTGCCCTCCGCCTCGGCTTCGCACCGCACCGGCCGCCGGTCACCTCCGCCTCGACACCACGCCGACCGCCGGTCCCTCCGCCTCGACGCCGTGTTGGCCTCCCGACCCCCTCCGACTCCTCTTCTCCGGCCGGCGGGTGGCAGAGCATGGGAGGCAGCGCCGACCGCTGGTCCTCGGCCCCTCCTCCTTGGATTCACCTCCTTGGCTCCCTTCCTTCTTCTTCATCGAGATCCGGCCACCTCTTTTCTTCTTCTTCTTCTTCCGCATCGGGCACTACAGTGTGGTCGTGCCTTGTGGCACGGCACGGCATGCCCAAGCGTGGTAGGGTCGTGCCAGTGCCGGCGATTCGGCACGGTGGCACTAGGCAGCACGACACGATGGGCCGTCGAGCCTCATAGGGCCGGGCCGGCCCGTTTGGCCACCTATATCTGTCAGTACTCGATACTGCGTACGGTGGCGCAGCAGCTTGAGATTTTGTTGCTAGCTTTTTTCTAAAGTTTAAGTTTGTTGCTAGTTATATGGCGAAAGCGTAATCCCGAGCTGGGGGATTGGGAACCGGCTTGTTGACAATCAAATCCCTAGAGAGTGGGCTAGCGTACTCCCTCTCACTTGGTAAATGAAGTTGTTTGGACAAGATTTGAATCAAACATCGGGAATATAAATCATGAATAACTTTTAAGTCGTTGAATTAAAAAATGTGAAAACTACATTAATTGATTTGTCTTGCAAAACATTTTCATAAAAGTATATATATGTCAGTTTTTCATAAATATTTTTTATAAAAATAAGTAGTCAAAGTTGACTTTGAAAACCGTGTTGTTGTCCTAAACAACTTTATTTACCAAACCAGATGCAAAAACTCGGTCCCGTTTTTTTTTTTTACCAAAAGTTGATGCCCACGGTTCCACACCCACCACGTCTAGATAGACACGATAAGCTCTCCTTCCTATTTCAAGTTGGGCTTGGGTTTAGCCCCAGGCAGGCTGCCTGCTATATTTACAGTTACACCATGAAAAAATTCTAAAAAAAAAGTTACACCATGAAAAATGAAAAAGAAAAACTAAGCTCATTCAAGAATTGGGCTCGGTTGATATAGTAAATATTATCATTCTAAAGTATTTATATGTTTACAATATCAAATGTGTATTATCACCTTTATTATGTGAAATAAGTTTTCAAAGTTCACTTTTCTAATGTGGAAAAAATATGTCTTCAAATAATTTTAAAAACTAGATTCGAATATCTTTCCAATGATACTAATATGTATCATAGGTATTAATATTTTAAATATAAAAATAGTCAAAGTTATTTTTTAGAAAGTGCAAACGACATTTATTTAAAGACGGAGGGAGTAGATGCTAAACTCTTCACTATACAAAACTTAAGTAGTTTGACTTTGCAGCAAACTCATGATCCCATATACTACTTCAAGACTCACCTGAGTATCTACGTTAATATGTCATGCCTGTGAGATCATAATTTAGGTCACACCCATGTTGCCCCTGTATTATGTGTTCCTCAACTTGCACTGAGGAAAAAACAAAGTATAACCGTTGAAGGTTTTTCTCCTGAGGACTCAACAATTAAACATATACAATATATCCATTTTTACGAGGCCCGAAAAAGCTAAACTCCATGCTGTTGGTCGCAGATAAAGTTAAATCAAAACATCGTACAGTATGTAACCATGAAATAAATCTGGACAGATCAAATATGTACGGAAGTTCAGAAATAAAATGAAGCAAAAATATGTGCAATAATGTTTCTAGTTTTTCCTGTCTTTTTTCCCTTTCTTGTTGATCGATAGATCCAACGGCTTCAGAACAAAAAAAATGCTGCAGAAGCTGCATCTCTCTCTCATATCCACATCACAAAACCGTCGCGACAAAATTCACAAAAAAGAAACACGGAGGAGAGCAGACGAGAACCTACTCTAATACCATTTGCAGCATATATCACGAAAAGTTGACGCAGACGCTGCCATTCTTGGCGCACCCGCACGCCGGGCACGCCACCGCCGCGGCGGCGCACGGCGCGCACGCGCACAGGTGCCGACAAGGCAAGAGCAGCACCTCGGCCGCGCCCTCGCCGCACACCGTGCAGCACATCCTCCCGTGGCGGCTCGCCGCCGCCGGCGACGACGTCCCGGCGGCCTCTTCTTCCTCGTTATCGCCGGCGACGCCGCCGTTGTCCCCGCAGCAACACGACTCGGCGTCGTCGTCGGTGCCGTCCACGCCACGGCGTGCCTGCTGCTGGGCGGCGTCGTGCGCCTGCTGCAGCTCGGCGCGGAGCGCGTTCGCCGTGGCCTCGTTGGACTGTGCCAGGTCGCGCCACACCTGCGCCTCCACGCAGAGGCTCCTGACCCGCTCCTCCAGCGCCCAGTTGAGGCGCCCGACGCGCTGGATCTCTTCATCCTTGGCGCGCAGGCGCTTCGCCGCAGCGGCCTCCACGGCGGCCACCACCTGCCTAGCGTGCCGCCGCCGCTGCTCACCTAGCTCCACCCACATCTTTGCGGTCTGCAGATTAATCAAAACAAACAGAAAGGAATCGTATCATTTCACCTTCACACGACACGAACGACGACACAAAAGCCGGCGGCCGGCCGGGCACGCCGGAGAAGCACACATCGAACAGTGATCGGTCGAGACTCGAGAGGCACTTACGTGTTGTAGCACAAGGCGGTCGACGTCGGCCAGCTGCTGCTGGAAGTGCGCCGCCACTTCCGCCGCGCCAAGACCAAGCACCGGCGACGTCTGCCCCAGATCGGCGCGCTTCCGTTTATTCCTGGGCGCCGTCATCATCACCTCCTGCTGCTGCTGCGCCCGCGCTCCGATTCCACCGCCGAACGTGACGCCGCTCTCCGACGCGTCCGCGGCGCACATCCGCGTCCCGGCCGCCGCGTACTGCCCCGGCATCACGAGCTGATGCCCCGCCGGCGCTGGCGCCTGATTCGCCGCGCACGACTGCTGGAACACCTGCTGCTGGCCCGTCGTCGGTCTCCCCGCCGCCGGCACCTGATTTGCTACGCACGACTGCTGGAACACCTGCTGCTGGCCCGTCGTCGGTCTCGCCGCCGCCACGACCTGCCTGCCGCCGCCGTAACAACAAGGACTCCGCTGATGTCCCTGCTGCCGCGCCGGCGGCGCCTCGTAGCACGCGGCGGCGGCGGCGTCGCCCGCCCAGGCCCATCCCGCGTGGGTCAGCAGTTGCCTCTGCGCTCCCGCTCCTCCTGCTGTGTGGAGTAGGTGGTGCGCCTCGACGGCCATGGCGGGCGATCGGTCGATCGTCACGACACCGGCGTGTGCTCTCTCTCTCTCTCCTTGTTTACAGAGGAGAGTATTAACCTGTCCCCGACCTCCGAGAGGCCTTATATAGGAGAGCAGAGGCAGGCAGCGCACTAGATAGCCGTCGTCCACGAAGGAAGCAAAGGCAAAGGCGCGCGGCCTGCGGTGGCGCGGGGCCCAAGATGGTGGATGCGGCTGGATGGATGGACGGATGCGGCTGGTGGAGATGGCGATGAGGTCACGCAGGCAGCGGCTAGAGCCAGCCTTGGGAAGAGGAGGGAGAGGCTAAGCGGCAACGGAGGACGACGACACCACGACGTGGAGCGAGAGAAGGAACGGAGGGTGCCGCCGTATTTATGGGTTGGGTTGGGTTGGCCGGGCGTCAGTGTGAGAACTTAACGCAAACCGCCAGCGTCGTCGTCGTCGTCACAGATCCTCCATGAATTGAATGGATCGCATTAAAAAAGGCAAATAAACTCGGCGCCCGGCGTCCTTTGGAAGAGATTTTCAGCAGCAGGCCAGGCAATTGCATGATGCTTTGCTGGCTGGCGGCCGGCTTTGTTTGGAGTAGAAACCAAGAATCCTTGCCCGATTTCTGTGGGTTTCCGCTGGGATCTAACTATATTTACATATATACAAATATATACACGCACATAGTAGGAGTTATGCATGCAACGCATGTCGTAGAAGGAGTACTAATTGATTAGATAGATGAAGCTACAAGGCGCGAGATATGGTAACGTACGCGTGGTGGTGGTGGCGCCAAATCAGCCGGGCTCCGTTACGGCAGGCACGATCAAACCTTGGGCCGTCCAGATAGGAAAGCGTTAAACGACTAGTGGCGAAGCGTTTTTCCTTCTCTTTTGATTGAACGGCTGGGGAAGAGGTCATTATATATCCCAGCGAGATAATCGCCAAGATTTGGAGATCGATCGGTCGATCGTGCTGCGCGATTAACACGTACGTACAGGGAGGGAAGTTATTAAGCTGGCGCGCGCTGTTACGGCGACGTGTAAGCGCACGCATGCATGCATTGCATCTGATCGTCGACCTAGCTACCTAAATCGAGGCATCCAACTTATTAACCATTGATTGATGGATATATATATATATATATATATATATATATATATATATATATATATATATATATATATATATATATATATATATATATATATATATATATATATATATATATATATATATATATATATATATATCGTTTTTGGGGGGCTGTATACATGGCGTGTCCAGCTGGAAATTGAAAGCTATAGCTAGAGAAAGAGTACACTGTAACGCACAAGGGCTCAAGTTGAAGGAGAAGATGGCAAGGAGATCGAAGAGATCGTCGTTGCCTAGCTGTAAATTCAATTCATCTGGGGTCATTAATCTCTCTTGCTTACCGCGATATCCTGCCTGCGCATTATATTATTGATCAGCTACTAGCAGCCTTCACGTATGCATGGTATATGGATACGTTTGCTGTACAAATAAAAAAACAGCTATAGATACATGCATACTATATACTATATATACTATACCAAAAGTAATTATGAATCCAAATAATGGTAGGAGAACGAAACCGGCGCCAAAATAAAAGATAGAGATCGAATCGCGCGCAAACGTTACGGCCAGCCCCATCTCATCAACCATATACATATCCCCCATCTCATCACCTCGTTGGAACTCGGAAACGAATAACAAAAAAAACCGATATATATACATACATATATATATATATATATTCATTCTGTTTTCTTTTCAAAAAAGTTCGATTTTTTGGTGCAGCGGGGGAATAATAGGCGACAAAAGCAAATGAAAACTGAAACGGACGGACGGACGGACGGCCACGCACGACTGCACAATTGATAAAATCCTCTATTCGCAAAAAAAAAAAATCCTTTCGATATCTCTCCAGCCATGCATGCCGTGCTCTACCTCTTGGCTCTTTGCTTCTGGAAATGGGAAAGGAACATTGAGAGATGTGAGATCTAGGTTGTAGACAGAGGAGGAATGGATCGAGGAAACGAACAAGCGAGGGATCGGCAGCCAGGGGATAGCATATATAGCGTCCAAACTCCAGAGTGATTCACCGTCAGCTAGCGACCGATGCATACGTACACGTACGTGATTCACACTCGCACACAACGCAAGGAGACGAGGAGGATGACAGTACAGTGTCCGCCGGGCCGCGTACGTGGCATCCGTCCGTACGCGTCGCCGGACGGCCGCCGGAGCGATGAGCACCCCGGCCAGGCCAGCGAGCTAGCTAGACTGCATGCATGCCCCCGGCCCCGGGTCCCGGGTGCGCGTGGGTGGGGACGCCTGGGGGCCCATGTCAGGGGCCTGACTGGTAGGCCCGGCAGGTGGTTCCATTATTCCATCCAGCCATCCATGGCTCGCTCGTGCGTCTTTTATTTTCCTTTTCCCTTCATCCCTTTAGCCTTTTCTTTGCACGAACAGAGGACAGAAAAAAGGGTGTGCGCATCTTTGCTTGTGATCACGTACAGCTCGTGGATCCGGCCGGTCAGAAACGGAAAAGGGAGTTGGCATCTGCAGGGGATGGCGATTCCTGCTGTTTCGTGTCGTCAATGTAGCTACTACTACTACTAGTGTCTGTGCAATCAAATCTACTGTAATAGATGGGAAGGGAATTTAATTTGACGAGTGACCATAGGAGGAAGGGACAGCATTTTATTATCGGCATTGACCAATAAATTAACATAACAAAAAAAAGATTCTCAAATGATTTCATAGAGTCAAGGAGTTGGCATCTAATTAACCAAATGCCCTATTACTTGGCTACTCATGCGCATAGCTGCGTATTATTACTGACTGGACCAAAATTTTCAATTGATTTGAACCAGGGAATGGATGGATTGTTTCGTAAACATGGGATTACATTTTAATGCTTATAACTATATTTATATATTTTGTTTGAGAAACATCTGTACAGTCAGTTTCGATATGATGCCTTTCTGCGGATTACTGTCATCATATAAAAACATATATTTTAAAGCCCTCTTGCATTGGTAGTGGACACGTGATAAGAAATTTGACTAATAGAACGCGTACGGAGTATAGTACTAGTACACGAGAAGGGACAAACGATAAAAGTTTTCTGGCACGAGCGACATGTTTCCTGAAACACTGTGGCAGCTGACAGCTGACAACAATATTAAACGTCTTGTATAGCTACTGGTTAGCTGTAATACTCCTATATAGCTAACCAGACACGCATCAAATTCAGTGCAGTTAGCTCTCAGTTTCCCTAGCCTTGATCGTATCGTGTTGTCACGAAGCGCAAAAGGTAACCCTAGCTAGCTAGCATCCCCGGCCTCTGCTACAATGTGCCGTCGCTGAACACTACAACACGGCCACACGGGATCGTCGATCGATCGATCATCAGACAATTGCACGTGTTCACTGGAAAGAGACGAGGGAGTACTCCGTCAAACACTACTGTCAATGCAAGCTAAGCTAGCATGACACATCTTTTTCATCAGCACCGTCGTCAATAATGCATCACTACTGTACGTGTGATGCGGTGTGTAGCCAATCGGTACGCTGCACGACTTTCATGTGTCGTTGCGTCGCCGATTTCCCCATAACTTCCCATCGCCAATGCCTCCTGTGTGCGTAGATGATACTTAACATTGTTTAATTTCAAGCCACATTTTTTTTAAAAAAGTAATCGTTTTTATTTTGCGGATTTAATGCAGTAGATTAGTATGCTGGGATTGCTCGCTCGAGCTTCTTTTTTTTTTGGATCTGTAGGAATTTATTCGGCCTATTCGTTTTTATTTAGTTCATATCGTCGTGGATCGATCCTCGTCAAATCCATTACATCGAACCAGGTCATATCCAGGGTTTATTGGTTTCAAATGAAAGATATCGTATTGCGGCCACCTTTATTTAATTATTAGATGCCCACTGACTTTTACTCTTCTGTTTCAATTTATTTGTCATTTTAGTTTTTCTAGATACATTTATTTTGTTATGTATTAATAAAAAGAATGCACTCCCTCCATCCCATATAAAAGTGCAATCCTAACTTTTGAAAAATTCCCCAAAAGAATGCAATTCTAGAAAATTGATCTAATCACCTTCCTAATTAAGTGGTCAAATTTGATTTGCATGACAAAATTTACTACATTTGGCAAATAAACGAGGGTATTAGAGTCTTTTTATTCATCCACTAATCTGTCGTGACAAAAAAACTAAAATTTAACTCTTTTATGGGACGGAGGGAGTACCTAGAAAAAAACAAAACGACAAGTAATTTGGGACGTGACTAGGCGAGGGAGTAAGTTTGATTACACGCCACATACACCTACTCGTGAAAAAGATTTGGCGACTAGTAAAACATTTAATATTATATCAAGTGATCATAAAACTATATATCGACAAGATATTGACAGACCGGTCCTTAAGTGATAGACCCAATTTGCCTTTTTGCCCAATTATAAACTTTAATAATGCTACTGATGGATAATTTAGGACATCAATGGTGCATGTTCTTTTTTTTCTTTTGCTGCATGTACTTCTGTTTTTAGGTGATTTGGGATATTATTAGGGACTGCACATACAGACATGTGTGCATACTTGTTTAGCTCAAAAGTCACCACAGAGATTGTTCTGCGCTAAACCTACAAATATCAATCAAATGTGTGTAGCACACAAATTCAACAGCAAACCGGCACAGCAGAGGCAGAATGGACAAGCCACACCACATCAACGTCCATCGTCGTGTCATTTTCTCGGTTACCTTTAAGGCTCTTCTAGCTAGGTTCAATCGTTTTCACCACACAGAGAGACACATCGTCTCCAATTACATTTGTCATGTTTAGCATGGATTCTTGTGAGAGGTCACCTTTTTAATATCACAACCACAAAAAGATTAGTGAGATATGGTTAACTGTCAGGCATCATCCATTGCACCACCCATGGTGGCCGTGTCACCCTCGCCTTCGCTAGCTTCATCAGTCAACTAAAGGAGTAAAGGGTGATTCCTCCATTTATCTACCAAAGCTAAGAGGGGGAGAGAAAGGCAGAAAAGAGAGAGGTGGCACCACACCAATATATGCTAAAGGTTTTTGTTCCTTCAAAATTTCACTGGTTCACGTGTGGTTTGGGAGAAATGCAGCATGGATGATGGTACAGCGGCCGAACCGCGCAAAGGTGCAGATTCCACATCAGTGCAGTGGCAACTTGCTTGAAGATAGCTCGTCCATATCTTAGAATGTTTGATGCTTGCTCACCTCAAAAATAGATACAGGAAAAGAAGGATAGCTAGCCTTAAACTGCAAACAGAAAAGTAAAGCCATCCTAAAGGTGATGCTTACCATTTGTTTTACATACGGGTACTGTCCGCTTAGTAACAAATTTTACTCAACTTTAAATTATCTATCTATCCATTATAAAGGTGAAATTCCATGCAAAAGATATTCTATATTGATTTATTTTACGTTAATGCTACGATATGGACATCCAAAATTTTTAAAAAAAATCTTATGCTCTGATATATGTTAAAATAGTTAAGCATCAATATATAATGTTGCAACAATTTCTGCATGTTTCACAATGAATGCTCTATGGAACATAGGGTTCATGTTGCAGCGGGAATTTTGTATCATAGAGTCGAACAACAGTGCTTTTCCATTGGACGTTAGCAGTGCCTTTTGTTTTGTAGTAACATTTTTAAGTTGAAAGTGCACTGTGCTTGCACATATTGCAGGACAATTTAGCCCCTTAGCTAGAGAAAACACATCAAAGTTTCTTTAAGTAGGGGAATACATTTTTTTTAAAAGTAGCTAGAACAATTAACACAACTTAATATGGGGTTATTTGCATTTGAATGGATTTTCTCAAACTAAATTCACCTAATATTAGTGACCGTTGTTTTTTTTAATTGACGTGTCACATCTGAAACCTAATGCACTTAGAAGAAACCGTTTTGTTCAGCTCAAAGTTCAATATACACAAGGAGAACGAAAGAGATGGGACATTATTTGACAACAAAAGGTGGATGGGTGGAATTTTCCATCTGCAAAAGAAAGAAAGAAAGAAATGTATTTTGTTCCTAGTAGCCAATACTACCCACAAATAGTCACATAGTACAGCTCATGCTATCACTTGACCCATTTAGTAATAGACATAGCCTCCATACACCACTACACATGGAACTTAATTATTCCTCCTTGGAAGCCAAACCAAAACACCAGCCAACAAAGATGGCACAGATTTGATCTCATGTCGACATGCTGCATATGCTTAGCCTTTTGAGCCTATATACCAAGCACATGCATGGGGGTCTACTAAAGCCAAAATAAAGGATTATTCCTATAATTTTATATAAACCAACATGTGCCAGAAGTGAAGATTTAGGCTGCTATAGGCGCTAGCTGCATGCCTCGTGGGATCAAGATCATGGAGAACACCACACCACGTATCCTATGCTATCATGGACCCACCTCGCGATGATGGTGGCTAAGCTAGGTAGCAACCAGCAGCATTGCTCCCCACACCACAGCTAGCCATATGCATGCATGGCTTTTTTTTCAAATGCCCTGTGACTCTGAAGTAACCTGGGAAAAGTTAAAGCCTTGTGCTTTAAGGCAACACTTTCAGTCTTTCACACACATCAGGCAGATGCAAAGAGGAAACGTCCGTACGGCCATGGCGACCAACATCGACATGCATCTATAGCTATTGGTTGGACCACCACAGAGCAGCAAAGCTGCAAGCTAGTATTGCGTCCACTCATGCTGATGGAATCGCTTCTGCTTTCAACCTCTGCCATAGGGCAAGGAATTGGGTGTGGTGATGAAAAGGAGGGGTGAATAATGGAGTGGAGGGAAAATAGAAGTGGATGGAAATTAAAAGTGGTGTAAAATTATACACCCATCACCCAACAAGCACGCGAAGACAGATTCATTGATAGACATGTAGGCGAATATGATAGGTTACCATTTTCACTGCCCCCCTTTCTATTGCTTTCAGCCTCTGCCATAGCAGGGAAAAGAATTGGGTGTCTATAGCTACTCTATTATTGCTCCCACATCGAGGCTTAACTACTCGAGAAAACCGCATCGCAAAGGCACTAATAATAGTGGAAGATATATGCGCGGGAAGCTTAAATGGGACTACAAGGCATGCATATGTCTTGAAAAAAGAGGAAACAGAGAGATTACAAAATAAAGAACATGGCACCGCAACCCCTAGACTAGATTAGCACACCAATCTAATAAGCATACATCACATCTGAGACGACAAGAAAGCCGCCTAATTAATTATATAGAGATGGCCCGATCGATCCCACTACGGTACCTCAGCTGAAAGCCTGAAAATCTAGAGTGTCCAACAACCGAAAGCCGAAACCACGTGATATGCTTATTTATCCCCCAGGCCGGCCTTCCCCCATTCCATGGGCAATTTGCCATGGCACTACAGTTTTTTATGTACTTGATGGACGACCTCCTTAATTAAACAAAACCCTAACCCAACTCCGATCGGGAGCTAGTGATGAACCCTCTTTGGACATGCACAAATGATGACTGGCATCGTCCCCAACTGACCCATCCAATTAAACCCAACCATGTTATTGTTTCTTATATAGCCACACATGTTAGGTGAGAATCTAAGTCACCACACCACCATCATCTACATACATATCCTCTACCCGCAGGCCATCCATCATGCTTGCTCTTTCTTCTTTTGTTCTCTCCCATCGATGTGATCCCTCTCGTGTTGTCGCCGATCGATGAGATGCCTCCTCGCCCTCCCACAATGCAAATGCATGTGCATATGCAAAAAGATGGCGGGCCCCGGCCCGGATCGGAGGAGAGGACTACTGTACATGACAGGCATCGATCGAGCTATTGAACAAAGCCCTAGCTATGTAGCTTAATTAGGTAGCCAAGGTCCTCTCCCTTCTCCATCCATGGACGATAGATGCAGTACTGCAACCACATCCTGATCATGGAGCTGACCTGCCGCGCGCAACGTACAGAAGACGACGACGAGACGACGGGTGCGGCCGGTGTGGTGGGCACGGGGCCCATATCCTCTATTCCTCTCCTCATCACGGCACTGTGCTGGGGTCGTACACCGTTAAGTTGCCGTCACGCACGGGTGCACAGCTAGCTACCTGAGAGCTGCCGCGTGTCCTCGTCGCCGGGCCCGCCGTACCGGCCGCCATGGCTGCTGTTGCCGTGGCATGCACTGTGAGAGATGCCAACTGACGCGGCCACCTGCTTTGTATCCTGATGAGATTCAAATCCTGGCCTGCTGCTGGGTCGCCGTCTCATCTCTAGCCTGCACACAGCCATCGTGGTATACTGATGATGATGCTAACGCCATATTGGCCCATTGCCGTCGTCGTCGTCGAGAATAATCGAAATGTGTGTAGACGAAGAGAGGAAAAAGACATTTTTCTTTTCAATATGAGATGGATTGCAGAATATATAGTAGTGATGTGAGGTTGCAGATAGGCAGGAACAGGTCGTCGTCGTCGTTGCCCGTGCGAGACGGCGGATGGTGCGTGCAACCCGGCCGCGCCGTGCTGGATCGCTTGCCTTAGCTCCAAGCAACAGGAACAGAGAGCCTACGAGTGAGTGCGCTTGATGCGCCTGTGTCGCGAGGCGTGGCGGTTTGTGTCATGCATGCGCGGTGCGACGCCATGTGCACGTCTCACTCGATTGCCATGGACAAATTAAATACCAGCTACTAGCGCGCAGCATAATTTCGAAAAGGAAAGGTCCATTTTACTACTCCAAATATAATCCATTTTATGATTTTTACACCTCCGGAGATATATATGACCTTTATGTTTATGTAAACTATTTGAAACCATTCAAATAATCCATTTTATGATTTCAACCTCCGGATCATTTTCATAGGTTTAGAATACCACATCGATGCTATAGACAAAAAACTACATGCAAAGAAACCATGGAAATCACCCCAAGGGTGTCTCATGTTCTGGTGCCAAACAGTTAATTAATTGCTGATGTAAATTAGTCTATTCTCTTGCTCTCTATCTCTCTTCTCCCTCCAATGTTTTCTTCCTAACGAGCGTCGTGCTTGCTCGAACAATGTAGTCATTTGATGAAATACAAGGTTTTTTTTGCAGAATCTCTGAAAATAGCAACCCCCCCCGCCCCGCGTCGTTCCCGTTGGGCGACCGGGGGGCTCCCTTGCGCCGCCGCCTCGCCCCCCTCCCACGGCCATCTCGCTCCTCGCCGTCGCCTGAGCAGGCCATCGAAGGTCCGGCGGCCGGCGAGGACGGTGTCGGGGACAGCCTTGAGGGTCCCTAAAAAAACCGGGGGAATCCTGCTTAAAACCTGCAAAAAACAAAACAAAACACACCTCTAACCTAAGCACGCACACACGGCACGGCCCACGCTGCGGTGGCCCCCGCGGCCCACCAGAGTGGCCCAATCAAGCGCCCCCTCGAGCAAGGTCCGCCTCGCTCGAGGGCTCACGCCCCCTCGAGCGGGTTCCGCCTCGCTCGAGGGCTCACACCCCCTAGAGCGGGTTACCGCGGTCAGCGCTACTCCATGGGCAGCTCGGACCCCCTCCCCACCGAATTCGAAATCCGGTTCGGAGGCCTGAACTTTCAGGCCACGGGGAACGGCTACCTGATGCGCCTCACTGACCGTGAGGACTCCGCGCGCGGCGCCAAGCCGGGTCCGCCCGGTCGCCGCCGCACGCGTCGCCACGACATCAACACCCGCCGGCACGGACGGCGGGGGTCCATCGGCGCCACGGCGCCGCCGTCGCTCCGGCCGGCGCTCGCGTCCAGCGCGGTCGGAGCGCCGATATGCCGCGCGCGTCGCCTCGCAACGTGACGCGCCCGCCGGCACGACAACGGCCCCCCCGGCGGGGAGCGCTCGGTCTCCGGACCGCGCTTCCCTATCGGTCTGCGCGGCGCCACGGCGGCCTACGTCGCCAACACCAGCGTCAACACAACGATGCGCAGGGTCCCCCTGGCCTCCACATCTTGGTTGCCAGGGACCCTAGCACCTCCGCCGGAGACGAGTCGTCCCTAGGCTCCTCGACGCGCTACCACCCGCCACCTCGCATGGATACGCGGAGTGAGACTTCTCCGGTGTGCCGGACCCAGTGATGTTCAGGCGGTTCCTCGACGCCGCGGACTACTGGTTCGGCTACTCTGACGACTCCAGCGCTGGGAGCTACGACCCCGCGCGGGAGTGCTGTGTCGTCATCGCCAACGACCCAGCAAACACCGCCGACGTGGCGGGCGCCGGCGACGGAGAGGTTCCTCCTGCTCTGGGGACTGGATCGTGCCTGGCTGCGGGGCCAAGCGCCCCTCCCCCCTCACCACCGAGGGGGCCGACATCAACGCACAACTGGCCCAAGCACGCGAGCTCGAAGCCAAGCTGGCGGAAGAGTACCACACGGTGCGGTTGCTTCGCGCCTCTATCGCAGGGGAAGCCTCCGCGCGCGGCGAACGCGCGCGTGAGCTGGGCAGACAAGCCCGCGATCGCATCAACACTGACTTCAACGTCGACAATCCGGATACGCCCCCGCGAGCGAGCCAAAAGCTCATCGCCGCCGCAACACTGCTGCGGGCCATGCCCGCCCCTTTGACGCTCGAGGCGCGGAACCTGCACCGCGAGGCACAGGCGCTCATCGAGCAAGCGGCCGTCCAATAGGCTGAAAGCTCGGCGTCCCGCATCCGCCAACAGGGGAGCGCGCGGGATGATGGGGGTGCGCAAGGCCCCGAGCCCTCGGTACACGCGGGCGGCACGGCTGAGCGCCCCGCCAACCCGGGGCGCACGCCGGCCAAGGAACGGCTCCTCGACACGCGCGGACAAGCCCGAGATGGCGACGTCCGCAACGTCATCAACGCCCGACGAACGAGCAAAGCGGAGGCGCGGGCGGTAGCAGGCTACCACCCTCGACTGGGTGGACGTTACGACAGCGATGAGGACCACTCACCGATGCTGGAGCCCCCGGGAACCCGCGTGTTCAGCCGGGAGATCCGCATGGCGACCTTCCCCCAGCGCTTCCGCCAGCCCACGACGATTGTCAAGTACAACGGGGAGACGGACCCCCGTGTGTGGCTCAACGACTACCGCCTGGCATGTCAGCTGGGTGGAGCCACCAGCGACGAGGCTATCATCCGCAACCTCCCTTTGCACCTCGCCGACTCGGCACGGACGTGGCTCGAGCACCTGCCGGCCAGCCAGATCCACAACTGAGACGACCTGGTCCGCACGTTCGTGGGAAATTTCCAGGGCACGTACGTGCGCCCTGGGAACTCCTGGGACCTGCGCTCTTGCACCCAGAAGCCCAGCGAATCGCTTCGGGACTTCAGACGGCGTTTCTCCAATCGCTGTACGGAGCTCCCGAGCGTGGCACAGTCAGAGATCGTGCACGCCTTCCTCGAAGGCACCACATGCCGGGACCTCGTGCCCGAGCTTGGGCGCAGCCCGCCGGTCGACTCAAACGAGCTGTTCGACATGGCCACTAGCTTTGCCTCGGGCGAAGAGGCGGTGGGGGCGATCTTCGACGGCAAGAAGGGCAAGCGTGTGGACGACGCGCCCGTGGAGGGCAGCAAGTCCAAGGAGCTCCGCCAGAAGAACAAGCGGGGCAAGAAGGGAAAGAAGTCGCGCCGCGAGGCGCGCGAGCAGGGGCGCGATGACGACGACGGCGAAGCTCTTGCTGTTGACCCGGCCCGGCGGGGTCCTCGAGCGGCCCCTCGAGGCCCGGGAGTGTTCGACGACATGCTGAAGAAGTCGTGTCCCTACCACAAAACGTCGGTCAACCACACCCTCGAGCAGTGCGACATGCTCAAGCGGTTCTACGGCCGCGCCGCCACGAAGGACGACGAGGCCAAGAAGGACGGGGGTGATGGCGACGCCAGCGGCTTCCCCGCCGTGGAGAGCGTCTTCCTCATCTTGGGGGGGGGGGCGACCATCGACATGTCCAGCCGCCAGCACAAGCGGGAGCGGCACGAGGTTCTCGCCGCAGAGAAGGCGCCTCCCTCCTTCCTCGACTGGTCAGAGGACGCCATCACGTTCAGCCATGAGGATCACCCGAACTGCATCCCCAACTCGGGTCAGTACCCGCTGGTGGTCGACCCAGTCATCGGGAATGCGCGGTTCTCGATGGTCCTGATGGACGGAGGCAGCAGCCTCAACATCCTCTACGCGCACACGCGCGCCTGCGCCGGGGATCGGGTTGGATCGGTGCGGCCGGCACGACGCCGTTCCATGGCGTCGCGCCGGGCAAGCGCGTTCAGCCCCTCGGGCAGATCGACCTGCCTGTCTGGTTCGGCACGCCGAACAACTACCGCAAGGAGACACTCACCTTCGAGGTGGTGGGGTTCAGGGGCGCGTACCACGCCATACTTGGGCGGCCTTGTTACGCCAAGTTCATGGCGGTCCCCAACTACACCTACCTCAAGATGAAGATGTCGGGGACAAACGGCGTCATCACCGTGGGCTCATCCATCGAGCACACCTTCGATTGCGATGTCGAGTGTGTGGAACACGCCGAGGCCCTAGCGCTGGACGAAGCGCTGGTGGACAACATGGAGAAGATGGTCAACGAGGACCTCAACTCCACCGCCAAGCATGCTGGCAGCTTCGAGGCTACTGAGCAGACCAAGGAGGTGCCCCTCGACCCTGCTGCCCTCAAGGGCCAGGCGTTGAGGGTCGGTTCTACCCTCGACCCGAAATAGGAAGTGGTGCTCGTCGACTTTCTCCGCGCCAACGTCGACATCTTCGCGTGGAGCCCCTCGGACATGCCAGGCATCCCGAGGGAGGTCGCCGAGCACTCCCTTGACATCCTACCTCACTCCCGCGTCGTGCAGCAACGGCTGCGCTGCTTTGACGAGGAGCGGTGCCGGGCAATCGGAGCGGAGCTGCGGAAGCTCCTAGAGGCTGGGTTCATCAAGGAAGTGTTCCACCCTACTTGGCTAGCTAATCCTGTATTAGTGAAGAAAAAGAATGAAAAGTGGCGGATGTGTGTAGACTACACTAGTTTTGATAAAGCGTGTCCTAAAGTTCCTTTTCCTTTGCTGCGTATCGATCACATCGTTGATTCGACCGCCGGGTGTGAACTGCTCTGTTTTCTTGATGCCTATTCCGGGTACCATCAAATAAAGATGAAGGAGTCCGACCAGCTCGCGACTTCATTCATCACGCCGTTCGAGATGTACTGCTACGTCACGATGCCGTTCGGCCTCCGAAACGCGGGCGCGACATACCAGCGGTGTATGCAGCACGTCTTTGGGGACCCGGGCGAACCGTTGAGGCGTACGTAGACGATATAGTCGTAAAAACCAGGAAGGCGGACGACCTGGTTAACGACCTCAGCGTCGCGTTCGGCTGCCTACGGGCCAATGGGGTGAAGTTAAACCCAGAAAAATGTGTCTTTGGCGTGCCGCGGGGCATGCTTTTAGGATACATCGTCTCCCAGCGAGGCATCGAGGCCAACCCCGACAAGGTTGCAGCCCTCGAGCGGATGGGTCCGATTCGGGACCTTAAGGGGGTCCAAAGGGTGCTGGGGTGCCTTGCCGCATTGAGCCGCTTCATCTCGCGGCTCGGCGAGAAGGGCTTGCCCCTCTACCGGCTCCTCAAGAAGCACGAGCGCTTCTCCTGGACCACCGAGGCCCAGGAGGCGCTTGATAAGCTGAAGGCGTCCCTTACCCACGCCCCGATCCTCACACCGCCGCAAGACAGCGAGCCTCTGTACCTCTACGTGGCTGCGACCACCCAGGTGGTCAGCGCCGTGATCGTAGTGGAGCGCACGGAGGAGGGGCACACATTGCCGGTTCAGCGGCTAGTGTACTACATCAATGAAGTCTTGTCCGACACCAAGATACGCTACCCACAAATCCAGAAGCTGCTCTACCCAGTGGTTCTTGCACGGCGCAAACTCCGCCACTACTTCGAGGCTCACCCTGTCACGGTGGTGTCCTCCTTTCCATTAGGAGAAATCATCCGCAACCCGGATGCGGCGGGCAGGATTGCCAAGTGGTCGGTGGAGCTGATGGGTGAAACGCTCGCCTACGCCCCGCGCAAGGCCATCAAGTCCCAAATCTTGGTAGATTTCGTAGCCGAGTGGACGGACACACAATTGCCGCCGCCACAGATCCAGGCAGAATGCTGGACTCTGTATTTCGACGGCTCGGTGATGAAGACAGGGGCGGACGCGGGCCTGCTCTTCGTCTCGCCCCTCGGGGAGCACATGCGGTACGCCGTGCGCATTCACTTCCCCGCATCAAACAACATGGCTGAATACGAGGGCCTGCTTTGTGGCCTCAAGATCGCCATCGAGATAGGCATCAAACGCCTCGACGTGCGGGGAGATTCGCAGCTCGTGATCGACCAGGTCATGAAAAACGCGAGTTGCCACGACGACAAGATGGAGGCGTATTGCAAGGCCGTGCGGGCCCTCGAGGACAAGTTCTACGGCATCGAGCTCAATCACGTGCCCCGCCGGTACAACGAGGAGGCGGACGAGCTCGCCAAGATCGCGTCAGGGCGGATCACCATCCCCCCGAACGTCTTCGCTCGGGACGTCGCCCAACCATCCGTCACCCTCGAGCCGCACCCCTCGAACTGCACAGAACCCTCGGGGGCTCCCTCGAGTCCAGCGGGCGCAGAGCCCATGGACGAGGACCCCTCGAACGAGGCGTTCGTGCTCTCCCTCCTCGAGGGGTACGACGCCGACGAGGCCGAAGCCATGGACGTCGAGCCAGCCCCCAGCGAGGCGGACTGGCGCGACAAGTACATCGCCTGGATGGACCGAGGGGAACTCCCCTCGGACCGATCCGAGGCCAGGAGCATCGCCAGGATGGCCAAGTCCTTCACCCTCATCGACGGCGAGCTGTACAAGCGCGCCGCCTCCGGCATCCTGCAGCGATGCGTACCTGTCGGTGTTTTAGACCGGCAACCTACTACCAGGAGTACCCGAAGTAGATGATTGTGACTCGCCGAGATCGGTAACTCGAAGGAAGAGACACATGGCACACAATTTAGACAGGTTCGGGCCGCGAGGTGCGTAATACCCTACGTCCTATATGTTGTGTAGCTCTGTATTGATAGGGCACGATTACAAGATGGTGCAATAGTGCGCCGTGGGTTGTAGGGGATTGGATGAGATGAGGTGATCGGTCCCTGCCTCGCCTTATATAGTCTGGGAGGCAGGGTTACAAGTCGGAGTAGGGAGAGAGTACTAGTCGAGTACGTCTAGGAGTCCTCTATACAGTGCGGAACATGTACAGCTCCCTAACCGAGTACTACTCTGTGTAGTCCTTGTGCTCCACGCCTTCAGGTGCCGTGTAGCGCAAGCCGGGTAGTCCCAGGGGCCCACCGAGTAGTCGGTCCTGGTACCCACCGAGGTAGTGGGCCCAGGGAGGTCCATACGACAAGCCCCCGAGTACTTTGTAGTCGAGAAGGATAGCTTCAAGCAGTCTTGACGGCCCTAACAAGCAGTCCTCAAGCGTCCCTGAGTGATGCAAGTCAAGGTCCTCAAGAGTAGTCGAAGCATCCCGAGGCTGGAATGTACTCCAGCTAATGCCTGGGCAATCTTGAAGTCTTCTCGAGTAGTCCCAAGCGTCCTTGAAATCTGCCTTCGAAGGTCTTCAAGAAATGCCTGTCTTGTCTTGAAACCGGAGCCGTCATGGAGGTGCGATTTGCAGAACCGCACTCCACATGGAGCAGCCCCCGAGCCTCGAGCCGCGGGCTCTGGCTGGGGGTCCATCTGAAATCTTGGCAAGAAAATCCCGAAAATCCGGAGAGAAAAAACCGAAGGACACGTGGCACGGAGCCCCCGAGCCTTGATTCGAGTACTTCCTCTCGAATTGAAGGGTCTTCTTGGAGAATGTGTCCTGAGATGCTCTTGAGACTAGCCGCTTCCCAGGTAGTCGAGTAGAAGTAGCCGAGCCCCCGAGGTGAGGCGCGTCGACTAGTAGAATTCGAAGAGTCACGCGCAGCCGCTGAGTCAGCCGCGCGTGGACTTATCCAGCCGCCCGTTATGGAGCCGATTTGGCTTATAAATAGAAGCCAAAACCCTTAGAGTTTTTCACCCATTCGAGCCGCAACCATTCCATTTGAATCTTGAAGCGAATCCACTCCCAGCGCCTGCTGCCGCCGTAGTAGATCCGAGCGCGCCGCCACCCGAAGCCTTTAGGGTAGCCCCCGAGCGGATGCGAGTGAAAACTCCTTGCACTTGGAGAATGAAGCCGTCGCGCGTCCAAGACGTCCAAGGCCGGCGGGGAAGAAGAGGGGGCGCGAAGAGGCCGCCGCGGCTGCCACCGGAGCGGGGCCGCCAATTTCTCCACCGCGGGCGATCCGAGCCGCGAGTGGAAAAAATCCAAGGTGAAGACGGAGGACCTGTTGACCCTCCTGAACAGTGGATTCATCAGGGAGAAGGAAGTGGACATGTGGAGATCCGCCGCGGGAGACCCATATCCGATGGAGAAAGCCGAAGACGAGATCCCGATGTTCTCGCGGTTCGTGGAGCGCGGTCTTGCGCTCCCAGCCAGCGACTTCTTCAAGGGGCTACTCGGGTACTACGGGATCGAGTACCGAACCGAACCCCAACGGCATCTTCCACACTTCGGTCTTCGTCCACCCGCGAAGCCTTCCTCGGAATCAAGCCGCACTGGGTGCTCTACCGGAAGTTCTTCCGCGTCAAGCCGCAACCAAGTGCCTCCAACCCCAGAGTAGTCGGAGGGGCCAGCATCCAGCTGAGGGAGGACGCCGCGGAGCAGTACCTGGCGTACAAGCTCGTCGACTCCAACACGGACTGGAAGACCAGGTGGTTCTACATCACGAACCACTACCCTGGCCTGCCGAAGCCGAGCGGACGGCAGCCCAGGCACCGTGAGTGGTGGAACACGGAGCCCACCATGCAAGAGGGGATCCAGCTCCCCGAGCTACTAGCACGCATCAAAGTGCTCAGGGAAGCGGGACTGAGGGCCGAGCACGTGGCCTTCAGTTTCATGAAGCGCAGGATCCAGCCGCTGATGGCTCGGGAGACCCTGGGCTTCGAGTACACCGGCGACGACGACGCGTCACGGATGCCGGGAGGCGAGCTGGACGACAACGACATCGTCGAGAGGTTGTCACGGATCTTCAAGGACATGCCGCCGTACACGGCGTGCCCGGTCGATGAGTACTCCGCCGCGCGCCCGCCCAAGGAGGTGAGTAGTCGTACTCCCTTGTCGAGTAGTGATTACTTGTAGTAGAGTTACTGACGTCTTGTGTCTTGCGCAGGAAGATGTAAGGCGGTTCGTCTCCGAGCCGCAGCCGCCACCGAGCGGGATCAAGATCCCGGCGGAGGGGAAGGTGAAGGAGCGCCGCGAAGTCGGTGGAGGCGACGATACCGTCATCGTGGAGGATACCTCCGATGACGACGACGAAGACGAAGAGACGCTTCAAGACCGCTTCCGGTGCTGCGGTCGAGGTTTAGCCGTCCGGGCTTGCCTCACGTTCCGCTGGTACAAGACCCTCCGGCTAGCCTGGAGGCTAGCCTCGCTGCGCCGCCACGAAAGCCGCGCAACCCCGCCAGGAAGCGGGTGACGAAGAAGCTAAAGGTCTCGGAGACCACGCCTCAGGAGGTAAGTCATCTTGAGCAGAGTAGTCGAGTACCCGTTGTTCGAATACATCACTGACGAGTAGTCTTCCTTTGTATGCAGGAGGTGCCGCCAGCGGAGCCCGTCGAAGAGGGCGACGAGGGCGTGTGGGACCGGTGGGGGAACGGGGGCCGGAAGCCGAAGTCCGCCCCCCCCGCGTTGAAGAACTCCCCGGCGCAAGCGGAGCGCCGGCCCCCGCTCCCGAGAAGAGAGCGAGAAGACCCATGGCCGCCACCGTTGAAGAGGTGGTGGCCTCGGGAGCGCGAGGAGACGTCCGCGCGGCCGCCGCCGCCGTGGAGGAGGCAGGAGCCGCAGGGGCGGAGGAGGAGGCGCCCGCCGAGGGTGGACTGGTTGATATTGCCAGCATCCTCGGTGCTCCGGCCGTGACCATCATCCGGTCGAACTTGTAAGTACCACATCCTCACGAGTAGTACTTGCTGCAGTAGTCGATGACCCTTCGTGAATATTTTTGCAGAAAATCCACGGATCTGTCCTGGGACGGGGACGAGCCCTCAGCAACGGTGGCGGAAGAAGTCGCGCTGCCCGTTGAGGGGACGGCTCCCGATGCCCAAGCCGCGACTGAGCCCCCGGCTACCGAAGCGCCACTGCCGGAAGCCAGTGTAGTCGAAGGAGAGAACCCTTCGTGAAGCTGCGGAGCTCCAGGAAGAGTAGTCGAGACACTGATGCACATGTCGTTTTTTGTTGACGGGCGGCGAAGGTGGTGACATCCCCGCGGGGGTGCCGATGCGAGGAGTTGACACCAGAGGCCCGGAGGCTGCGGAAGGAGCCCCCCGAGCCTGTTGCGGAGATCGTCGAGAAGACCACCGGGGGAGAGGCGGTCACCACGTCGCCGAGAGATTGCTCGGGAGGTGGCTATCCGCTCCCCCGAGATCCAAGACGCGAGCCCATCCGCTCTGCGCCGATGACGGAGGCCGCCTCGGGTAGCCGCGGCGGGATAGAGCTCCTTGCGGACGATCTCGTCGAGCCGGCGACGGTGGCCAAGCACCTGGAGGCGATCCGTCAAGCCGAGCAGTGGGTGAAGGTACGTAGCCGTAGCCTTGGAGTAGTCAATCCTTTGTCGTTGAGTACTCTTCGTGACTTGAGTTGTCTTGTGCAGGACGTCGCGGAGCGGTCCCGCGAGAAGTCGAACATGTTGCAGGGATATGGCGACACCGTGCTCCGAGCGGAGGCGCTGGAAGAGCAGCTCGTGAAGTCGCGGAAGCACGCGGCCGCCATGCAATCAAAGCTCGACGCCGCCTTCGCCAAGTACCACAATGACGTCATGGAGCTGCAGGCGAAGGGCGACGACTTGGTGCGGAAGAACAAGGGTCTCCGCAACAAGAATAAAGGTATATCCTTCGACTTGTTGAGTACTTGTTGGAGGTCGAGAAGCATCTGACCCGCTGTCGCATTGCTGTGCTGCAGATCTTGAGGGCCAGGTGGAGCAGCTGAAGGCCTCGGAGGTCAGCATGAAGAACCTCTTCTACCAGGAGCAAGAAGCCCGCCAGGTACTCGAGCTCGACTACAAGGAGCTCGCCTTCGAATGCGAGAAGCATATGGAGCTGCGGATTGCTTCGACAGGGATCTCGTCAACTGCTACAAATCTTTGCAGAAATTGAACGAGGACTGTGAGGCATTGCGGGCCCAGTTGAAGGAGTTGGAGGAAGCTGCTCTGCCGATCGCACGGCTCCTGGTGCCGCACCCGGGCGGCCCCAAGATCGCTCCGCTGGTGGATCGACTTCGTGAAGCTCCGAGCCGGCTGGCTGCCTACGTTAAGCACATGGCCAGGTCGATCCCAAGACAGGTCTTGGCCTTCATGAAGTCGTACTTCCCGAAGGCTCCAGTGGAGGTGGTCGCCGGGCGGGGTAGCCGCCAAGCTGCTCGGATGAGCAAGTATGCGAGCTGCTGGAGCAGATGGCTCCCATCGCGGAGCAGGTAGCCGAGAAGCTGAACCTCCAATAGCCCTGTAATAAGTAGCTAGTAGCCATAGTTGTACAGGAAAACAATTGTAATGAATTGTATCAAGTATCAATGAAAGAATTTTTTTCAGCAATGAGTACTCGTAACCGCGATCTCAGAGTGCGGAGCGCCCATCGTGGAATAAGTGTGAGTAGTAGTACTCGGCTTTAGTAGTCCCGTTGTAGGGAGTAGGTAGTAAATAAGTTGATGAACGATCAATCTTTATTACTGAAAAAGGACACCTGGGTGGCCAGGGCCGTAGTTACAAAGTGGTCGCCTGGACCCGGAGGCCGCTTACAGCTAAGTGGCGCTGGAGCGGGTAGCCGCTTGCAGCAGGTGATCCGTAGGTAGCCGTGTAGGCTGGATCGCAGATCCGTAGGTAGCCGCGCAGGCTGGATCTTGGAGTGTGGTCTCTTGGTAGACCGCTGCTAGAGTCCTTGCCCAGGGTCCGTGGGTAGCCGCGCGGGCTGGACCCTGGAGGGGAGTAGTCCGGAGACTGGAGCCAGGGCCCGGTGGGTCGCTTGCGGCGAGGGGTGCTGATGTAGTCGTGTAGACTTGAACCCCGGAGTAGTCGTGTAGACTAGGCGTAGAATCGACAGAGTTGGTCGACGTTCCACGAGTTGTTGACGTCTTCGCCTTCAAGTGTTTGGAGGCGGTAGGAGCCCGGCCCGGTCTCCTTAGCCACGGTGAAAGGGCCTTCCCAGGGGGAGATGAGCTTGTAGAGTCCTTCCGTGTTCTGGAGGGGGAGATGAGCGTTCCTTGACGTTGCGATCATGGTAGCGTCGGATACCCTCCAGGTACCTTGCTGATTGGACGAGGGCGGCGCAGCGAGCTTCTTCGAGGCTGTCGATGTCAACTCGTCTGCTGTCTTCTGAGACGCCTTCGTCGTAGTGCTCCCCGCTCGGCGAGTTCCATATGACGTCGGCGGGGAGGATGGCTTCGAGCCGTAGACCGGGAAGTAGGGGGGGATTGCCCCGTTGGCTTGGATGGTTGAGTCCGCGGCCCCCAGAGTGCGTTGGGTAGTTCCTTGATCCACTTGCCCCCTTTGGAGTTAGCAGCGTCGTGTAGCCGCTTCTTGAGGGCGTCGAGAACCATCCCGTTGGCGCGCTCGACTTGTCCGTTGGCCCGTGGATGGGCGGCGAGACGTATCGGACGTCAATCCCGTTGTTCTCGCGGTACTCCCCGAAGCGGTGGTTGTTGAAGTTGGACCCCGTGTCCGTGATGATGCGGTGGGGTAGCCCGTAGCGGTGTACGAGTTCATCCAGAAGTCGAGTACTCGTCGGCCCTTGGGGCATGTGACCGGCTTGACCTCGATCCACTTGGTGAACTTGTCGATAGCCACCAGTACCCTGTTGAAACCACTCGACCTCCATGGGAGGTACCCGCAGCAAGGTAGAAGGTGGGGATCGCCATGATCTGGAACCCGAAGGTATGCGCGAAGACACAAGACACAAGATTTATACAGGTTCGGGTAGCCGGAGTAGCTACCCTACGTCCTGTTTGGGGTAGTATTGCGCCCTGCGCTTGGTGTTGTTCCCCGGAGGGATTGGAGATGTCCTCCTAGGTACCGGCCCTCCTTTATATAGTCCGGGGGTCGGGTTCCTAGTCGGTTACAAGGCAGGAGTCCTAGTAGGATTACACGGAGCGAGTCCTAGTAGGAGTACGGGGGGAATTCTAGTAGGAGTCCGTCTTCTACTCTTCCTCCTTCCTTGCATGAGTACCGGGGTGTATGCCCGACAAGCCCCGAGCACGTTGGAGTCGAGAGTAGTAGTTCGAGTAGTCTTGAAGCCTCTTCGAGTAGTTCTTGAGCGTCCTCGAGTACTGCTTGGAGAAGTCTTCAATAGTACTTGAACTGCCGCGAGGCTGGAAGGTGGTCCAGCTCATCAGTCTTGAAGTCGAGATTATATGGAAGTGCGGTTGCAAAATCGCACTCCATATGGAGTAGCCCTCGAGCCTTAGGTTGAGTTGCAGACTCTAGCTGAGTGTCAATCTTGATTCTACTTCCGTCTTGAAAAAATGATTAGGTAATCAATCCAAGGGTCTTCAGTGTTCGCGAAAGCCATCATCCGAGTACTCTTGTAGCGTTCAGCCCCCGAGCTCGTCGCCAAGAGAGCCGTAGGAGCCACGTCGAGTAGTTGTTGGTGCTGAGCCCCCGAGCTAGAGAGCTAGCAGAGACTACTCGAGTTGTTGTCGAGTAGTGATTTGGTGCGTAGCCCCCGAGTTCGAGAACTAGCCGCGCCGGTGGAGGTACGCGGAGCATACTGGATGTCGTCGCCGGAGCTTGACCTGAAAGTAGAGACGCGTACATTATGTAGCATTTTTGTAGAAATTGAATCTACAAATGACAAATACAAATATGAATATAGATGTAAATGTCATGTGTCATGCTCTTGTTTCGGTCGTAAGGCGTCGAGTAGTTAGCCTGATGCGGTTTAGCGCCCAGTCTCTGTGATCGCTGTTTAGCCATAGCCGCTGGGGGCATGGAGGCATGACGGGAGAGAGCGGTTTTAAGCGCCGGTCTGCGAGGAGCCCGTTTAGCCATAGCCGCCGGGGGGCGTGGAGGCATGACGGGGAGAGCCGAGGCTTTGCGCGGATCAAGGCGTGTGCTACCGGAGCGAGACCATTAAGAGGTAGACGAAAGTAGTCGGCGAGGCGACAAGAGAGAGCGCGTTTGCTCGTTGTTCCGCATGGCGGAGAGCAAGATTGCGCGGTGCCTCCTCGGGGGGTGTAGTTGTGCGCCTCCGGCACTCGGTACACGAAACATCGTGGCAAGAGCCTCCTAATTTGGTGCACCAAGCCCGTGGCGCGCAGTCAACATCCCCAAGGAATAGGCCGGCACGGTGTAGCTCGCCGGGCGGTAGCCGTTGAGAGGCGTACACGAAGTAGTCTTTGGTGTTGGTTCCTGTATGTGTAGAGCAAGCCAAAGAATGAATAATTATTGAAATAAGTGACTTAGCTTAATTCGCGGACAAGTGTCGACGAAGCCGTGGCGGTCGGTGATGGAGCCGCGACGGTTGGAGCTGAAGTCGACTAGTTGGAGGTGGATCCGACTAGTTGTTGATGTCGTGGGAGCCGTCCTCGACTAGTTTTCTGGTTGAGACTAGTCGAGGTAAGTAGTCGAGGTAGTCATACGCCCAGAAGACGACGTCGCGGCGGCGTACGGCGTAGTCGATGTAGAGCCGCTGCGGTAGGAAGACGAGTACTCGCGGCGCACGGCGAGGTTGACGTAGAGCCTGTGCGGCCGGGTGACGAGTAGTCGCGGCGCATGGCAAGGTTGACGTGGAGCCCGTGCAGCCGGGTGATGAGTAGTCGCGGAGTACGATGTAGTTGTACTCGAGTAGTCGAAGCAGTTGCTAACGAGGTGGCGTTACTCTTCTGTGTGCGTGTAGCTTTTGTGTGGCCCACACGAAAACAGTGGTAGCATGAGTTTCGTGAAGGCCCCTGCTCACGTACTCCAATCAAGATAGCGTCCTATCTGTCTTGTGGCTGGTTTGATCTTGTACAGGTGTGTCGCTTGTCTTGGATCAGTAAAGGAGCAAGTATCGGACTCTGTGTTGCCCAAGCGTGCCACCGTGAATTCGACACGGGCCCAGGAGTAGACCGCAATTGCCGAACTGCTCTCGGAGTCGGCATCCTCTTGTGTCGTGCGAAGACGATCATGAATTAATTCCGTCTGGCTCTGGAACTCGGCAACTTGCTACAAAATTGGAACTCGTCGACTTTGCATGTCATGAGGTAGATTGATTTTGCTGGTGAAGGTCCTTCGAATCCGCCAGTGATCATGACGATGGCCCCACGGTGGGCGCCAGCTGTCGGTGTTTAAACCACTCGACCTCCATGGGAGGTACCCGCAGCAAGGTAGAAGGTGGGGATCGCCATGATCTGGAACCCGAAGGTATGCGCGAAGACACAAGACACAAGATTTATACAGGTTCGGGTAGCCGGAGTAGCTACCATACGTCCTGTTTGGGGTAGTATTGCGCCCTGCGCTTGGTGTTGTTCCCCGGAGGGATTGGAGATGTCCTCCTAGGTACCCGGCCCTCCTTTATATAGTCCAGGGGTCGGGTTCCTAGTCGGTTACAAGGCAGGAGTCCTAGTAGGATTACACAGAGCGAGTCCTAGTAGGAGTACAGAGGAATTCTAGTAGGAGTCCGTCTTCTACTCTTCCTCCTTCCTTGCATGAGTACCCAGGGTGTATGCCCGACAGTACCCATCCCCCAGAGGCGCGAGCTCCTCCGGGGCATACACGCGGGTGTTTGCGGCCATCATGCCGCGCCCCGCACCCTCGTGGGCAACGCATTCCGCCAGGGCTTTTACTGGCCCACCGCGGTCGCTGACGCCAGCGAAATCGTGCGCACCTGCGAAGGGTGCCAGTTCTACGCTCGCAAGTCCAACCTCCCCGCGCACGTCCTGCAAACCATCCCCATCACGTGGCCTTTCGTCGTGTGGGGGCTGGACATCGTCGGGCCCTTGCGGACGGCGCCCGGGGGCTACACCCACCTGTTGGTCGCAATCGACAAATTCTCCAAGTGGATGGAGGTACGCCCCATCACGAACCTTAGGGCGGAGCAGGCGGTGACGTTCTTCACCGACATTGTCTACCGCTTCGGAGTTCCCAACTCCATCATCACCGACAACGGGTCCCAATTCACGGGCAGAAAGTTCCTGGAGTTCTGCGACAAGTTCCACATCCGCGTGGACTGGGCAGCTGTGGCACACCCACAGACCAACGGCCAAGTGGAGCGAGCCAACGGCATGATTCTACAAGGCCTCAAGCCCAGAATTTTCGACCAGCTGAACAAGTCTGGTCGGAAATGGCTCCAGGAGCTGCCGGCGGTCGTATGGAGTCTCAGGACCACCCCAAGCAGAGCCACCGGGTTCACCCCGTTTTTTCTGGTCCATGGCGCGGAAGCCGTCCTCCCCACGGACTTGGAATACGGATCGCCCAGAGTGCGGGGCTACGACAAAGATGCCAACCAGCGAGCCCGCGAGGACTCGCTGGACCAGTTGGATGAAGCACGCCTCGTGGCCCCGATGCATTCCACAAGGTACGGGCAGTCCCTAAGGCGCTACCAAGCTCGAAAGGTGCGGCGATGGGACTTCAGCGAGGGGGACTTGATCCTAAGGTTACGCCAAGATAATCGAGGCCGCCACAAGTTATCACCCCCATGGGAGGGACCCTACGTCGTGGTGAAGGTGCTCAAGCCCGGCACATACAAGCTAGCCAACGAGGACGGCGAGGAACTCACCAACGCTTGGAACATCCAGCAGCTACGTCGCTTCTACCCCTAGCTAGGATTTCCAAGTCTTTTGTTGTAAATTACATGCCCAACACCCCAGTTGATAGCACAATGTAAATAATAGCGAGTCAATAAAGTTAAAGGGCAACTCGGCTTTCCCCTGAAAACCAAGTCACCCTCGGGGGCTACCGCGGGGGGCATCCCCCCCCCAAGAAATGGCCCCATTTTTTCGCAAAAAATTTAACTCGTAAGCGCGCTAAGTATATTTCGACCATAGCCTCGAGCGAACCAAGACAGGGCGTGAGTGGCCAAGTGGAAAGGACGCGCGAGTCAGAGATAGCTTACGCCTCCGCGAGGATACAATCCTTCTCTCTTGCCTCCGGCCCAGCGGACTACTCACGAAATCGAACTCCCCTAACCCGAATTCGCCCGAGCAAAAGGAAAAAACAGAACAGCGCGACAAATAAAAGGCACCACTTAAATTTACAAGTGCTTAAATAATCCAGAAGTTTCACTTGTTTATTTACACGGCCACATGGCCCGAATACTAACATTTAAACAGAAATGGGCCTAGTGCCCAGCGGTCTTCAGGCCTGAGGCTCATCGGCGTCAGCGGCATCCGGGAACAAGAACTCCGCGAAGGCCTCGGTGAGCGCCTCGGCAGCATCAACGGCAAGTGCGTCCGCTTGCTCCATCGCCGCCTCGTCCTCGACGCCCTCCGGGACGACGTAGCCCGACGCCACGGCCTCGAAGTTCACCTCTTAGTGGGACCGCACCACGCCTAGGGCCTTCTGGACGCCCAGGTGAAGCGCGCAACGCATGCGCCTTGAGACGTGCCCGACAACGGCGCGCAGACGGCTGGCCAGCGAGCTTCCGGCTTGCGCCTCGCCCTCTTCGACCGCCTGGCAGGTCTCGAGGGCTGCAGCACGCAGCTCCACCAGCTCCCGCTCGGAGGAGTCGTAGGCGGCCTACAGCGTCTCGGCCCGATTGGTCGCGTGCCCCAGCGCGGTGCGCAGGCCTGGACGTCACAAGCAAAAGAAATCAAAAGGGGAACGGACCCCCAAAGGGAAGATCAACAAAACAAGAAACAAAGCAGCAACTCACCTTCGACCTGCTTCCTCTCCCCATCGAGAGCCTGGCGTCCGCTCTCGACCGCCTGCTGCAAGCTGACGACCGTGGCGCTCTGCTCCTCGAGGGTCTGGACCTGGTCTGCGTTCGAGATGCTGAGGGCGATCAACTCCCCGTCGAGATTCGAAACCTCGGCCTCCCGCTCCTCCAGCGACGTCTCCGCTCTCTCGAGAGCAGCATGCTCCCGCTCGAGCGCCGACCGGGCGTCAACGAGAGCAACCCGCTCGTGCTGGAGCTGACCTTCGGCCTCCTGGCGGGAAGCACGCTCCTGCCGGAGCTGCTCCTCCGCTGCGGCAACCGCGGCGATCTTAGCGGCGAGGGCGGCCTTCAATTCTTCGGCCTCCTTGGCCCTCTGCTCGGCCTCCCGCGCCCTCTCCTCGGCCCGGCTCCGCTGGGACTGTTCCTCCACGAGCTCCGCGTGGACCTCCCGGTTCTGGGTCCGTACGGAGACCACCTCCGCCTCCCAGTCAGTCGCCACGGTGCGCGCCCTCTCCAGGTCCCCTCTCGCCTGTTGCAGCGCCTCGTCCCGGTCGATGAGGGTCGTGCGAACCCGATCGATGGCGGAGGGGCGCGCCGTGGACTGCCCCTCCAGCTCCAAGAGCTGGTCACGCAGGGCCTCCGCCCGGTATGCCAGCCAGCCATCCCGGGTCCTCAGGGCCTCCGCGAGGGCGTCGAAAGTGTCACGCTGCTCCCGGAGTTGGCGGAGCTCAGTGCTCATCTGGGCAAGAGCGCCGTACGTGTCGCGGGCGCGGTGCTCCAGCTCCTGCCGCCAGCAGACGGAGACCAATAAGCGTCGTGCCACGAGAAACGAACACGAAGACGACAGAACAAGGAAAAAAGCAACGGCATCATACCTGGAAGACATGCCACGCAGGGCCGCCGTGGATCTGCAGCGCCTCATTCAGCGCTCGGTTGAGCGAAGCGCCGTGGCCGCGCAGCTCCTCCCACAGCTGCTGCTCCTCTTGGGCGTCGGCGAAGAGGGGGGATGGCGCGTCGACGCGCTCCTGCCCCTGCCTCGGGTCCGCTGCTGGACCGCTCGAGCCAGGGGGCGTGGGACGAAGAGGCCTGGACGCCGTGCCTCAAGCCCCCAGCCACCATGTGGCCATCCCACCGTCTGACGAGCGCCCCCGCCTGAGGCTCGGGGGCTGGTGCGGGAAGGCTTCCCCACTGGTCCCACCCGGGCGGCGGGGTGTGGTCGTCGGGAATCTCCACCGCCGTCGCCTGGGAGCTACCGGCGAGGGCGGGCCTCTCGCGGCGGCACGACGACCTCCGCCGCCGGGCCGCGCTACCACAACCGCGGACTCCCTCATCGCGGCACGGCGACCTCCGCCTCCGGCGCCGCCCTCGGCGGCCGCGGGGCGCCCGACGCGCCTCCATGGCCGACGATGCCGGCAACGCCACTACGACCGGCACCGCCGGCTCGCTCCTCCACCACCGGTTGCGCCTCGGCCCACGGGCCGGCTCTTGTCGCGCCTCTACCGCCGCCTCGCCGCGGCTCCACGGTCGACGTCGCCGGCCGCGACCCCGAGGCCTCGGCCGTGCCTCGTGAGGCCCCGCTCGCCGTTGCCCTCGTGCCTGCGCCCGCCCGCGAAGCCCTCGACGAGCGCCGCCTAGTAGGGACGGATGCGTCCGCCCTCAGCACCTTGGCCGGTGCGAGGGGGGCACGGTTGGCGCCACCCTGCGGACATGGAAACAAATCATCAGACCCCCCGCCCGTCGGGCACGCGACCCCTCGAAAGGCAACTCCTTACCTCAAGGAGGAGAAGGCCCGCTTCCTCTTCCTCGAGGTCCCCGCCGACGTCGTGGGCACGGCCGCGCGGCCGCCGCCGCGCCTCCAACCACCTCCACCGCGCGCGCGGGCTCCGCCGCGTGCACGGGCACCTCCGTGGCGTGTGCTGGCACCTCCGCGGCTCGTGCTGCCTCTGTCGTAGACTGCCTGGTGGCGGGCGCCTGCGTCCGCCCGGGCGATGGTGCTCCCCGCCACCGGGAGCCGGCTCCGGCAGGGGTGCAGGCTCCTACCTATCGGGGAGAACTTGCCCCCTATCTTCTTCCTCCTCTTCCTCCTCTTCCTCGTCCGACGACGTGTACTCCTCTGTCCCTGGCGAGGAGAGTCCCTGTTGCTCGCGCAGCCGGAACTCCTCGCTCCTCCGCTCCCGGCGCTCCCGTCGCCGCGCGTCACGCTCCCTCCTGCGATCCACCCGCTCTCGCCGTTGCGCCGCGCGCGCGAGCGCGCGGGACCGAGGTGTGGGTGGGTCGGACTTCGCGGCGTTCACGCGCACCATCTGTAGGGGTCGGGCGAAGCCTTAAAACGCGCCGGCAACCCAAAAAACGGCGAAACAAGAAAGGAAGTCGAGAAATCCACTCACCAATTGGCTGACGGGGAGCATCTCGAGTGCCCACAGGGATGCGTCATCACAACACCCCGGCCTGAGGTCGATGGCGCGCCGCGCCCAGGTGGCCGTGTACGACCGCGGGAAGGGGTCCCGCAGCAGCCACGACTCCGCCAACGCGACGGGGTCCGCGTCCTCGCTCATCTCGAAGATGTGGAGTCGCCTCTGCATCAGGGGGACGATCCGCCGGTGGTGGAGGTTGGCGAGGACGCACCCCGCGGTCAGCCCGCGGTCCGCCAGCTTCTTCAACGCGGCCACGAGCGAGTCCAGCCGCGCTTGGTGCGAGGGCGGAGACACCCCGTGGTACCAGGAGGCGGCCCTCTCCCTAAGCACCATGCCGGTGTAGGGGGAGGCCGGGGGTCGGCGTTGCGGAGGTAGAACCACCCCCGCTCCCAGTCCGCGTTGTTGGAGGTCATCGTGCATGGGATGTATTCCTCCCTGCGCGAGCTCCGCACCGCAAGCGCCAAGCCGCCGCGCGCGCCGCGCGGCGAGTCCTCGACTCCGACGTCGGCAGCGTATGCAGCTCCGCGCGGAAGAGCTGGACCCAGAGATCCCAATTCACTGGGATCCCTAGGAAGCCCTCGCAGACGCCGACAAACATGGCCGCCTGCGAGATCGCGTTCGGCGTGAAGTTTTGCAGCTCCACGCCGTAGTGGTAGCACAGACCCCGCAGGAAGCGGCTCGCCGGCGCCGCGAAGCCGCGCTCGTCGAAGCGCATGAAGCTAACGATGTAGCCGTACGGTGGGTTGGGAACTCGTTCCCTCTCCGACGGCACGATCCACTCCGCGGGCTGCCCCTCCACATTCGCCGCCAGCTGGCCGCCGGCCACCAGCAGGCCCAGGGACAGCGTCATCGCCGTCGAGCGCTCCCATGCCGGCGGGTCGATGATGGTGATGGGCTGCTGGGGGCCATACGAACGGGCGGGGGAACGAGGGGCTAGAAGCAAGAGCAGCTCCAAGAGCAGAGGCGCAAAGGCAAGAACGGCTCGGGGCTGGAGTGCAAGAGGCAGGGACAGCAAACGCTAAGTTCAAAGGTAAAAAACGTCCCTCCTCCGCATATCGGATTTATAGGCCGTGAGGCGTGCTCTCCGGAGTGCACGCCCCACGCGCATTAACTGCAGGTGAAATATTCCCTCACTGACGATCGGGGCCCACCACGACCGCGGCAGCCGCATAACCGCACGCGCGCCATCATCACGGAGCGGTGACCGAAGGGCCGCGGCAGGCGGTCACATCCGCCTGCCCACTCCGCCCACTACGCGCGCGGCCGCGGCACATGAAAAGGCGCGCCCGCGGCGCATGACTATAGCCGCGACTGCGGGCATTAAATGGCCCGGTCCCTTACCAAGTAAGGAAGACCCTCGAGCGGCCCGGGCCCTGAGCTCGAATAAGACCGACCCTCGAAGGGTGCGAACACCGACCAGTGGCCTCGAAGCCCGTTCGAAATAAACGGGCGCCATAGGTGCCCTCGATCTACAGAAATTACTGATCAGCAGTTCGAGGGCTGGCACGGCCAAGGACCCTCGAAACCTGCAGATGCGAAAAGACGGGAGCACTCCGCTGCTACCCCGCACGGCCCTACTGATCAGGGGTTCGAAACCTGACCCTCGACGGGTTCGAACAGGTGCCCCAGATCGCCAGAGTCAGGGACGACGAGGGCGCGCGCATTCGAGCCTTTCCTCAAGCCTACCGGCTCGAGGGCGCCCCACATGTCGTGTTCGAGAGCCAGCGAGGGCAGCTAGCCGGGAGGATCCCACCGAGGGAGAGCTTCCGCGCCCTTGGTCCCTAGCGAATGGGACCGAGCCCCACCTAGCAAACCCATGCAAGCGCTTTAATGGACGAGTCTCCGGACCACGAGCCTACCCTTATCGAACGGGGCATGGGCGTCCACTTGAACCGCCCGCTAACAGCTCAGCAAGGAATCCGCAATCCGTGACCCGATCGATGGGGGTTGCGGAAACCTCACCCTCCGTCCCGCGGAGGGACGGCGAGCGCGCGTTTAAAACAAGACGAAGAGCTCGCCCCGATCGCCTCGAATGGGCCCAGGCTCGGGGGCTCGATGCATGGCTACACCTCCTGGGATGCACCAAACGCGAATGGCGCCAGTCGCGCGTGTGTCCCCGAAGCCGGCTGAAACATTGCCGATGCTGGTTGGAACACGTACCACGCCCACTGACAAGATTCCGCGATAAAATCCCTGCAGGGGCACCCACGCTCCTGCAGGGCTTTGGGGGCTAGACCCGCGGGTCCGCTGACGCGGCCCCACGGAAGGCATTTGCAACCAGGGGGGAGAGCGTCCTATCAGTAGGCGTCAGCATCTGCGGGAGCCTGGCCGGCGCACCCACAGATGCTCGGGGGCTACTGTCGGGGACAGCCTTGAGGGTCCCTAAAAAAACCGAGGGAATCCTGCTTAAAACCTGCAAAAAACAAAACAAAACACACCTCTAACCTAAGCATGCACACACGGCACGGCCCACGCTGCGGTGGCCCCCGCGGCCCACCAGAGTGGCCCAATCAAGCGCCCCCTCGAGCAAGGTCCGCCTCGCTCGAGGGCTCACGCCCCCTCGAGCGGGTTCCGCCTCGCTCGAGGGCTCACGCCCCCTCGAGCGGGCTCCGCTTCGCTCGAGGCTCCCTCACGAGTGCACCTGCTCCCGCACGCGGGTACGAGCATTTAATGCTCTGACACAGCAGAGCCGTGCCATCACGCTCCTGGGAATCACGCCCCGGCGCTGTTCCGCCAACTCCCTAGGGGAAGCCCATCCCCGCCACTGTGGGGACTGTGCGACGAGGCCGGTGTCAGCTCCGTGACACTGTGCCGCCCACTCCTGTACGGCTAACGCACCGCGCCCTCGAAGGGGGGCCGGTCGCGCCCTCGAAGGGGGGCCGGTCGCGCCCTCGAACCCTCCTCTCGTGACTCTGCAGGGTCAAACCGTGACGTCAGGCCGACGGGAGCGCCATCCCCGTCGGCCGTCGGGCCCTGTGCGGCCATCCCCGCCCCTGCAGCGCCACGCCGTGCACTGCTGCAACCACTCCAACGCTGTTGAGCACGCGGGGACGGGACGCCGCCACGCCTGCCACTGTACCCCGTACGGATCACCGTCAACGGCTTCCTCGAGCCCGCATGGAGACGCCCCGGTCAACCACTACGCCTTCACCCTCGAAACCGCCCCTGTTCAAGTACAGGGCACGCCACGACGCCGAGACCGGAGCAAGGTTCGCCAGGACGACCGCCAACTCCCCGGCACTGTACGCCATACCTCCACACATAGCTAAACAGTGCGGCATGCCTGTAAATCACCCTCTCCTTGGTCTATAAAAGGAAGGTGATCCCCCTCGCCGCGGGGAGAGAAGACATCAGACACGGGACCACGGGCTGCGATCGCTCACACGCTCCCCGTCTTCCCCACGATATTGGCACTCGCCTCAATCACTCCACCTGGGACTTGGAGGCCACGCCTCCTCTCCCGCCTCACTTGTAGCCGCCCCACTACAGGCACCCCGGTGCGAAGCAATACAGTTCCTCGAGCACACCCCTGCTGGACGTACGGCCCCGGCCGGAACCAGGATAAACCAAGTGTCTTTAGTTGCTTAGTACCGACCATCGAGGGACAGATCTCAGCACTTATTACTAGTTAGTGTCGGGACTACATTCCGCACCGACAGACGGTGACGGCGGGGCATTTTTCTCCGCCTCGCCTCCTCTCGTGCCCCCGGCCGTCCGGGGCGGGCTCGGCTCCGGCGCGGCCGGAGTTGGCACCTCTGGTGCCAGATCTGCGGCATCTAGCCTAGGCGGCGGGCCCCCTTCCCCCTTCCCCTTCCTCCTCTCAGGTGGCTGCCATGGCGGTGGTGTTCTTGGTGCATCTGGGACGGCTTCGTCCAGATTCGCGCTGGGGTAGGCCGGATCCGCCCCCTAGGCTGCCGGATCTGCTCCTCCTGGTGCTCGGCGCGGCGGTGCTCCGTCGGCGGCGGCGACGACGACGGCTTGCCTCCGGCCGGCCGCGCCCGTGTCCGCCCTTGGGGTGCCCGGCGCCGCGCCCCCGTGGTTGGTCCCGCCCCCTGGTAGCCTCGGTGGGCGACTCTAGGGGTCGGGCTAGCAGTCGTGGCCGGCCGACGGCCTCCATAGTTGGTGCTCCAGCGACGGCGACGCCCGCGGTCGTTGCTCCGACGTGGCGGGGGCTGGTCTGGATTGTGTGCTGCGGCTGGTCGGTGGTGCCTCGGTGGCTTGGCCGGCCACGGTCTTTGTGCGAGTGTGCGCCTTCAGCATCGTGGTGGTGCCCTTGGCGGCAGTAGTGCGGTGGCTCCTCGACAACGCCAAGGAGGCGAGGTTGATGGCGCCGGCCGTTTTCGCTGCTCGGCAACGACGATGCGAGTGAAAACCCTATCCTCTTGACACTGTCAGGGGACGGTGTCGGTGGCGCAGCGGGCGCCATTCCCTTCTTGAAGGCTACATCGGCATCTCTGCCGCTTACCTTGGCTCTGTTGTGGGTTGGCGACGGTGTCGTGTTCTCGTCATCTTGGTGCTTCGGCGGTGGTCGCTCTGTGAGGATGTTTTCTTCTTCTGTTTTTTCTCTTCTTTTTCGTTCCTTCGGCAAAAAAAAGTAAAAAAAAGAGTAAGCAGTAGTTTCTCCTTTGAGCGGGGGTGAAGAGAGATCTTGGTTCCTAGCTGTGGGGTGGCTCGAGTCGACGGTGGAACAGAGTTGTGGAGACCCGGATCGATGTCCCAATCCGACTGAACTGATCCTTTGAAAGTTGTTTGAGTTGATCGTGTCGATGTCTCAATCCGACTGATGAGTGGTTGAGTTGAGCGGTGCGTGTTGAGGTCCCAATCCAACCCACCGAAGTGCCTAGTTGTTTGGTCTGCGGACCGGAGTTGTTTAGGGTTCTCTGCTCCCCTTGTGCGGTCGATCGACCAGAGTTGTATGGTTTTGGGCCCGGTTTTCCTTATAAACCGGGTCAGCTTTTTTCTTCTAATAAAAATTCGGGAAAGCTTTTGCTTTCACCGTCCGTTAATTTTTTTATGAAATACAAGATTTCAGGTGGTCTTCTTGGCCCCTGTTGATTCCTGAAAAAAACTGATGTTTCATGTTCTTACACTAGTTACCAAACGGATAAAACTTAGGGCGTGTTTGGGAGAGCTCCACGCAGCTCCAGATCCAACAAACCAACTCCGCTCCAAATTTTTTCAGCCAAACACACCCAGCTCCAGCAGCTCCACCGCGGATCCGCTCCAAAAAAAGGTGGAGTTGGCCCCAACTCCATGGTTTTTATGGAGTGTCTCAGGGGGTACTCCACCAACTCCAAGTCTTTGTGGAGTTGGAAGAAATTACCCACCACGCCACTGGTAAGTGAAAAAACGGTTCGATGTTTCTTTTTTCTCTCCCCCGCGGCCATCCCTCCACCGGCCCGCCTGCCTCGTCGTGCCGCCCCCACCGCCGCGCGCGCGCGCGCGCCCGCCCGCCCTCGCGAGCCGCGCCCGCCCGACCGCCGGCGAGGCCGCGCGCCCGCCGCGGCCGCGGCGAGCCCACCCCCGCCCGGCCGCCGTCGAGCCGCGCCGCTCGACCCCCGCGAGGTCGCCCCGCCCGCCTCGGCAAGGCCGCGCGCCCGCCGGCCGCCGCGAGCCGCACCCGCCCGGCAGCCGGCGAGGCCGCCCCACCCGGCCGCCGTCGAGCCGCGCCGCCCAACCCCCGCGAGGTCGCCTCGCCCTCGCCTCGGCAAGGCCGCGCGCCCGCCGGTCCGCCGCGAGCCGCGCCCGCCCGGCGGCCGGCGAGGCCCTCGCTTGCCCCCGCCGCCGCGAGGCCCGCCCGGCCGGCCGCCGCGCCGCCGCACGCCCTCCTGGCCGTCGCGAGGCCGCGCGGCCCGCTGCCTATGGCGAGTCGTTCCTGCCCAGTCAAGTGTAGAAGAAGACATATTTTTTGTTTTTTTATTTTGCTGACACGTGGGACCCTGTTGTCATAGAGATTGTGAGAATTATGGAGCTGTGCCAAACGGTTTTCGAAATTCCAGATCCACGGTGGAGCTGCTCCACGGTGAAATTCCGTGAATCTGCGGCTCTGGAGCTATTTTTGCAGAGCTGGAGCTCTCCCAAACACGCCCTTAATTCCTTCACTGCATAAAAAGTGCAATTTTGATATTCAACAAAAAAAATCCCATAAAAAGTGTAATCAGGAGAATTGGATCTAACTACCTGGAGTACATAATTAAGTGGTGGTCATATCTGATTTGCAAGCCAAAATCTACTGCATTTGACCAATAAATGACGGTATTAGTGTCCTTTTATGATACCATAATCTTTGTTTTTAAAAAAATAGAAGTGTACTCTCCATGGCACTCCCTAAGCTACTTTCCAGCAATCCGCTCATGCTGGGAAGAAGCTGAGAGCCTGAGACCACCGTTATTGTTGGAAGCAAAACAAGAAAAAAGGGAGGAAATGAAACTCCTGACGCATCCACATCATCATATTCATTGCGGATGATATGTAGTATGGTGCTGTGTCCACTGCTCTACCGAGTTGATCAATAATAATTCTACTACAGTACTAGATATTTCTGCAGCTGGGGCTAAGGCTAACCGTCTCCCACTTTTGCAAACAAGAAAGGGGGACCGAGTTTAGGTATGCATTGTTGGGATCGCGTCGCCGCAACACTAGTACAGTGGGGTGGGGTTGATTATTTGTTGCTATAAGAGAAAATTGCGAACGAAAAGGCCGATTCTAAAAGCCCTCCCATGATGAGCTCGATCGATCGGACCCTTTCGTCGTCAGCAGGAACTTAACAGCCTGCGCCGGCCTTTTAGCTGCTTTGCTTGTAGGCCACCCATCACACATGCACACCCAGAGCAGCCACGCGCACGCCGGTGGTGTGATCCGATCGATCCGTGGCCGTGATGAGACCCAGCCACAGGAAGCTGATGATCTGACGCATGCCGCCGTCTCGACCCCCCCACCGACGGCATCAGCAACCGGCAGCCACAGGTGGTGGTGCTGCCCTCTGCCTGCCAGCGACTGCATATATGCGAGCGCGCATGGCATGATCGTGATCCTGCTCCTCCGATCCGTGCAGTGCGGCCGTGCCCATGATGCATGACGATGGTTGACATGACTTGTTGTGTGTTTGCCAACATCCACACATCTCGATCGCCCACACGGCACCGAGGGCCTGTTCACACGCGCAATAATTTGCCGAACTAAACGGACCCTGATAGTAGCAGGAGACAATAGTTTCCGGGTCTTTTGCCACGCGCGGTGCATATGTGCAGGCAAATTAAGGTTGCATATGCATACAATATGTTCTTTTGGAATAAGTACATTACAGTTGGGACTTAGGACACAAGACCGACCATGCATGATGCATGCATGTCAAGGGGTGGCAACAAATAAAAGCACCTCACCCCAAGGGCGGCCTGGCGTATTGCATTTGCATCGACTGCTTTGAGAAGCGCACGCTGCCAGCTAGCCCCTAGACCAATTTTTTAATTTTAACCTTTTTTTAAAATTATTTTTATAAATAACCCCTCGGAAACTTTATTTGCACCGGATGACCCTTTTGCCGCGCGCGCGCGCGCGCGCGCGGCAGCCGGCCGGCCGCCGCCGCCACATGCGGCGGCGCGCGCGGCCGCCACGCCGGCCGCCGGCGCCGCGCGCGCGCGCGCGCGTGGCCCGGTCTTGCCGCGCCACATGCACCCGGCGCGGCAGGCGCGCCGCGCCACCGCGCCCGGCGCGCGGGGGGCCGCCGCGCCATCCCGCGTGGCGCGGCGGGGCCGCCCCGCCTAGAGGGCCCGCGCGGCCCCCCTTCTTCCTCCTCCCTCCCTTCTTCCTCCTCCGGCCCGAGAGCCCGGCCCGAGCCGCTTGCCGCCGCCGGCCGCCGCCCCCCCCATTCCGGCCGGATTTGGGGTGGAAAAAGTGGGGGGATTTGTTCCCCGCGTTGTTGTGAAGGTATTGACCTAGTTCTCTCCCTCTTTTACCGTTGCATTGTGTAGATCGGAGTAGTTTTTTGTGACCTAGGGTTAGGTATAGAAATTTGAAATTTACACCAAATGCAATTAGTTTTAATGGAAATGATGATTAGTTCATACGCAGTAGTTTCTCTGCCCGTGTTATTGACGTGTAGAACTTGTTGCATGAATCGATTTAATGATATTATTGATGTCAAATGTTTAGGGTAGTTGATAATGGGTGTAGCTATTATATGGATGCCTAACAATTTTGTTGAATACCTAACAATTTTATTAGGGGTAATCGCACGTGTATATATATAACAAATCGAGATGGATATAATTTTTGTTGAACACAATTCTAATTTTTCATGTATATTTTTAATAAATATCTATTTTAGTACTATATTGTTATTGAACAAGTTATAAATTTTGTAGATGGATTGTTTAGTTCGCATGTTTCATGGGGGCGTAGTTAAAGAAAATGGAGAGTTTGAGAATATGACAGAGTTGGTAGAAACATTTGATTGTCCGCCAAGCTTTAAGGATGTAGTTGATTGTGCAATGGTCAACTATGGAGTTGGAATGCATGAGTTGTCATTTAGAGGTCGTTTTGATTGTGGGAAGGCTAGAGCTCATTATGTGTTGATGAGCTTGTCAAGTGAAGAAAATTGGAATCGGTATAAGAAGGTAGTTGGTCAAGCTAATGTGTCATGTCTGGAGGTTGTGGTAGATATAACTCGTGGGCCTAGTGGTAATGTTTACATGAATGAGGAAGTGCCGTTTGAGGCTCTACGAGGTACACAAGAGTCTACAATTTTGGAGGAGGACTTTGGTTGTAGGGAACCTAGTCGGGATGTTGGGATGGTGAATGATGATTTTCCCAATGATTGTTTTGAGCGGGAGGAAGAAACCATGGACGATGATGATATATCCGACGGCTCCGAAGAAGGTGATTCGATGATGAGTCCGATGAGGAGCATGCGGAGGAAGAGCAAAATGATGCCAATGCACATGGGCGGGGAAGCACTCCTTGGTTTAAGTGAGGTTAACTTGGATGGTGTTCAAGCATGATTATGTTGCGGGGACCCTTGGTGAACCATACAACCTTTGAAAGGGAAGTGCACATCAAGTAGGCCGCTATTGAACACTATAAATGGTGAAAGTGAAGAACACGTGCCTAGCTTCCCGACAACACTAGAATTGGCGAGAGTACCGAACACTACACCCAAGCTCGGTACCAATTTGGAATCCCTTCGTTCGCAATGACGAGAGACTTGAGTAGGATCGATAGAGCCATTTGTGATTCTACTAGGTTGTTCACGAAGGAATAATTTTTACCAGGGAGCCCGAGATACATGAGAAAATGATGTTTGACTCCCTGGATGAACTTAAGTTTTTCTTGTCGACTATGCGGTGAAGCATTATAGGCCTTTCACCGTGGTCCATTCGGACAGAATCTTAGGTATGAAGTAATGTGCAAACAAGGGTGCATGTGGCGTGTATGGGCACGAGCGCAGAGAGGGACGAGGGAAATGGAAGATTACAAAGGTTGTGGGACCTCACACATGCTCGGCCGAGTCAGGTGAAGGGAGTTCACGCACAATTGACTGCAAGTTACATTGGAAGGTGTATCTTAGGTGTTGTTCGTGACAATAGTGAGGTGACGGCCAGCAATTTGATAGAGCAGATATTGATGTTTGCTGGATATCGTGTGAAGTATTCTAAGGCATGGCGGGCTAAACAACATGCAATTGCCTTGCTATGGGGCGATTGGAAAGAGTCATATGCAAAAATCCCAAGGGTCTTGAGAGCCATGAACCACTTCAATCCCGGGGTTAAATGGTTCCCTTACGTGACCGGTTCTCGTGTTGTCGACGGTGGTGTTTTGAAGCCCGTCCTTCTACGTGTTTTTTGGTGCTTTCCACAATGTAAAGTGGCTTTCCAACACCGTCGTCCGGTGATACTTGTTGACGGAACCTTCTTAACCGGCAAGCAAGTAGAGGTACACTCATGATGGCGAGCTTGCCGTAGATCCCGAACGAAGCAACTTGTGCCTTTAGGTTATGCCTTGGCGGAGAGTGAGAATGACGACGGTTGGTCATGGTTCATGAGGCTCCTTCGCATTAACGTACTTGGTCCAACGCGACGGGTATGTATGATCTCGGATCGGCACCATGGTCTCATCAAATGTGCGAGCGACCACCCGGATGGGTATCCACCACTTGTTCATCGGTGGTGCATGAGGCACTTTGCCGCCAATTTGTGGCGTCGTCAAAAGAACAAGGAGGTAATAGGACAAGTTGAAGTTGCGGCATCGGTACATACGAGAGGACCAATTTAAGGAAATGCACAAGGACTTAGTTAAGAACTTGAATGAGGAAGCTAAAGATTGGTTGGAGTATGAAATGGAGGATAAGGACAAATGGGCTCAAGCATATGATGCCGGGGGTATGCGTTGGGGTATCATGACAACAAACTATTCGAAAGTTACAACAACATATTTACAGGAATAAGAAGTAGACCCGTCGCGGGGATCATTGAGTACTCATTTGAAAAATGCAATGAATACTTTGTGAAGAGATGGCGGATTGCACGTGATTTGTTGGATAGTGGGGGTAGAATTGGATCCTTTGCAGATGAGATAATGTACAAAGCTCGTTTAAGATCTGTGAACCAACATGCAGAAGCATATGGTCCAGACAGAATGATTTATTCTATTAGAGGTTCCTCTACTACTAATGTTGGAGGGGAGAGTCATGGCGGTCGACACTATAGGGTGGACCTCCGGGCCGGTACTTGCACCTGTAACGGTCCTCAATTGTTGCATCTTCCTTGTTCTCACTTGATGACAGGCTTGCACTGCTAGAGGTCTAGACTATGAAAATCCCATGTACTTGTCTCCTTTGTTCTATAGAGAACACACCATTAAGATTTGGGAATCCAGCTTTGAGCCGTACCTTGATCCGTCACAATGGCTCGAATATGATGGCCCGGAGTACGTGCCACCGCCGTCTTTGAAGAAATTGAAAAAGGGTAGGAGGCAAAAGAAGCGTTTGAAAGGGGACATGGACGCGTGTCAAGGAAGGTTTGCCGCCGCTTATGATATGGGTGATTTTGAAGCTGATGCGGACAAGATGACGTATCTTTGCTCAAAATGTCACAAAGAAATTAAAAACTGCACGTGTCGGAAAAGAAAATCGAAGGGCAAGAAAAAAGCAACGGGGACAAATAGAAGGATGGGCGGTTCCAACTCGAGGGTAGGTGTCATGGTAGTACGTTAGTAGGTGAAAAATTATGAAATTTTGTATGCAAGTTAAATAATTTTATATTTCTATATACTTACCTTCAATTTTTAATTATTGTTACTAACTACAAGTAAATTTTTTCAGGATGGCGCACCCAGTGTACCCGCTCCTTGAGGCTGCATATGATGGCAGCCATCGTGCACACCTTCTGGCCGACCTTCACGAGGTATTTACAAAAGCCTGAACTTAAGATCCAAATTTATTAGTTATTGTACCTCCTAGTTGTGTTTAATATGTGAGCTAAGCATATTTCTTGCATTTTGAGGACTAGACATTGCTAATGTTGTAATTATTGAATTTTATTGTTTTTCAGGACTTGAACCCGTTGAGGGTGCGAGAGCACTTTCCACTTCCTTGGGACGAGAGATACGCCCCGTACTTGGCTAGAGCGGGGTTTTTGGATATTGCTTTGGTCGTGGTTCGTGGGTTGCTCGTGATGGACGGGCCGTTGTTGTCGGCCTTGGTGGATCGATGGCGTCCGGAGACTCACTCTTTCCACCTACCGTGCGGAGAGATGACGGTGACCCCGCAGGATACCGCCATGATCCTTGGTCTTCCACTTGAGGGGGCGGCAGTGAGTGGGATCATTCGGAGTCTTTGGTTGGCGAGACATGGTTGAGTTGCACATTGGGGTGAGACCACCAGATGCTGATGAGGGGGATGCGTCGAAGAAGACATCCGGAGTGAACACGGTTTGGTTGAGGCAGGCACTTCACCGTTTGCCCCCGGGGGAGCTCCTCGAGCCGTTGTAGAGAGGCACGCACGTGTGTGGCTTTGGCACTTTGTTGCCACGTTCCTGCTACCAGATGTTGCGGGTAACACCGTTTCTTGGATGGTTCTGCCACTTTTGGGTCAGGATTGGGACAACATCCGTGGCTACAGTTGGGGTTCGGCGGTTTTGGCATGGTCGTATAGGCGGCTATGTGATGCTTGTAGGCGGAGTGGACGGGACGCCAACCTTGGTGGATGCGCTTACCTACCGCGGATTTGGGTTTGGGAGCGTCTTCCAAGAGGGCCGACCACACCGTGGGCCGGTTGAGGTACATAAGAATCTTTGTTATCTATTCATGCGTACTTATATTCATGAATTATTAATCTTTCAAATTTTGGTTATATTTTGCGGGCTTGGAATCGGCGGGATTCTCGACCCACTTTTGCTTTTGTGTGGAGAAGACGACAACGGTACGTGGTCCTCCGGGAAGGAGGTACAAGTTCTACACAAACGAGTTGGACTTGTCTTACTCGAGCACGGTACAAGCCCATGTCCACTAGTTCGTGTTCAATTTGTAAATTTTGTGTCATCACATTTTCTCTAAACATGTTGTATGTTTGTAGGTTGAGTGGCTACCGTACGACCGCGACTTTCCTCGGCACGTCCGGTTCTCACCCATGTGTTACGAGACAAGGCTTCGTGGAGGTCGACGGTGCCACTCATCATCTACTATGTTGTCGAGTGGCATTTGCCAAACAGGGTGCTACGCCAGTTTGGTCGGCTTCAGCCTTCGCCTCCAGAGCACACGTCCACCGTTCCAGCCTTGCACAAGTAAGAAACCAACTCGACGCATTTTTCATTATTCTCATATGGCATAAGTTGGTTTGTAAATAATGTGACAAGCAATTTTGGTATTTCAGGGTGAACAGGCAAAAAAGATACAAGGAGAATGATTGGACGGTGAAGCATGCTAGGTACTTGGACATTTGGAACAATCGGCAGAGGATGGATCCTCAAGAAGGCCCTGCTTGGCGTCCTGGACCACATAGAGAGTACATGAGGTGGTACCATACCTCTACAAGAACAAAGATCAAGCCAGCTTTGACGGATGAGCACATTGAAGATGCCCCCTCAGACTCCGACGACGACATAGCGGATGAGTACGACACCCTGACACGTGTGGGCACACGGCCGCAGCGAGCACCTTTGCACGATTACTTGGTAAATTTATCCCAAGCCAATGTTGTTTGATCACTTCGGTTTCTAATAATTTGTATCTATAATAAGATTTTTTTTGTAGGGACAACAACTTGCAAGGCTTGCAAATGAGGCGGGAGTGGCTATGGAACATGCAAGTGCGTCCGAAGGTGGAGCCCTACGCAACTTTGCGAGAGGTAGTATTACTTTTCAAAAACTAAATGCTTAAGTTTATTCCTATTTTTGGAATATGTCTTCATTTTGTACCAATTGCATGTTGCGGAGGGTCGGAGGAGCTGGGCGTATGGCAATGAAGTTGAACCGCATAGCGGCTCCGGATGTTGTCCACGGCGGCAATGTTCGGGCCACTTCTTCGAGATCCCGCCGCACTCCGTTCACCACGGGGCTAGAAGCTCGACGAGGACCCCATCTCGAAGCACCGCTCGCACCGCGTCGGCATCAGCAGGTCGTGTTGTTGCTAGTGGCAGCCGTGGTCGTGGTAAGGAAATCGCCACCCCTGAGCCCAGTGATGAGGACGATGGAGACTCCTCCTCCTCCTCACCGGCACCGGTAGTGAGCGTGGAGACCCCACGTACGTCTCGGAGATTCCGATGGACGTCGTTTGATGCCCCACCCGCAACTCAAACACAAGGAGAGTCGACGAGTCGGGTAATGAATCCAAAAATTTCCATCCAAGTCGGCATTTGAAATTACCTTGCTCTTCTATAGTGTTTTGTCCATTTTTTGCGGCCTCGCCCACCTCCGGCGAAGAAAGCCCGCGGCCGTCGTCCACGTGGGCCCGCCGAAGTTGGGAGTGCCAACGTCTTGGACACGAACCGGGGAGGGAACGCCGAGCTAAACAAATTTTCAGCCCCGAGGACCAAATCCGCCGCCGTCGTTGATCCAGGTGGACCATATGTGATGTTTGTGTGTGCCGGACTATGTTGGAGGCATGTCTATGCCTTAGGATGTTAAACTAGATGTTTGTGCGTGCCGGACTTTGTCGGAGCATGTGCGTGCCTTAGGATGTTGAACTTATGGACTTTGTGTGATGTTTGTGTGTCGGACTATGTTTGAATGTAAGCACTTTGTATGAAATTATGTTTGGTGCATGGGAAGTGTCCATATTGGCTTCGGATGAGTGGATGAGTTCGTCGATTTCCCCGTGGTGCGTCGAGTTGAGAGGGCAACGAAACCGAAGAAAGTTCGTTTTCGGGGCCGGCAACAGAGCTTGCCGCGCCATGCCCGTCGGCGCGGCGGCATGGGCCCGCCGCGCCATCCCCAAGGGCGCGGCAATCCCGGCAACTTGGGTGCCACCGATGGCCACCCCTACCCGGCGGCCGCCGCGCCACAAGGCATGGCGCGGCGGGCGTATGCCGCCGCGCCGTCGGGCCCGGCGCGGCACGCCTATGTTGCCGCGCTTAAGTCTTACAACAACCGGTAGGCACCCCTCGGCCAAGGTTCAAGTCCGGCGGGGGGCGCGGCAACACGTGCCGCCGCGCCACGCGCGCGGCGCGCGCGGCGGCAGCCGGTCCGCCGCGCCATGCGGTTTGGCGCGGCGAGCCGTCGCCCGTGTGTCGGGCTCGCCGCGCCACACCGCATGGCGCGGCGGGACCGCTTTGCCGCGCGCGCCGCGCGTGGCGCGGCAGCACGTGTTGCCGCGCCCCCGGCCGACTTGAACCTTGGCCGAGGGGTGCCTACCGGCTTTCGTAGGATTTAAGCGCGGCAACACGCTCTTGCCGCGCCGTGACCCATGGCGCGGCAAAGTTATGCCGCCGCGGGGACCCCGTGGCGCGCGGTGTTAAAACCCTATTTTTTTAGTTTGCTTTCACCGAACATGATAAACATATTCTAACTAAAAATGAGGTGAGGCTTGATTAGGTGGCTTTGCAAGAACTAGGGAGGAATACAAGTTACTTACTTTAGGCTAAACATATGAATTTATAAGATCAACTTTTCCCATTGAACATAAACAAAAGCAACCAATAATATATATATATAAACTTTCATAATATTTTCTCTATATTATGGTGAAGTAATATCATCGATAACCACTAAACGATTAACTAGCGATGTATGCAAAGCTAGACAACGAACATTTGATAATACACTCGAGAAAAAAACAGCGAATGAAAAAGTTTTCCTAAAAAAAAGATCGAGAAATGGGGTCCACCACACCCACCTTCTCTTCTCTATATAAAGGGGGGTGGCCTCCACTCATCACTCACCTCCAATCCTCACGTGCAACCTCCACTCGTACATCACCTCCATTCCTCCAGTTGTTTGAGAGTGTTGGTTGTCCGAGATGGGCTCGGGGTGGGGGTTTATGGATGTGAGGAGGGCCATGGAAGCCATGGAGGGGGCATACCCAAATGATCCCAATAGATCCATATTCAGTTTGAACAAGAGGCCGAAAGGCGAGATCCCCCGCAGTGCCATTGTGGCATGAATGCGGGATGCAAGGTCTCACGTGAAGATGAAACGTTTGGCGGGCGGTTTTGGTGTTGTCAAAACATCGATCAAGCTAAAAAGGAGCTTGCGGCATTGGCGATGAAGTGATACCGTTAAGTACCATTGTACCTACTTCGTGGTGTTCATTTCGACTTTGTATCTACGTGGCATATATTGAAGGGAAGCAAGAGATCCGTTGCTCCAAAGGTGACGAGGGCGTGCCACTTCGAGCAAGTGGATCGACGACTTCATTAGTGGTCCGGATGCCGCGTTTCCGGCGAGGGGGAAGAAAATCGATGGAGACCCCAAGATCGAAGCTCTTGTGAAGAAGGAACTTGAGGACTTCAAGAAGTGGAGCGATGACTTCATCAGTGGTGCATGATTGTTGTTATGTGTAACACGTGCCATTGCTTGTGTGATTTAAATTTCCTAAGACGTGCTAGGATTAGTATTGGCACATGTGCCATGCATGTCATTGGAAACTCGTGTGATTTAAATTACCTAAGGCGTGCTAGGATTAGTATTGGCACATTTGCCATGCATGCCACTGCAAACTTGTGTGACTTAAATTCCCTAAAGCATGGTAGGATTAGTTGTGGCACATGTGCCATGCATGCCACCGCAAACTTGTTATGTAAGAGAAATGTCTAATGAAATAGCAATGGCCACGGTGTTGAAATTTGTAGTTCTTTAGACTTTTCGGCTTTTTGCAGTTGAAATGATGCCTCACTGAAAAGGCTAGAGATTCCAAGGACCCTAGAGTTTCAGGGTGCATAGATTTTTTCAGGGTGTTGTCGAATCAAATGTTGTACTTGGACAACATGGCTCACTGAAAAGGCTAGGGATTCCAAGGACCCTAGAGTTTCAGGGTGCATAGATTTTTCCAGGGTGTTGTCGAATCAAATGTTGTACTGGACAACATGGCTCACTGAAAAGGCTAGGGAACCCTAGGCTATCGTTTCATGACCGCAAAGGCTTTTTCGAGTGTTGTCAATTCAAATTTTAAAGCACACGTACATCGACCGGTGTTCTAGGGTCGGGCACATAATTGCTTGGAGTGTTGAACACACAAGGATTCTTTTGTTTAGGATGGCTTCTAACGGACAGGCCGTGATTCGAGACTCGGACCAACTTCTTCGCACACATACATGACATATCGGGTCCATCACCATGGGGTTCCGAATTGAAAGCCGCAAATGACATAAGGTAGTTTACACAACAATTACAACACTAATAATCTACTTGTACGAGAACCGTCCGGATAACATGGAGCCAAAACCACTCGATTCCTGGGAAGGCATGTAGTAGTTCCCATACGGGGGTGGAGGTGGCGGGGATGGACTTGACGGTGGACTGTTCTTCATGTGACATCTGCAGGTGCATAGCGCGTCGTCGCTAGATGGTGGATCTGGAGGAGTAAGTGCCTCCGCGAGCTCATGCTTCAGCTTCTCGATGCGTCCTTCTAGGTACGTGATGTACTCTTCATATGGATGAATAGCTGGCGGATCGACCCATTGCGAGAAACCACAGTTGTTAGGGTCATACGAGTACTGCAAGCAACAATAGTATGTTAGTTACCTAAATAAACTGATGGAAATACTCGTGGTAGTGTTCCTTACCCAGGCACGTGGACAGTGCCAAAAGCGACGACCGGAGTAGTAAAGTCCAACTCCCTCATAAACTTGCATTACACACAACTCATTGTGCATGCATCTTGGCCACTTTATCGATTTCTTCGAATCGTACGGCCTAACATCCCGCAAAGATCGGAAATAACTCTTCTCTCTTGGTGGGAAGTACTCCTTACATTCGGGATCCCGTTCGTCCACAAGTCGGGACCGAGAGAATTATCCTCACCTGAGAAGTCATCCATTGCTGGTTATTGCGAACAAATTACCTGAAGGGTGACATATATAGGGAAAGAAAAGAAGTGGTGGGCCATTCAATCCGTGGGAGAAAACACACCCTACCCCCTACCCTACTACATGTGATGTGAGTACAAGGAAAAACACCCTACACCCTCGCCACGGCTATATAAAGAGGGACGGCGACCGCAAGTACTACCACCGCCACACCTTGCGTGCTCCTCCCTCTCCTCACGGGCTCATCTTCTATCTTAGGTACGGTTCCTCTCTTTGATTAATTTAATGTAATCGGTTTAACTACTTCAAAATAATGTTCAATTTTTAACAATAACTAGAGATGTCTACGGCCGCTGCTCGCCGTGAGGGGGTCGGGATGGTAATGGTGGTGGTGATCCGAAGGGCAAAAACACAAATACAACACCCCGCTCCGAAGAAAATGACCACTTTTAAAAGAGCCATGCTTCGTTATATGCAAGGAGAAAGCTGCAGATGCCATTGCAAGAGGAGAGGACCCCCCTTGGGATGGTCTTTTTGCTCCGGTGGTCTTTACGGTCCGAAGCAAACCCGTCTCGCTCCTAATCCACCAACTAAAAAAGGTACCAAGAAGGATAAACCTTCGTCATCACATCACAAGGATGCCTAAATATTGGAACTTTGTATGAGGTCGTTGTCTTCGACCATGCGGTGTTGTAATATTTGAGCTACTATTTCGTTTACACCATGGTAGTGTTATATTGTTCCAAGAAAACTACATCCTTAATGTGTTGTAATAATGGAACTATTATTCCTAATTTTTTTATTCTTCTAATCTCCTCGCTCCATTAATAAATCTGCATGCAACACAACCAAACACATTTTTTCATTGAAAAAATTGTTCAATACAACACATACAACCGATTCTTAAGGACCATTCATCATCAACTACATCACATAACAAAGTGTTCACTTAACACAAAACTACCAAACACACTAGTTCATTGAAAAAAATATTACAATGCAACACATGCAACCGACACTTGACCACCATTCATCATCCTCCCACAATCCTCTTACCTTTTCGTCGGCCCCGCCTTTCTAGCCGCTTCATCCCTCGACCTATCCCCGGACCTATCCATCAATGCCTTCCACTCCTCTTCCTTTTTCCTCTTCTTCTCACTCTTCTCCTTTGCGGTCAACGGACGTATCCCCCGTTCTAAGAACTTCTCCCCGTTACAACGCCAATATGCCACAACTTTCTCGTAGTTGGCGTAACCAACTACAAATTCTAGCTCCACTCCAGTTTCACGAACCATCTCATCACAAATTGGACCACTTAGATCCTCCTCTTCCGGTAAGGGCACACCATATTTTGCTCTTATCTTGTTTCTAATAGATTCGATTTTAAACCTCCTCCCGGGTTCGAAGTTCGTCCCAACTCTAACATTAACTCACGACGACCAAGAAATTGCTCCCAATCACAAGTCCGCCCCTCCCGCAAAATATAAGACCGTATCATACAAAGTTAAATCAAAATGAGGACAACCACAACGGTAGTGCTACCTAAATCAAAGAAGTTCACATCGTGCTCACCCAAAAGTCTCCATATGCATTGCCACAAAACATTCCAAAACCGAGCTCAGATGGCACAACACCTTCCGTGGCTACTATGCCACACTTGCACCGTGAAGGTGGATAGCTAAGGCAAGGCCAAGCCTTCGTCCCGACTCGAACTCTTTCACTTCGATTCGGTTGGCCACTCCGATCTTGGTCCATATATGTATTCATTGAAGTCACACCTAGGCCACCCACTCGAAATGCGGAACAACCATTAATAGCAATGAGTCATGGACATTTATAAAACTTAAATGAGAACAAGGATATGCTTTTTACTTACAACGAGTCTTTAGGGAGCAACGAAAGAATGGTGTAAACTTATTTGGGGCCTCAATGTTTGGTCGTTGAAGATACGCACGCACTCCACAATCACACACCGGAGGGTTGTTAACTCGCTCAATGGCGGCCAACCGCTTCTCCTCATAAGTCATCGGTGGAGGATTAGGTGGAGGAGGAACCCATCGTTGAAACTCATGATATGGCTTCAACACATGACTCGCATACGGGAATAGACGTATCCTAGGATCAAACTTGTCGGGCCCGTCTATCCACCGCAAAAAATAACAAGGAGCCGCCGGGGGTGGTGCTTCCCTAATCCAACAACAAGTAGAATGCTCTACCCGCGGTCCGGCACACCTAGACCGTTTCACATAAGCCGCACACCACATAAACAATTGGGTACGGGGAGAGCTCGAGGCACGGGACCGTTTTCATCCCACTCTTCGGGAAAACTTCCTTTACCCCTAACAATGGCACAAGAACGTGGGTTTTGGTGGCTCATGTCTACTAATCCTGCAACCAATGATATAAAAATGAACAATCACTTTAAACATATTTGCAACATTGTATTAAGCATGTAGTAAAGCAAACCTACACTAAAGCATGTAGTAAAGAAACGTATTTTCAACATATCAATAGATGGCACATTGTCTAATGAAACTTCTCAAAGCATAACTTTCAACACACCCAACATCTAACACATCACAATTTCAAATTATTGTCAAACCCTAGCTCACCTATACATGCAAAATACGGCAAAATTACGTGCTAAACCGAGATTCAATAAGGGCAATACCTTCCAAGGATACGGGGATCGATTTCCCACACTATCCCCGCCACAAATCACCCGGATAGAAGGGGGGGGGGCGGCGGCGGCGGAGGCCGCGCACGGGCGTGAGCTCGGGGCCGGGAGAGAAGAGAGGGAGGAGGAAGAAGAAAGGAGCCGCGCGGGCCCTTTTGGCCGGCGCGCGCGCGCGCGCGCGGTGGCGCGGCGGCCCCGCGCCGCGCGCGGTGCATGTGGCGCGGCGGGGACCGGGCCCACGCCCCGCGCGCGCGCGCGCGCGGCCGGCCGGCGTGGCGGCGCGCGCGCGCCACATGCGGTGGCGCGGCGGGGGGATTGCCGCGCCACGCGCGCCGCGCGCGGCGAAGGGGTTGGGCGGGTGCAAATAAAGTTTCCGAGGGGTTATTTATAAAAATAATTTTAAAAAAAGGTTAATATTAAAAAATTATCCTAGCCCCTACTCCATCGTCTCCACGGCACGGCCTCGTGTCGTGCGGAGTGCTGCCGCCGCGCCGAAAGAAGGGGAGGTGCGCGCCACTGCTGCCGTCGTCAGAAGCAAAAAAAAAACTGCACGGGCTCACCGATCGTGCATGTGGATAGTAATCTACTGCTACATCATAGGTGTGCGTGCTGCTGTGCAGTGAGCAATCATGCACGCGTCCCTTTCGTTGATCCAAATCCACGCGGGCCTCCATCTCCCTCCCACGCCACCATCACCGTTGCTATTGCTGCGTGCGAGCATGCAGCCAGCGTGACGGGGGAGAAAGGGACGCCGGAACAAAGCTCTGGTAAGTACTAGTAGTAGATAGAGAGAAATTAATAAACTTGTCTACGACGACTTTTAGCCTTTTTTTCATGACAAATACTACTACTAGTAGTAGTAAATAAATAAATGTGGAGCAGAGTGCAACGACGGGGCAAAGAGAACATGATAAAATTCGAGTGCGACGTGAGAGAGTGAGGTGGATTGATGCCGAAGGGAGCCAAAGATTACTGAGACCTAACCCCAAGGGGAGGGAAGCGTACGCTCCTTGCTGGCAGAAAGCTGCGGCGCGGGCGCACGGCTTCACCCGGCAGCGGCATCCGCGGCGGCAGCACAGACAAGACCAAAGGCCCGGGCCGCCGGCCGCCCCACACCACGCACGCACGCACGCAGCGGTCCTCCACCGTCTCATTCCGATCGGAACCGGACACAATGCGAAATTAAAGCTTCGCACAAGTCACCGCCGCGGACGCATCAGCTGGCCCCATCGATCGGCTGCTATCCACAGCTACTGCAAGACATAATAGAGGGATGAATGGTTAGACGGCAGTGCTGTGCTGGCAAATGGCGATCAGAGCAGCGCATTAGGGTGTGGTCTCATCATCAACATCATCTGATCATCTTCTTTTTCCGCAGCAAAGCCGCACCAAACCCCCGGAAGATCGAGCTCGTTCCCTGATTAGTCAGTACCTTTAGCAAGACTCGACACCTGGTGGCTGGTGCATGCGCCGCAACTTGATTTGTGCAGGTAGCTTGGTAGACCTTATTAGTAGACTTGACATCTTCTCTTTTGCAAATAAAGTAAGTTTATCCGTGGCATTGCATTCCACGGTACTGCTGCTGCTGATGCCGGCAAGTCCCGCACAATCTTTATACCCTGTGAATCAGGTAAAGCAGCTATTGGTCCAACCAAATAAGATAGGAATATGATTGCTCCAGCACCCAGGTGAGTGTACATGTGTGTCCCTACGAAATCTGCACGAATCCAAGCAATAAACTAGGCAACCGGGGGTGATCAAGAAGCTACCCGCCCGAGCGCTTACCTCGGTGGGTTTGGTGGTGAGCTAAAGACGGAATGATTCACCTCCCTCTCCAGATGCTTTGGCCTGATTGACATGGAATAAAATCGTTTTCTTCGGTAATGGGCGGGGGAATAATAATATGTCCCCGTGTCTTCACTTGTCAACATGACGGGGGATAAAGAAAGATCAGGAACCTGTCTGGCTTCCAAACACTACCGATGGATTGGGTACGGAGGGGCAGACAGACAGCCCAACTGTACGCTCAGATCGCGAAATCTGAACCTAACAAATCACACAACGCTACGCCAGGATGGACCCCCCCCCCCCCCCTACTCCACGGATAGATCAACGCACGCATTACTTTCTCCAGATGAGACAAGTATAAGAATGACTTGCCCCTGGAGGAGTCGGAAGGAACCAGACTCCAGGGTGATGCTGATACATGGTCCAAGTTCTTGTCCGGGAGGACGGATGGCGACGGCGGAGCGGGCAACGATGTTCAAATCAGGATTGTTTCGCCCGCTAAGCGCCAATTTGCTCACTGAAGCAAGCAAAAGAGAGGTGGTTGCATGGCCTGGATGAGGTGCTCTCTCCTCCAAATGGATAGGCACTAGGTGAACAATGACAGAGCGGCGGTCTGGGCCGGCCAAACCTAACCGCGACGTTCAACCGCCGAAGAGACGTTTAGTGACACAATTCATGGGATCAATCAAACTTCTCTAAAGCTTGAGAAACCAATTCTCAAGAACATGGAAAAGGAAAAGAACTAATAACAAAGTTAACAGAAACCCAGCGGAAATCAAGAGGGTAATGATGTATCGAGCAATAAACTACAGGAAGCCAGAAAACCACCTTTGGGGACATAAATTAGATTTAGGTCTAAATCAGGTGTTCAGTATAATAATCAAAGTGAAGGGCAAGCAAAGGCAATGGCAGCTTCCTAAAGTCAAGGCATGGGGTCCAGGGAAAGGGACACCAAAACCAACCAGGCAAGCCGGTGCTGAAGCAGCAATAACCCTTGTGATTTTGTGGAAGTTGCCAACTTCGAAAGGCAGGCCCCAGACACACACAAAAGTTGTTTATCAAATGGGTAATGCTACCAAAGGACAGCAACAGGCAAGCAAAGAATGGTGTACAAGGAAGACGCATCAAATGGAAATCCAGATGGGTCACTCACTAGGGGGCTGACAGTGACTGGGGGAGGAAAGAAAAAGCATGTGCTCTTGGTGCCCAATAATAGAGCCAACAAATTTAAGAGGCCAATGCAAGGTTCACAATGTAAGTTGTGGAAGAAACAGCAAATGGAAAGGCTACTGAAGAGGGAGGCATAAATGCTTACCAGAAGGAAGAAAAGCAGGATCCGAAAAGGGCGTCTAATCTCCATCCATTGTTCGTATGACTTCAGGATAGGCCTGCCTAAACTATCAGCCACTAACTCCCATCAAAATCTAGCTTTTAGTGCATCTGACCAGGCTCATGACCACTATCATTATGGGTGTCATCTTGGTGTCTGCAGAATCTGGTCCCAATTGCTGCACCCCAGTATATGCTCCTCACTTTCATGGGTTATAATCAAGCAACAAACCGAGTGCAGCCAGTTGGCATGATTTCACCTCATTGTGCTCACACCGCCCATAATTTTGTCGGTTGAACTTTACTTGGCACATGTTCATCTGATTATTCCAACGGATCCCACTGAAAGCTTGGTTTAGCGTCGCGGTGAAGTCTGAGACATCAGTAATGCATCTCCCACCAAGGCATTCCATGTGGATTGTGGACAGCCACTTTGGTACTGAGATATCGAAACAAAACTCAAGATATTGGAAGTATGAAAAGGATCCAAACTTGTGCCTATTATTAGCCTGTTGCGGGGTTGGCATGACCCATTGCTAAAGCCTTCTCCTTCCGTTTAGAATCTGGTCCCAAATCAACAACAGAGTGAGTGCCCCCAATTTCATTGGTCATTATTCAACAGCAAGCAACCATGTAACCCACAGCCTTTCAGAGGATGCCATTAGTCTGTCAGAGCACTCAGCTGGAAAGTCTCTTTATTTGACAGCTGCAGAATGTATCAATTCTGACACAAAGCAGTACCTTCACCAAAAAGAAGCATTAGTACAACATACCTGCCACGAAATAACCTGACAAGTGACAGCAAGCATTGATTCTATAGACAACCGTGAGATTATATGTTCAACTTCAATAGATTTAATTTCTATGCTAAATTCTAAAAAAATAACATGAAACACTTACATTGTTGCATACCTCTTCCAGATTGATACAGATCACATAATAATTCATAGGCCAGTATTGATCTTCAAAAAAAATCGTAGGGCAGCATTTATCACCATTGACCCTACTGTCCTGGCCAGCTATTACAGGCGCATCACAAAGAAGTGGGGCCAATAATCCCCTGTGCGCAAATCTCGGTAACAGAAAAGGGGCAATCTGCGACATAAAGTGTGATGATTATATGAAATGCAAATGCTGCAGGACAATCTTAAGAGAGCACACTGCAAACATTAGGAGGTCTATGATAGGGGAAAATAGATATGTGTTAACCAGTCGAAGCACATTATTCATATCTATGTCACAGTAGAATAATAGACAAAGCAACTAAAATTTTGAACTTCTACACAGAACATCTAGAACAAGAATATCAGAGCACCAGCCACAAGGAACGTGGGGACAAACGTTAGACTGGCAATAAAAGATGATCACTGTAATACAGATACACATTACTATCAAGTGCAATGATAATCCAGGAGCACACAACAATGAAATGGATCTTCCATACTGGACCAGATTGAATGTTGGTCCACAGTAGTAAGGTCTATAAATTATAGCGATCTGAGAACAAGGCAGCACAATCAGTGATACGGAAGGAAATGTGAGTAGTCATTATCTCAATTCTTCTTATTGATGTGCAATAGACACAGGTACATAGGCATTAACACATGGAACAAAAATAACAAAATGTAAACTGGTAGCAATTAACACGTGATATAAGAAACAACAATAAATTTCTTTCAAAAAAAAGAAACAATAGTAATGTGCAGTTGTGCACACATGGTTACCAAATACTTCCTCCTATTCCAGTGTAGGCCATTTAAGAATTCTAGTCAGTCAAACTTCTTTGACTCGCTCCATCAATATATGAAGAGTTATATAGACTGACAACACACTGTTGATGTTATTAGATTCATCATGGAAAATACTTTCGCTATATATAACTATCTAACAGACATGACTGAAGTAGCTAAATAACAGAAGTATAAAAAAAATGATGAGATATCATGAACATTGAACAAGTCTCCACATAATGAAAAACATTAGCTACCAGCACTAGATCTATTTATATAGCTAATAAAATTTATAAAAGCCTTTAATTAGATTTCAACTTTTCAAGTACACTTAGGCCAGTCTCAATGGAGGAGGTCATCGCACCGTTATCAAGACTAGAATCTTAAGAACCGTGCCAGTGCAGGGTCATGGTGATGACCCTGGGGTCATGGTGATGACCCTCCTCTCCCATTCCATAACATTATGCATCCTCTCTCCTCATAAATTTAATGACGTGGCAGGAAATTTAATGCTCATGACCCTCTCGTGACCCTTCCCACTGAGACTGGCCTTATTACTAATTGTGCAAGTTGTGTGTGAGGCTATTTCTCATTCTCAGCCATCTTAAATGCCTATTCAGCAGCTAGATCCTAAAAATAAACAAGTAGTTGGATGTTGTGGGAGTTACCACCCAATGGCCACGTTAGAAATAACTAAGTAGCAATAGCCACGAGGCAACAATCAGATATCATGATACATGAATATAGAAAACTTTGGTCCTCTGAACAATTTCAGAAGCTACCATTCCACAGTCTAATTTCATCTACTGAAATTATCTCTAGCATTTTATAGGTGCTTTCCACCTGTGTATGGATGCAGAATAATCAAAGAAATGAACAGACTGAGAAACAATACTGGACTGACTTAACACCATTAACCAAAGGTTTGATGGATCGAAGGATTCTAACCATCCATATCTCCCCTAAGATTCAAACCTAAAACTCGAAGGGGTGTGAGGATAAATATGCAGCCTTCTAGTACACAACCCATTATAATCTGCAGCACTGTCACTTGATTTCTCGGCTAGCTTGAAGATGGGTCGCTAGTTTTTTCCGTTCTTTAATTCTCTTTTTAGCTACTGAGCTGAGAGAAACACCCATTGTACAAAGGGATAAAACTGTAGTGGCATGTGCAAATGTGCTTCGATGAGCTGGCCTGATTTTCAACTAAACAAACACACCAACCCTTGTTTGTATGCTGACCAGTAAATGTACATTCCAAATTTCCAATTATATTGACAGTGTATTATCTGAACTGGAGCATGGTCGGCCAATCAAAGATGCAAACTGATCATGGAATTTCAATAAAGGACACTTATCAATGAGTTCACTGTTCTCATAAGCCTCCTTGAGAAAGACAGTGCTTCTTGCTCCCTTGTTAGTGATATAGAACATGCCATGATTTTTTACCAAACAAAGAAGTAACCTGCATGGAAGCCTGTACTCATTGTGAAATACATCTAGCTTATCAGATGTCAATCGCTTCTCCATTGTCAGGCTCAAAATCTCATGCAGAACAGCAACAGCTCGCTTTCGAGCCTGTGGCGTTGCAGACTCGACTCGCCTAGCGTTCAAATAAGGTGAAGGAAATGCCATCTTCTGCCACCTGACAACTTCCTCAAGGTACTTCCGGTTTGGCCTAAATCCTGCTGGGTACTTCAACTTGAAAGCAAAAGGACCCAAGATATTTCCATCTTTAGGAATCCCTCTACAGCCTACCTGGAAACACTCAAAATTTAATTTTTCTTCTCGCACTGTGACTGCTAGTGAAGAGTCCCAATTCTCCAGACACAAATAGTCCAATCCCTTCACATCACGGATTGAAAAATATTCAGGATACCTTGGAAGCAAGTTGTTCTTAAAGTTCTTAGGTAAGCCCAGTTCAGACTGGATTAGCTCAATCTTCTCCAAGGGAATCTGGCAGTCCATTGACATCATCAGTAACTTCCTTAGGTTTTTCACCAAGATCGGCTCCATTAGCCCTCGTGCTTGATCCTCTTCACTTGATATCTTTCTGGCCTTCTCAGTAAGCGTGACAGCAATGGGCTCTCGGGAAGCACTTCCACCAGTGACATGGAAGACATTGGGATGGCGCTCAATAAGTGAAAGAAAGTTCCATTTTTGGATAAATCCAACCTCCTTTTCAAGGTCGCGTACAAGTAATGAACCTGTCCTTTGTGCCAAAATGAGGTCACGAAGACGAAGGAGGAGGGCAGGCTTCTTTTGAAGGTCCATGGCCTTGTCAAGACCAGGCTCACGGTGATATAGCTTCTTCTTGGGTCGGCGTCCATGACCAGCTGAGAATGATGACATAGACTTCCATTGTATGAAGTAAAGGGTTCTGGGACTCAAATACTCATGCCCTGCCAATCTTCTTCCCGTCATTTATGTGATGAATACCAAGGTATGTAGTCACTCCAGGTTCAAACATTCATGAGTGCACATAAAGAATCAGCATGATGTGCTTGAAATCCTGCAAAAAGAGGTAAAATTATATCATCGGCCATGTCAAATAGCCTACAATCTGCATAGCAGGAATCAAACTGCGCAGGGAACATCTAATGTGGTCGCTGCTTCCCGCTGCCACATTCAATGTAATAGAGAACAAGAGTTACAAGATCCTCTCCTCTCCAAATACAGCACAAAATGAAGTATTGACATAAAACGATATGTAACACAAAATGAGTCTCAGGTTGGAGAATCCTCATTTACCATGGGGCATTTGTGCTTATGTGGCAAGACTTGATAATTTCAGGGTGAGCCTTTTTTTATGGGATTGGTCAGATACTTTTATTCGAATGTGAGGCGTGCTTCACATGCCATAAGGAACTCACTACTGAGTCACTAGAGCTGTTTGAAGCTGATCCAGAAAGAAAGCCTGGTAATGCATCACAAAAACAGAACGAGAATGCATCCCAAAATTCGTGAAATTCGACCCAGGTCTGTCCAGTGGCGGACCCAGGATTTGAACCTTGGATAATCCTGGCTGAAAATTTCAGAACGCAATACCGTATAATCTAATAGCGATTCGGTAACTGGATGGTATAAAATAATTAAAATTAGCTTCAACACAACAAATTAGTTCTTCTCTTTATGTTTCAGAAAAAGCTGTGCAATGTTTCGGTTATTCATGCCTCAAGGAGACTGAGTGAGTGAGTGGAGAGAGGATAGCAGTGACATACCGATTCAGCAGTTGTCAATTCGATTGGCGGATTGGGGAATGCCGGGATGGGGAATTGGGGATGGTCGAGACGGGCTTGGGTAGCGTACTGGCGTCGTCGAGCTGTCGATGACCTTCGTGCTATGCTCCGCCGCAGTCTACTGAGCAGAGCAAGGTCGTCAAATCAAATGGAATCAAGAAGCTGACGGACGCGGCAAGGTTGACGGCCTCGTCGGTGGCGCTCTTCAGCACCTGAAGCGCGGAGCGCCGGCTTCGCAACCTCGCCCTGCGCCTTGACCACGCCCGAGATCGACCCGCTCGACAACCTTGTCGCCGACGGGGCCTGCCGGTCTGGGGGCGCTGGCCAGGTGGCCACGGCTCTTTACCGCCCCGACCTAGACGAGGGAGGCAGAGCACCGTCCGCGCGGGGGGGGGGGGGGGGGGGGGCGAGGCAGTAGACCGGCAGTCAGGGGCCGAGCGGCCGGCGGCGGCAACTGTGGTACGAACTGGCGGCTGGCCTCCCTCGGTCGCTCCACGGAGGTGCGGACCTGGGACTGGGAGGCAGCAGGCTGGATGCGGTAAAAATGTTTGGGCCAAAATACAAGTAGTTTTGGGCCTACCTTTGGGCCACCAATGGATCTGTCAAATGCAATAATGAATGCTGCTTTGCCAAAATTTGGATGTGTGGGGTGGGTGCTGGTGGGGGTTGTGAATCCCTAGTACGGAAATGAAGTTCCACTTCTTTAAGGTTCGTCCAACCAAATAGTCGTTGGATCCACCTCTAACCCTAACTTTCTTTCTCTTCCCCCACACTCCTCTTGGTTACCTCGCGCCGCCGCCCCCGCGGGCTCCGCACCGCCCCGTGGGGCTCCTCCCGCGCCTCCTGCGGCGGCCGGCGCCGCCTCCCCGCGTCCGAGCTCGGCGCCGCCGCCATGGCGCGCGTCGAGCTCCGCGCCGTCGCGACCCTCCCCACCGGTCGACCCTGCGCGCCCCTCGGGGCGGCCCGCTCCGTCGCCGCTCCCGTTCGGGGCCGTCGGCGTCGGGAGCTCACCGGCCACCGCCGGGCCACTCCGGAAAATGTTGATTTTTCGCAATATTTCTGAAAATGTTACAACATTTCGCAAGATGTTGACAAAAAAATAGTTGACGAAACCAATATTTCTTTAAAATGTTGTAACATTTCTGAAAAATATTGGAAGAAGCCTAGAAAGAGAAAAATGGTGTCCAACATTTGAAAAATCTTGCAACATTTAAATCATCTATCTTCTGAAGCCATACAAGAGGCCCCGGGTGGGGGTGGGGAGTTGTTGTTTAGGATTTTTCAAAAGTACATGTGGTTGTAGAATTGTGCAAAACTATAATATTCTTGTCTTTTGAAATGGTGGTAGGAGCAATGTGGCACCCAACCGCCTTTTTAAAATGGCGGTCGGATGATATAGTGCCCTCCCGTGGTGGTTACTATAGCGCTCCTACCACCGTTTGAAAATAAACTTTCTAGTTCAAACTTTTTTAGGAGCAGCTCATCTTTAAAATCATAACTTTTGGTATTAACTCATATGTAAATAAACTTTATACGAAAAAATGCAGCTTTCATCGAGATCTACAACTTTCTATTTCAAACTTTTTCATTTTAAATCATCTTTAGGCACAAATAATCAATATAAATGTTTCTGCTCTTGACAACATATCTTAAAAAACATATTTCTTCCACATAGACTCGGATGCAGATAAAAGTTATACGAAAACCGTAGCTTTCGTTGAGTTCTACAACTTTATAGTTCAAACTTTTTCCATTTGAAATCATCTTCAGAATCTAATAATCGACATTATATTCACATGTAGAATTTGACGAATTGTTTTTCTCTTGACAACGTACCTTCAAAAAAAGTGTAACGTTTTCATATAAATTCGAATGGAGGTAAACTCTACACCGAAATTGTATATCTCGACGAGACCTACAACTTTTAGTTCAAAACGTGTCCATTGGAATGCATTTTTGTGCTCAAAATGATTGACACAATGTTTACACTTACAATTCAAATTTAGATTTGCATAGATTTTCGAATATTTGAGCTTCAAGATAAGTCAAGTCAAAAAGTTTGAACTACAAAGTTATAGATCCCGATGAGGACTATAATTTTCATATAAAATTTATCTTCATCTGAGTTAATATAAAAAAATATAATTTTATTAAAAACGGGCTGCCGCAAAGGAAAATAGGAGTGCTATAATAACTGTCGCGGGGAACAGTACCCTACCGCCATTTGAAATGGCAGCAGGGGGCACTGGAGCACCCAACCGCCATTTCAAACGGCAGTTGGTGCTGTGCTCGTACCGCCATTTCAAACTGCAGCAATGGTATAGTTTTGTAAAATTTTGCGAGTGACATATATTTTTGAAAAATATCAGAAAAAAATGAAAGAAAAATCCGTTCGTTTGGCAGGTATTGGATTGGATGGAAGTGTGTTTGTAGTTACACTTTAGTTGGATTCTCTTAGGATCCATTCCCAGATCCAGAGAGCTCTGCACCCGTTCATTGGGCGTTGGTTAGCGTCGGGCGTTTCTATTCACCGAGAATTACATCTACTACATATTCACTGGGCTGTCTCACAGGTCAAACTTGTCCCACATAGCAAATATATGCCAATTTCGCAAAAAAAAAGGTGCCGGTTGTAGATTATTACTGCTGCATAATAAAAAATATAGATTACAATAAAAAGAAGAAAATAACTACTCTCTATTACTATATCACCGTATCCAAACCAAGTGTCCTGGTATGCTTAACGGTTCACGCGGCCTTCTAAAAGCAACTCCAACAGTTTGGCAAACCAACTTGGCATCCATATAATTTTGGCAAAACAAGAAAAATTGGTCTCCAACAGTTTGGCAAACCAACTTGGTAAAAATAGAAACTTGGCAAAACTCACCTCCCCACGCGCATATATGCGCGCGCGGATCGTGGTTGCCATCGTTGTTTCCCTCTTGGTGGGAGGGTGAAAAAGAAATAAAGAATAGAGAAGGATTCCTGATGTAAGTTTTTCAAGAGGTGGAATGGCACATACATAATTTTGTTTCTCTTAGGATTCCTGATGTAAGTTAGATCTGGATTTGGCAAGTGAATTATGCCAAACTGTTGGAGATGAATTTTTTTTACTTTGCATAGCTTTTTAGAAGTTGGCAAAACACAGGATTTGCCAAGTAAATTTTGGCAAACTCTTGGAGATGCTCTAAGTTTTCTTTTCCGTCATCTATACGTGACCTTCTAAGTTGTGCAGGATTCCCATTAATTTGCAGAAAAAAGGCAAGATTCCCATTATATTCTTGCATGCTTCTATTCAAACTACTACTCCTTTGTTGCAAATTGTAGGTCGTTTGACTTTCTCAACTCTAAATTTAACCAAATATTACATTTTTGTTGTGGTTTGCTTTATTATCGATAAAAGTTCTCCAATAGTAATATAAATTTAACTATATTTGCACAAATTTCTTCAATAGAATAAACTATCAAACTTGGAGTAAAAAGAATAAACAATCTACAATTTGAAACGACTGAAGTAGTTTGGTCCTTGGAATGGATGGCTGGCCCAAAATGGCAGCTGTAAATGGGGCCCTCCTATGCTTGAAGCATGAAACTCATATTTTTTTTAAAAAAAGTTAGAGACTAGAGTAGCACCCTACGTCACCTGAATTTAAGCAGACCGGATGCCGAATATCAAAGTTCAACCTCGGACCGGACCATCCTCTGCTCTAGCGAAGATACACCCGACGGGAATCGAAACTGAGCTGTGAGGCTCACTCTAGCTAAGCACTGCCCAGCCCCCGTATCAATCTCCGCACTCCACAGGTGCGGCACAAACGTCAGCCGGGAGTGCTACCACCGAGCTAACAACCGGGAGTGAAACCCGTATTAGCATTTGGAGATATTATATAAATTTTCAGTTTCTTCAGATAAGTTGGTATCATGCATTATTGCATCGATTGAAACTGTAGGCATGTTTGGATCACAGTGACTAAAATTAGCCTGACTAATTTTAGTCTCTAGTGGGAGTTAAACTTCTAAACATGTGAGGCTAAAGAGAGGCTAAAATTAGTCTTGAGGCTAAAATTTGCTAGTAGGGGGTGGGTGAGCTAAAAGGGACTAAAATCCCTTCTTCTTCTCTCCTCATTAATGAACTTGTGCATGCTGCATAGTCCTCAGACAATCCCAACGTGAGAGAGGTGAGAGAAGAGAGAGGGAGAGGAGAGAGAAAGGAGAAGGAGAGAGAAATCTGGACTTTAACGCTCTTTTAATACCACTTTAGCCATTGCTTCCAAACAGGGGGTGACCAAAATTTTTTAGCCTGACTAATTTTAATCAAGAGACTAAAAGTGATCAAACATAGCCGGTAGATCGACTCTCTTTTTGTCTTTTTTTTTACATAAAGAAAATAGATCTCGTACTTAGCCAGTAGACAACTCTCTTTCATGTAATGTTTGTGCTCTGTTTATCTTGAATTACTGGTGTGTATACATGTATATGGCTCTGCTTATTATAATCAAACAGAAAGAAACGCATATCGACAGGGCTCACAATACAATCTAGCTCATACAACAAATCACTACTACTTAAGTGTCGGTGCGGAATATGGTCCCGACACTAACCAGTAGATAGCGCCGAGGTCTATCCCTCAATGGTCGATGCTAAATAACAAGTGACACAGAGGTTTTATCCTGATTCCGGCCGAGGGGGCCGTACGTCCAGCAGGGGCGTGCTCGGGGCACTATATTACTTAGCACCGGGGGTGCTTATAGTGGGGCAAATACAAGCAAGGCGGGAGAGGAAGCGTAGCTACCAAGTCCCTGGAGGAGTGGCTGAAGATATTGTGGGAGAATGAGAATGAGTACGTGGTGTGTGGAGTGTTCTTGTGTCTCTGTTCGTCTGTCTCCCCCCGCGGCTGGGGGTTCGCCCCCCCCTTTTATAGATCAAGGGGGCGGCGGGTTACATGCGCGCCGCGCTACCTAGCTATGTGGAGAAGTGCGACGTGCTACGGTGTAGAGTGGGCGGCCGTCCGGCGATCACCGCCGCGATCCGGTCATCATGGCTCGACTTGTACCCGAACGGTGGCGGTTCGAGGGTAGGAGAGCAACGGATGGCGGTGATGTCCTGCGATAGGCTCGGGGGCGGTGCCGACGCAAGCTTGTACGGAGTACGGGGGCGGGCGAACGGCGTTCCTTCCCAACGCGCCTCACGGGGCCGGGAGTCGTTGCTACGGGGGTCCGGCGTGCGCCGCACGTGCGGGTACGGCGGCCACGCCGTTACAGTGGCCGGGATGGCAATCCACCGGCCTAGTGCCTCCACCTAACCCCCGTAGGGTCACGGGAAAGTGAAATCGAGGGTGCGCCCGGCCCCCCTTCGAGGGTCGGGCGCGTTAGCCACTTTGCGGTAGGCGCGCGGTGTCGGGGACCGACACCGGCCGTACCGCACAGTCCCTCCCCACAGTGGTGGGGATGGGCTCCTCCCCGGGGAGTTGGTGCGGCGGCACGGGGCGCGAGCCCCGGCGCATGATGGCGCCGCCCCCTTGTGTCAGGGCGTTAAATGCCCGTGTACGGGGCCGGCGCACGCGTGAGGGGCACCCTCGAGCGTGGCGGACCCCGCCAAGGGCGGGGCGTACCCTCGAGCGAGGCGGAGCCCGCTCGAGGGAAGTGCGTACCCTCGAGCGGGGGTGGTGCCCGCCCGAAGGGAGTGCGCCCCTCGAGCGGGGGCGAAGCCCGTTCGAGGGGATCCTTTCGTGGGCCGCCTCGATGGGCCGTCGGAGTCCCCCGTGGGCTGTGTCCCGCATGGTTAGGCACTGCGTGGTTAGGCTTAGTGTGTTGTGGTGGGTTTTAAGTGAGGATTTCCCCGTTGTTCAAGGGGACCCCTAGGGCTGTCCCCGACAGTAGCCCCCGAGCATCTGTGGGTTTGCCATTGAGGCTCCCGCAGATGCTGGAACCTACTGATAGGACGTTCTTCCCTCCTTGTTTGCGAACGCTTTCCGTGGGGCCGCGTCGGCGGACCCGCGGGTCTAGCCCCGAAGCCCTGCGCAGAGTGTGGGTTCTCCTGCGGGGGTTAACCGCGAGAATTTTGGTCGAGAGGCGTGGCACATATGCCAACCCGGCATCGGCGGTATTTCGGCCCGGCTTCGGGGGTGCACGCACCGCTGGCACTGTCTCCGGTGGGTGCAATTTCAAGGAGGTGTAGCCATGCGCCAAGCCCCCGAGCCTTGGCCCGTTCGAGGCGATCGGGTAGAGCTTGGCGACTTGTTTTTTAACGCGCCCTCGCCGTCCCTCCGCGGGACGGAGGGTGAGGTTTCCGCAACCCCCATCGAGCGGGTCGCGGATTGCGGATTCCTCGTCGAGCGCTAGCGGGTGGTTCAAGTGGACGTCCATGCCCCGTTCGATAAGGGTAGGGCCGCGCGGTCGGAGACACGTCCATGGAAGCACTTGCGTGGGTTTGCTAGGTGGGGCTCGGTCCCGTTCGATAGGGACCGAGGGCGCGGAAGCTCTCCCTCGGTGGGATCCCCCCGGCTAGCTGCCCTCGCTGGCTCTCGAACACGACATGTGGGGCACCCTCGAGCCGACGGGCTCGAGGAACGGCTCGAATGCGCGTGCCCTCGTCGTCCCTAACTCTGCGATCTGTGGCGCCTGTTCGAACCCGTCGAGGGTCAGGCTTCGAACCTCTGATCAGTAGGGCCGTGCGGGGTGGCGCCTGGGTGGCCCCGTCTTTTCACGTTTGCGGCCATCGAGGGGTACGGGGCGAGCCGGCCCTCGAGGTGCCGGGTTGGTAGCACAGCGTATGTGCCCTTCCTTGGAGAATCGATATTGTCTCGAGCCAAGGGCTCGCGCCGCTCGAGGGTTTTACGTGGCATGGGTACCCGTGGTGCCTGCTCTACATCGAGCAGGTCCCGGGCGACCTTCTCACGTCGGTGTCCCTTCGAGGGCTGACATCGTTTTGAGCCGAGGGCCCGCGCCGCTCGAGGGTTTTACGCGGCATGGGTACCCGCGGTGCCTGCTCTACATCGAGCAGGTCCCGGGCGACCTTCTCACGTCGATATCCCATCGAGGGTTGTCTTCGCTTTGAGCCGAGGGCTCGCCCCGCTCGAGGGTCTTACGTGGCATGGGTACCCGCGGTGCCTGCTCTACATCGAGCAGGTCCCGGGCGACCTTCTCACGTCGATATCCCATCGAGGGTTGCCCTGGTCTTGAGCCAGAAGTTCGGCCCGCTCGAGGGTTCTCCTTGCTTGGCAAGGGACCCAGTTATTTTAAATGTCTTGCGATCGTGGCCGCGGTTTTGCAGCGCGGGCGCGCCTTTTTAGGCGCTCGGGCGCGCGCGCGCGCGTAGTGGGCGGCGTGGCAGGCGGACGTGACCGCTTCGCCTCGGTCGCTGCGGGTCTTTGCCGTAATGATGGCCCGCCTGCAGTGACGTGGCCGCTGCAGTCGTGGTGGGGCCCGCCCGTCGACGCGAAGGAGAGATTCCCTGCAGTTAATGCTAGCGGGGCGTCTGCTCCGGAGAGCTCGCCCCGTCGGCTTATAAATCTGAGGGGTGGAAGAGACGGCGGTTTTTTACCTTGACGCCTCACCATTTTCAGTCCCCCGCCCCTTCGTCTTCGCTTAGCTCTTGCCACCGCGCGGTGTCGCCATTAGAGCCTTTCTTCCGTTCCTCGTTCTCCGTCCTCGCATTCCTTCGTCCTTCCTCATGGCGCCGCCTCGGCTTCCCCTTAGGATCCCGGAGCCGTATGCCGGGAGAGGTCGACGGTGACGCGCCCGGCCCTTGGCGAGCGGGTCGCCGCCGGCCAGCTGGCGGCCAACGAAGACGGACGTCCGGCGGAGTGGATCGTGCCGCCGGGCCGCGGACCGCGAGCCCAACCCGCCGGAGGGCTACGTGGTGAGCTTCATCCGTTACCACGAGCGGGGCTTCACCGCGCCGGCGAGCACCTTCATGCGGGCAATGTGCCACCACTACGGAGTGGAGCTGCACAACTTCGCCCCCAACGCGATCTCGCGAGGCGGCCACATTCGTGGGCGTACGCGAAGGGTACCCGGGGATCCGGTCAATTGGGAGCTGCGGGTACATCTTTTCCGCGCGGAGCTCATCACGCGCCCCACGACGGAGCCGGGGACCCGCCGCGCGATGCGCGCCGGCGGGATGTCGCTTGCCCTGCGGGGGCAATTTAAGGACGTCTACATCCCCTGCACCATGACGACGAACAACGCCGGCTGTGAGCGGGGATGGTTCTACTTGCGTAACGCCGAGCCCGGCCTCCCCCCCTACACCGGCCGGGTGTTCAAGGAGAGGCCCGACTCCCGGGGCTACGGGGGTGTCCACGGCCCGGCATCGGAGGCGGCGAGAGTCGGCCCCGGCCGCCTGCCGGCGGCGGCGGCGCACGGGCCGAACGCGATGGGCGTCCTCGCCTTCCTCCATCACCGGCGGATCGTGCCGTTGATGGAGAGGCCGCTCCGCATCTTCGAGATGACGAGAGGCGGCCAATCCCGTCGACTCGGTGAGGTCGCGGATGCTCCCGACGCCCCTCGAGCGGCCGTACACGCTCACCCGGCGCGGAGCGCCGTCGACACCCGGTGCCGCCGCCCGCGGGTCGGACCCCGTGGGACCTCGAGATGCTCCCCACCGGCCCATTGGTGAGTGTGGTTCTTGATTTCGTTTTAGTTCTTAGTGTTGCCTTTGCCTCCTGACGTGCTCTTGTTGCTTCCGTGTACAGCTGGTGACTTTCACCATCGCCAAGTCCGTTTCGCCCACCCCCGACTCCCGCGCGCTTGGCCGGGCGGCGCGGCGGGAGCGGACGAGGAGCGGGCGGCGCGCAAGAGGGAGCGCGCGAGGCGACATCAAGCGCGCCGCGACCGGCGGGCCGCGGAGTATCGGCGGCGTGAAGAGGCGGGGCTCTCCTCCCCGAGGACCGAGGGAGTTCTCGTCCTCGGAGGAGGACGAAGAGGAAGAGGGCGAGGGGGAGGGCCCCTCGGACGGTGGCGACTCGCGCCTCCTTCGCCGAGCCGGCGCCGGCGGCGAGGGGCGGCATCGCACGGGGGCGGGCGCAACGGCGCCCGCCGCCGGCCATCGACATCGAGGGCGGCGCGCGCGCGCGGGGCGCCGGCGCGCTCGTCGGGGCGCGCACGGCGAGCGCCCCGCGCGCGCATCGAGCGTGCTCGCGCGCGCGGGGAAGCGCGTCCACGCGCGCGGCGACGTCGTCGGGGAGTGCGGCGGCGGGCACACCCGCACGCGGGGCGAGCGTACCCGCGCGCGCGGCCGGCGTCGTCGGGGGGGCGCGTCATCGGGGGCGCGACCGCGCGTGGCGCGCCGTCGGGGAGACGCGCGGCGGCGGGCGCGCCGACCACGCCGGCCTCATCCGCTGAGGCTTCGAGGAAGAGGAAACGGGCCTTTTCCTCTTCGAGGTAAGGAGCCTGTCTTTTTTCGTTTGGTTTGATTTGTCGATGATCGGGTGCCCTAACCTTCTGTCCGTGCCTGTGCAGGGTGGTGCCAACCGTTCCTCCTCTTGCACCGGCCAAGGTGCCGAGGACGGACGCATCGATCCCCACCGGCGGCGCTCGTCAAGGGCGTCGCGCCGGGGACAAGCACGGCGGCGGGTGCGAGCTCGCAAATCTCGGCCGGGGCCTCGAGGCCCCGGCCGACGATCAGCCGCCGCCGCGGCGCAACCGAGAGGTCGCCGGGAGGCGGCCGGCGCCGGTCGTCGTGGAGACGCGGCCGCGGCGGCGGTCGTGGTGGAGGTACGGCCCGCGGAGGGCGCCGGCTGTGGAGGCGCGGCCCACGGCGCCGGGCGCGGAGGGAGGTGGAGCGGGCGCAACCCGTGGCGGCGCCGTGGATGCGGCGGCGCCGTGGATGCGGCGGCGCGCGGCCGGAGGTGGTGGCCATGGCGCCACGACGGGCGCCCGCGGCCACGGAGACGCGAGGTGGAGGTGCGGCGGAGGCGGCGCAAGCAGCTGCGCCCGCCGGCGATCTGCAGGCGGAGGTGGTGGAAGTCTCGGACGACTCTCCGCCGCCTGGGTGGAATCAGTGGGCCAGCTGGCCCACGAACTCCCCCGAGCCCCAGGAGGGGGCCCTCGTGAGGCGGCACGAGGGTCACCTGGTGGTGGGGGGTCGAGGACACGGCGCCGAGGCCTCGTCCTCCCACGCCGGCCGCCCCCGCCCGGGTGGAGGGGGCCATCGATGATCCCCGGCGTTTGCGACGCCCGGGGGGGAGCGAGGAGCTGCGGGGCGAGCTCGGAGCCACGGCGCTACGCTCAACCTCGCGCCGAACGAGGGCGCCGCGAGTCCACGGCGGCCCCGCATGGCGCGTCTTTCGGGTAGGGTGTCGTCGCTTGCTTTCCTCTTCTTCTCGTCTTTGTGTGTCGCTTTCGTGCCGTAGTGCTTACGGACTTTGGTCCGTGGATGTCGGGGAGCTCGAGCGCCGCGCCCACGACAAGTACGATGCGTTCGACCGGGTGAACGCCGAGGTCCACCGGCTCCGGGGAGCGGTGCGGCGCTTTCGACGCGCTTGCCGACGCCCTTAGGACGCCGGACGGTTGGGCGGCGTACGGCCCCGGCTCGGCTCGACGAGCTCCCCGAGAGCTCGAAGCGGGGACACGCGCGCGTCGTTCGAGCCTCGAGCGGGTCCGCGCAGCCCTCATCGATCGTGATGAGGCGCTGTGGAATGCGCGCTCGAACTTGGAGAAGACGCGGACGCTGGCCGCCAACTGGGAGGCGGAGGTGGCCACCGCTCGCGCCGAAACCCGGGAGCTCCGCACGTCGCTTGAGGGGGCGCGGCGCAACGGCCGCCGGGGCCGAGGAGCGGGCGCGCGGGCTGGAGCAGCGGGCCAAGGAGGCCGACGACCGAAGGCCGCCCTCGACGCCAAGGCCGCGGCCCTCATCGTCGCTGAGGAGCGGCTCCCGCAAGAGAGCACCGCCCGCCAAGGGGCCGAGGAGCGGCTTCGGCGAGGGGCGAGGGCCGCCCTCGTCGACGCCCGTGCGCGGCCGGGAGCGAGAGCGCGCCGCCCACGAGGTGACGCGGAAGTCGGCCGGAGGAGCGGAACACCGCGTTCTCCAAGGTCGAGGACGATGCGCTCATGCTCGGCATCGCAACGCCAACCGGGAGCCGGCCCTCCGCGAGCAAGGCGAAACCGTCGGCGCCTCGAGGCGCTCGGTCGAGGCCGTGCGCCGGGACTTCGAGATGGAGAGGAAGCAAGTCGAAGGTGAGCCACCGTTTGACTCTTGCTCGTTGGTTTTTCGTTTGGGAACTCGCATTCCCTTTTTTCGATTTCTTTCTTGCCTTGGCGTTTCCGGGCTTGCGCACCGCTGCGGGGCATGCGGCCGAGCGGGCCGAGGCGCGCGAGCTTCCTACAATTCCTCCGAGCAGAGTTGCGGGAGGCCGCGCGATGCGGCCCTCGAGACCGCCGCTCCGTCGAGGAGGGCGAGGCCCGGCGGCCGGCTCACGGCCGGCCGTTTGCGTGCCCTTGGTGGCCATGTCACCGAGCGGATGCGCCGGGCGGCGGCGCCGGGTGTCCGAGAAGGCCCTCGGAGTGGTGCGGTCCCACTACGAGGTTAACTTCGAGGCGGCGGCGGAGGGCTACATCGTTCCCGAGGGTGTCGAGGACGAGGTGGCCATGGAGCGTATGGATGCGCTCACCGCCGACGCCGCCGGTTGCTCGCCGAGGCCTTCGAGGAGTTCCTCTTCCGGACGCCGCCGATGCTCGCTGCTCCTCCCTTCGAAAGCAGTTGGGCGCTAGGCCCATTTTTTGATGTGTATCAGTATCCTGGCCTCGTGGCCTTTGTAAATAACAAGCTGTTTCATGAACATAAACATCTGCTGTAAATGAAGTCGTTTGTTTATCACGCTTTTTGTTTCTCCTTCTTCCTGAGTAGATTCTAGTTAGGGGAGTTCGATTTTCGCAGGGGGCCTGCTGGGTTGGAGGCGAGAGAGAAGGGCCATGTCCACGCGGCGTAGGCTATCTCTGGCTCGCACGCTCCTTCCGTCGTGCCGCCTGCGCCCTGTTCGAATCGTTGCTCGAGGTTGAAGTAGGAAACAAACTTAGCGCGTGTTGTTTTGCTTTTTGCGCGAAAAAATGGGACCATTTTGGGGGGCGATGCCCCCCGCAGTAGCCCCCGAGGGTAACTTGGGTTTCAGGGGAAAGCCGAGTTATCCTTTTCATTAGACTTGAAGTATTTACATAGTCGTTGCCAAGCGGGGGCGTTGGCGATGTGATTTTTACAACAAAGATATTTGGAAAATCCTAGCTAAGGGTAGAAGCGACGTAGTTGTTGGATGTTCCAAGCGTTGGTGAGCTCTTCACCGTCCTCGTTGGCCAGCTTGTATGTGCCGGTTTGAGTACTTTCACCACGACGTAGGGTCCTTCCCATGGGGGCGATAGCTTGTGGCGCCCTCGGTTATCTTGGCGCAGCCTTAGGACCGGATCCCCCTCGGCTGAAATCCTGTCGACGTATCTTGCGTGCTTGGTAGCGTCTTAGGGACTGTTGATACCTCGCGGAATGCATTAAGGCTACGAGGCGTGCCTCGTCCAACCGGTCCAGCGAGTCCTCGCGGGCTCGGCTGGTTAGCATCCTCGTCGTAGCCTCGAACCTTGGGCGACCCGTATTCTAAATCCGTGGGGAGGACGGCCTCCGCGCCGTGGACTAGAAAAAATGGGGTGAACCTGGTGGCTCTGCTTGGGGTGGTCCTTAGGCTCCACACGACCGCTGGTAGTTCTTGGAGCCATTTTCGCCCAGATTTGTTGAGCTGGTCGAAAATTCTGGGTTTTAGGCCTTGTAGGATCATGCCGTTGGCACGTTCCACTTGGCCGTTGGTCTGTGGGTGCGCCACGGTGCCCAATCCACACGGATGTGGAACTTGTCACAGAACTCCAAGAACTTCCGGCCCATGAACTGGGACCCGTTGTATGTGATGATGGAGTTTGGCACTCCAAAGCGGTAGACGATATCGGTGAAGAATGTCACCGCCCGCTCGACCCTTAGGTTCGTGATGGGGCGCACCTCCACCCACTTGGAGAACTTGTCGATCGCGACTAGCAAGTGGGTGAAGCCCACGGGCGCCTTCGCGAGGGGCCCGACGATGTCCGGGCCCCCACACGGCGAACGGCCATGTAACGGGGGATGGTCCGTAGGGCGTGGGCGGGCAAGTTGGATTTGCGGGCATAGAGCGGCACCCTTCGCGGTGCGTACGATTTCGGCCGGCGTCCGCGACCGCGGTAGGCCGCAAAAGCCTTGGCGGAACGCGTTGCCGACGAGGGTGCGGGGTGCGGCGTGGTGGCCACGGATCCCCGCATGGATGTCCCGTAGGAGCTCGCGCCCCTCGGGGAATGGGCACGCACCGCCGTAGGATGCGGAGGCGGCGCGCTTGTACGGCTCGCCGTCGACGAGGGCAAAAGATTTAGCCATCCTAGCGATGCGCCTAGCCGCGGCCCGGTCCGCGGGGGAGCTCCCCTCGAGCGATCCAAGCGATGTATTTTTCCCGCCAATCCGCTTGGACGGGAACCGGCTCGATGTCCATCGCATCGGCTTCGTGAGAGCCGTACCCCTCGAGAAGGGAGAGCACGTACGCCTCGTTTGAGGGGTCCTCGTCCATGGGCTCCGCACCCGCTGGGTTCGAGGGAGCCCCCGAGGGTTCGTTGTGGTTCGAGGGGTAGGGCTCGAAGACGACCGAGGGTTGAGCGATGTCACGCGCGAAAACGTTCGGGGGGACGGTGATCCGCCCGGACGCGATCTTGGCGAGCTCGTCCGCCTCTTCGTTGTACCTTCGGGGCACATGGGCCGAGCTCGATGTCGTAGAACTTGTCCTCGAGGGCTCGCACGGCCTTGCAGTAGGCCTCCATCTTGTCATCATGGCAGCTCGCGTTCTTCATGACTTGATCGATCACGAGCTGCGAGTCCCCTCGCACGTCGAGGCGCTTGACACCCAACTCAATGGCGATTTTGAGGCCGCAGAGAAGGGCCTCGTACTCAGCCATATTGTTGGACGCGGGGAAGTGGAGGCGCACTGCGTAGCGCGTGTGCTCCCCGAGGGGTGACACGAAGAGCAGGCCCGCGCCCGCTCCCGTTTTCATCACTGAGCCGTCGAAGAACAGAGTCCAGCACTCTGCCTGGATTTGTGGGGGTGGCAGTTGCGTGTCCGTCCACTCAGCGACGAAATCCGCCAGGATTTGCGATTTGATGGCCTTGCGTGGGGCGTAGGCGAGCGTTTCGCCCATCAGCTCCACGGACCACTTGGCGATCCTTCCCGCGGCGTCGGGGTTGCGGATGATTTCTCCTAGCGGAAAGGAAGAAACCACCGTGACGGGGGTGGGCCTCGAAGTAGTGGCGGAGCTTGCGCCGCGCAAGGACTACCGCGTATAGCAGCTTCTCGGACCCGTGGGTAGCGCGTCTTCGTGTCCGAGAGGACCTCGCCGATGTAGTAGGCGGCCGCTGCACAGGCAAGGCATGCCCTTCCTCCGTGCGCTCCACAACGATCACGGCGCTTACCACCTGGGTGGTCGCGGCCACGTAGAGCTGCGAGGGGCTCGCCGTCCGCGGCGGCGTGAGAATCGGGGCGTGCGTCAGAGACGCCTTTAGCTTGTCGAGCGCATCCTGGGCCTCGGTGGTCCAGGAGAAGCGCTCGTGCTTCTTGAGTAGGCGGTAGAGGGGCAGGCCCTTCTCGCCGAGCCGCGAGATGAAGCGGCTCAAGGCGGCAAGGCACCCCAACACCTTCTGCACCCCTTTAAGGTCCCGGATCGGACCCATTCATTCGAGGGCCGCGACCTTTTCAGGGTTGGCCTCGATTCCCCGCTGGGAGACAATGTACCCCAGGAGCATGCCTCGCGGCAGTCCAAAGACACATTTTTCGGGGTTTAACTTGACCCCATTGGCCCGTAGGCAGCTGAACGCGACGCCAAGGTCGCCAACCAGATCGTCCGCCTTCCTGGTCTTCACGACGATGTCGTCCACGTATGCTTCGACCGTCCGCCCGATGTGGTCCCCAAAAACGTGCTGCATGCAGCGCTGGTACGTTGCACCCGCGTTTCTGAGGCCAAACGGCATCGTGACGTAGCAGAACGTCCCGAACGGTGTAATGAACGAAGTCGCGAGCTGGTCGGACTCCTTCATTTTTATTTGGTGGTACCCGGAATAGGCATCAAGAAAACAGAGCAATTCGCACCCAGCTGTTGAATCAACGATTTGATCTATGCGTGGCAGAGGAAAAGGAACTTTGGGACATGCTTTATTAAGACTAGTGTAGTCTACACACATCCGCCACTTCCCATTTTTCTTCTTTACAAGCACGGGATTAGCTAGCCACGTAGGGTGGAATACTTCCTTGATGAATCCGGCCTCGAGAAGCTTCCGCGGCCTCCGCTCCGATTGCCCGTCGCCGCTCCTCGTCGAAGCGGCGCGGCCCGCCGCCGCACGGCGCGGGCGTTTGGCGAGATGTCAAGGGAGTGCTCGGCGACTTCCCTCGGGATGCCTGGCATGTCCGAGGGGCTCCACGCGAAGATGTCAGCATTGGCGCGGAGGAAGTCGACGAGCACTGCTTCCTATTTGGGGTCGAGGGTGGAGCTGACCCTCAACGCCTTGCCCTCGGGGGCTGAAGGGTCGAGGGGGACCCCTTTGGTCTGCTCCGCTGCCTCGAAGGCACCGACGTGCTTGGCGGCGGAGTTGAGGTCATCGTTGACCATCTTCTCCAGCGTGTTTACCAGCGCTTCATCCAGCGCCAGTGCCTCTGCATGTTCCACGCACTCGACATCGCAGTCGAATGCGTGCTCGATGGACGACCCGACGGTGATGACGCCGTTTGGGCCGGGCATCTTCATCTTCAGGTAGGTGTAGTTGGGGACCGCCATGAATTTGGCGTAACAGGGTCGCCCAAGGATAGCATGGTAGGCCCCTTTGAACCCCACCACCTCGAAGGTGAGGGTCTCCTTGCGGAAGTTCTTAGGGGTGCCGAACCAGACCGGAAGGTCGATCTGCCCGAGGGGCTGAACCTGCTTGCCGGGCGCGATGCCGTGGAACGGCTTCGTGCTGGGCCGCAGCTGATCCAACCCGATCCACATCAGGCGCAATGTATGCGCGAAGAGGATGTTGAGGTTACTGCCTCCGTCCATGAGGACTTTTGAGAACCGGGCGTTCCCGATGATGGGGTCAACCACCCGGCGGGTCGGCCGGGTTGGGGATGCGATTCGGGTGGTCTTCCCGGCTAAAGGTGATGACGTACTCCGACCAATTGAGAAAGGCCGGAGGCGCCCTCTCCGCGGCGAGGACTTCGTGTCGCTCCTTCTTGCGGCTCGCCGGTCGACATGTCGACAGTAGGTACCCCAAAGATGAGGAACACATTTTCGACGGCGGGGGAAGCCGCCGGCGCCGCCATCGCCTCCGTCTTTCTTGGCCTCTGCCTCCTTCGCGGCGGCACGGCCATAGAACTTCTTGAGCATATCGCACTGCTCAAGAGTGTGGTTCACGGGAGTCTTGTGGTAGAGACATGGCTTCTTCAGCATGTCGTCGAACACTCCCGGGCCTCGAGGGGCCGGTCGAGGGCCCCGTCGAGCGGGTCGACGGGGGGCGAGGGCCTCGGCGTTGCCGCCGTCGCGCCCCGCTCGCGTGCCTCGCGGCGCGGCTTTTTCCCCCTTGTTGCCCCGCTTGTCGTTGCGGCGCGGCTCCTTGGACTTGCTGCCCTCCGCGGGCGCGTCCTCAGAGCGCTTGCCCTTTTTGCCGTCGAAGATCGCCCCCACGGCCTCCTCCCGGAGGCGAGCCGGTGGCGATGTCGAACAACTCGTTGGAGTCCGCAGGCGGGCTGCGTCCCAGCTCCCGCACGAGGTCCCGGCACGTGGTGCCCTCGAGGAAGGCGTGCACGATCTCGGACCGCGCCACGGCCGGGGAGCTCCGTGCGGCGCTTGGAGAAGCGCCGTATGAAGTCCCGCGGCGACTCGCCGGGCCTCGCGTGCGGGAGCGCGAGTCCCAAGAGTTCCCGGGCGCACGTATGTGCCCTGGAAGTTGCCCACGAACGTGTGGACTAGGTCGTCCCAGTTATGGATCTGGCTGGCGGGCAAGTGCTCGAGCCATGTCCGGGCCGCATCGCCAAGGTGTAGGGGCAAGTTGCGGATGATGACCTCGTCGCTAGTGGCCCCGCCCAGCTGGCAAGCCAAGCGGTAGTCGTTGAGCCACACGCGGGGGTCCGTCTCCCCGTTGTATTTGACGATCGTCGAGGGTTGGCGGAAGCGTTGGGGGAACGCTGCCGCTCGGATCTCCCGGCTGAACACACGGGTGCCCGGGGGCTCTGGCATCGGGGAGCGGTCCTCGCCGCTGTCGTAGCGCCCACCCCGTCGAGGGTGGTAGCCCCTTGCCGCTCGCGCGCGTCCGCCTTGCCGGTGCGCCGGCGTTGATGACGTTGCGAGCGTCGCCATCTAGTGCCCCGCGCGCGTCGAGGAGTCGCTCCTTGGCCGGCGTGCGCCCTTGCTCGGTGGGACGCCCCGCCGGTCCCCCCCGCGTGCACCGAGGGTTCGCCTCTCGGTGCGGCTTCATCGCCCCGCGCATCCCCCCCGTTGGCGGATGCGTGAGGCCGAGCTCTCGGCCCGCCGGACGGCCGCTTGCTCGATGAGAGTTTGCACCTCGCGGTGCATGTCTCGAGTCTCGGGGGTCGAGGGTGCCGGCATAGCCCGCGGCGGCGTCGCGGCGGCGACGAGCCTCCGGCTCGCCCGTGGGGGCACGTCCGCGTTTTCGACGTTGGGGCGGTGTTGATGCGGTCGCGGACCCTGTCGGCCCGGCCTCCCGCGTGCGTTCGCCGCGCGCGCAGGCTTCCCCCCCGCCATTGAGGCGCAGCAACCGCACCGTTCGGTACTCTTCCGCCGCCTTGGCCTCGAGCTCGCGGGCTTGGGCCGCTGTGCGTCGACGTCGGCCCCGGCGAGAGCTCTTGGTCCCGCGGCCGGGCGCGTGGCGATCCCCCGGGGCGGCGTGACTTCCCCGTCTCCGGCGCCCACCGCGCCGGCGGCGTTGGCCGGGTCGTTGGTGATGACGGCGCAACACTCCCGCGTGGGGTCGTAGCTCCCGGTGCTGGAGTCGTCGGAGCAGCCAAACCAGTAGTCCACGGTGTCGAGGAAACGCTGGAACACAACTGGGTCAGGCACGCCGGAGAAATCCCACTCCGCGTACCCGTGGCGGTTGGCGGGTGGCATCGTGTCGACGGAGCCCAGGGATGACTCATCTGCTGCTGAGGCGCCGGGGTCCCTGGCGACGAAGACGTGGCGGCCAGGCGGAACCCTGCGCATCGTCGTGTTGACGTTGGCGTTGTAGGCCGTCGTAGCGCCACGCAGCCCGATGGGGATGCGCGGTCCGCAGAGCGCGCGCCGCCCCGCCGGGCGGTGGCGGTCGTGATGGTCGGCGCACCGCGTTGGGCGGCGGCGCGCTCGCCGCCGCCGCTCGGGACCGCGCCCGGCGCGAGCGTTGTCCCGAGCGACGACGGCGTCGTGGCGTCGATGGACCCGCGGCCTCCGTGCACCGCGGGCGCCCTCGCGCCGGAGTCGTGCGTGCGGCGGGGGTCCGAGCGCACCGTCCGACGCCGCGCGCGGAGTTCCTCACGGTTAGTGAGGCGCATGAGATAGCCGTTCCCCGTGGCCCGAAAGTTCGAGTGTCCCCGAAGCGTATCTCGAACCCGGCCGGGAGGGGGTCCGAGCTACCCATGCAGTAGCGTGTAGCACGGTACTCAGTGCGGATCACCATGGAGGGAGTTGGCGAAGTGACCTTAGGCGCTCGCTTGCCCCACGGTGGGCGCCAACTGTCGGTGCGGAATATGGTCCCGACACTAACCAGTAGATAGCGCTGAGGTCTATCCCTCAATGGTCGATGCTAAGTAACAAGTGACACAGAGGTTTTATCCTGGTTCCGGCCGAGGGAGCCGTACGTCCAGCAGGGGCGTGCTCGGGGCACTATATTACTTAGCACCGGGGGTGCTTGTAGTGGGGCAAATACAAACAAGGCGGGAGAGGAAGCGTAGCTACCAAGTCCCTGGAGGAGTGGCTGAAGATATTGTGGGAGAATGAGAATGAGTACGTGGTGTGTGGAGTGTTCTTGTGCCTCTGTTCGTCTGTCTCCCCCCGCGGCCGGGGGTTCGCCCCCCCTTTTATAGATCAAGGGGGCGGCGGGTTACATGCGCGCCGCGCTACCTAGCTATGTGGAGAAGTGCGACGTGCTACGGTGTAGAGTGGGCGGCCGTCCGGCGATCCCCGCCGCGATCCGGTCATCATGGCTCGACTTGTACCCGAACGGTGGCGGTTCGAGGGTAGGAGAGCAACGGATGGCGGTAATGTCCTCCGATAGGCTCGGGGGCGGTGGCGACGCAAGCTTGTACGGAGTACGGGGGCGAGCAGAACGGCGTTCCTTCCCCAACGCGCCTCACGGGGCCGGAGTCGTTGCTACGGGGTCCGGCGTGCACCCACGCACGCGCGGGTACGGCGGCCACGCCGTTACGCGGGCCGGGATGGCAATCCACCGGCCTAGTGCCTCCACCTAACCCCCGTAGGGTCACGGGAAAGTGAAATCGAGGGTGCGCCCCGCCCTTCGAGGGTCGGGCGCGTTAGCCGCATCGCAAGCAGGCGCGTGGTGTAACGGGACTGACACCGGCTGTACCGCACAGTCCCTCCCCACAGTGGTGGGGATGGGCTCCTCCCTGGGGAGTTGGTGCGGCGGCACCGGGCGCGAGCCCCGGGCGCATGATGGCGCCGCCCCCTTGTGTCAAGGCGTTAAATGCCCGTGTACGAGGCCGGCGCACGCGTGAGGGGCACCCTCGAGCGTGGCGGACCCCGGCCAAGGGCGGGGCGTACCCTCGAGCGAGGCGGAGCCCGCCCGAAGGGAGTGCGTACCCTCGAGCGGGGTGGTGCCCGCCCGAAGGGAGGCCCCCTCGAGCGGGGCGAAGCCCGTTCGAGGGGATCCTTTCGTGGGCCGCCTCGATGGGCCGTCGGAGTCCCTGTGGGCTGTGTCCTGCATGGTTAGGCACCTGCGTGGTTAGGCTTAGTGTGTTGTGGCGGGTTTTAAGTGAGGATTTCCCCGTTGTTCAAGGGGACCCCTAGGGCTGTCCCCGACATTAAGATTGAAGGTACTTATTACAAACATCACAACTAAAAAAGAAAATAGGGAAAAAAACGTTCTATGGTCCAATCGCCTTTTATGCAACAACAAAAATACATTAGAGCATCTCCAAGAGAGCACTAATCCTACCTATAATACCAGTTTTAGGGAGAAAAGTAGAAAACTAAGGTTCAACAGATCCCTAAAAGTCCCCTAAGGGTGCGTTTGGTTACCTTCTCTGTTTTCCTGGCCAGGCTCCCTTCGGCCAGGCTCCCTCCAGCCAGGCTGTCAGCATGCATAGTATCATTGTTTGGTTGCGTGCACATCCAGAGCCAGGCTAGAGAGATCAGGCATTTGGTTGCTTGTACGAGATAAGTCGCATGAGATAAAAAATATTAAAAATTATGATTATAATTTTTATTTTTATTTTGTACAAATACAATTTTAGATGACTTATTTTATCTAATCATGTCTTAATTATCAATAAAATACATTAATATCACTTGATATTTACTAATTATACACTAATACATCATTAGTGGGAGAAACAGTTGCATGAGCCGAGCCTGGCTCTGCAGAAACGGCCGTTTCTGGCGTTTCTGGGGATGCAGGGAAGAGGAGGGAAATTGCATCTGGAGAGCCTAGCTCTGGGGGCGGTGCAGGCAACCAAACGCCGCTCGCCTGCACACCGTGAGCCTGGTTGGCCCAGAAACGCGAACCTAACGCACCCTAAAATATTAGGGGCCCAAAAAAACACCCCACCGGCCCGCATATATTCGCAACCCGAGAACTTCCCCAATCCGCCTCCCGGCCTCCTTCCCGCGCGTCCTTTTTTCCGGGCGCACGCACCAGCGCCGGCCTGCCGCCCTGCACCCCTGCCCTGGAGCTGGGATCTTGTCTCTGGAGTGACGTCCATGGAATAAGAGAGAATGGACATCATGATGTAGAGAGAATCAATGCACATCACAGCCTGTTCGCTCGGCTTACCGCCCACCAGCAAAGAAGATTTTCTCTCGAACGAACCGGCCACCAACAACCGACCGCAACCAACAAAGAAGATTTTCTCTCGTAACAAACCAAGCACCGCCCATCGCCCACCGGCCCAACCGAACAGGCTGCATGAAGGAGCACGGGTGGCCCCTGTCCAGTGGACCAACGGAGCAAGAGCAAGACATCAGGTGCACGTGGGGTTGGGCTGGAGCTGAACCGCTGGACGGACCGAGTGAGGAAATATTCTACTAGACATTACTGTTTTTTTTAAATGAACATTACAGTTCTTAGTAGAGATAGAAACTGAAGGTCCTTGATGCTAGTGAGAAGGATATAAATGAAATAAAAAATTGCATTAGGGGTGACCCACATGTGCTGATGTGGGTTTAGGAATTATTAGCAATCTGCTGTGGGTTGATATGTTTTTGGGGAAAGAAAATTTTTTAGCAACCCCCAATACATTATTTTTTGGGTTTTTTCACATTCTTTTGGAGATGCTCTTAGGGCATGTACAACCCACAGACGGTTGGTCGTCTACACAACCTCGATTTTAGCATACAGACAGAGGTACAAATAACTCATACAACCCATAGACACAGGTTATTTATTGCTTTGCATACAAATTAAGATCAACTATAAGTGTATTTATGTATACAATTGTGTGGCAATTTGATCATCTCTCACATTCACGATCACTATTCACATCCACCTTTCACATTCAATGCTTTAAGCTTGGATAGCCGAGTTTCAACACTGCAAAGTTTGGATTAGAGTTATTTGCACAATATATTTTTCTCTTTTATTACAATATTTTCTTTCTTATTTTTATTCCTGTTGGGGGGTACCCGAAAAGTTCGGATAACTACCCCAACACGAGTATGAGTTCTCAACACGTTCAAGTACAAGGTTAGAGCGCAAAGAGACTGAGATTCTCTCTGCAAGTAGCACAAGTTCCAAAAAAGTCTGAATCCGTTTACACGTGCCCTTGCGTCCCCTTTTATAGGGAGATGAAGGGATTTTTACATACCGATAACACCCCTAGCCTCAGAGAATATTCCTAGTGTGAACGCATACATGATTGTCTTTTTTATCTAACATATTTACAAATCTGCCACTAGTTCACACTCTAAACCCGGACTTTTTGGGACTACAACTTTGACTTTGCTTCTCCCCTGGTTCGTGAATGTCTTCGCACAAAACTCCCGAACTAGGCCTTCAACAGATTCCCGAAGTGGCCCTTGCTTCCCAGCCGGTTCGTGCGTGTCCATGCGCCTGAGTCCCGAACAGAGTCTTCATCAGGTTCCCGAATCGGCAATTCTCCGAAGTTCGGACTATCAACAGTTGAGATTCCGGGCTTCCGCATGTTCGTGACTCCACCTCCTCGCCGAATCAAGATTCCCGAACTCTGCACATTTGCGAATTCGAGACTTCACAGGTCTCAGGCTTCCGAGAATCGCGAATTCCCTACTCCTGAAAAACATGCTTCAAAAACTTTGTTAAGCTCAACGTTTCGAGGGTGACTGGTTTTCCTGAATTCCCCAACACTAGCCCCTCGGGGAAGCGGGTTGACTCCGACGATCCGATTCCACGAATCCTTCGGAAATTTAGTAAAAAACGTCACCCTCGGAACGTCGGAGGGGACACGCGTCGCCCGGGGAACCAAGGACGGTTAAATCGAGGCGTGTTTCGCGGAACTACCCCCTCCCCGGCCCTATAAATAGCGGGTTGGCGCCGTTGAAAAATTTTACAAATCCTTCCGGCCTTTTTCCACAGTTCGTGCATTTCTCTTTTTCGCGGACTTTGGTCTTCTGCCGAAAAGCCGGCGAGTCTCTAGGTGTTGTTTGCGGTTCTCTAAGGTATTCCTTCATCTTTCTATTGTCGATTTGTTACTTGTTAAACTTCGGTGTAGCGATGTCGCGATTTCGCGAGAACTATTCTCGAACAATACTCTTAACTGTCTGTTTGTTCGTAACTGTTGGTTAGGTGGCTCGCGTTAAAAGCACAGCTAGGCCCATGACTACCGAAGAGCTCCTCGCCGCCGGTCTTCCCACCGACCCGCTTGTCGAAGGCGCCGAACATGCCGTACCTACCGAAGATGTCTGCTCCCCTAGCGGCTCCAGGAGTCGCGAAGATGGGGAAGTTCAGTCCGACGACGGCGAAAACGTCGGGAGATGTGGATGCCGTGTCGACGACCGGTCATGTTAAGGACCTCCGGCCCGCTGCCACCCTCACTCGCCTTCGGAGAGTCGAAGGTCACAAGCAACACGATTCGTGAGTACGAGAGGGCTGAATTTTTCTCCCCTGGTGCTGGGCGTGCCCCGCTTGATGAGCTGATTCCAGCTCCGAAGGAGGGAGAAATTGTGGTGTTTCGGGATTTCTTCATCTCGTGGGCCGAGGTTCCCTTGTGACCCCATCTTGCCGGCCATTCTGGATGCATTTTCGGTGAAGATTCATCAGCTTACTCCTACATCCTTCCTTGAGGTGTCCAAGTTTATCTGGATTCTGAAGACATTCGGCTGTAGTCCTACCATTGACGCCTTCACCAGATTCTATGAACTGGTGATCATCCCCGAAGTTGTGAAAGGTGAAGACGGGCAGTTCTACCACAGCCAGCACGCGTGCTGCACCTTCAATACGCGACGCCAGAACACCTGTCAAGGAATCACTCGAATCCAGATCGCTCCTTGCTGCAAGTCCAACCTTACCAACGATTGGAAATCTTACTGGTTTTACTTGAAAGTCAATGTGCCGAAGCTGTCATGCCCGATCGCGCCTCTCGCCGCAGTGAACGTAGGGAAGTACAACCAACGGGCCTTGGGAATCAGGAGCTGCGAGAGTGCATTTCACTTGGCCAGCACAATACTTGGCGGCCGTGACATTATCGAAGAATTCGTCGCCGCCCGGGTGTGGCCTATCTCGAATGGCCGGTCCCCCCGCCGAGCTCGTGTATTATAATGTCAATCGGCGCACCGTAAGGTGCCTTTCCCGAGTTCGGGATCAAGCTTCGCGAAGGCCGTAGCGCCAAGGACTTCATGGACGAAGTGGAAAAAAGGGTTAAAGTCATGGTAGGCGAATATACCATGAACGAGTACAAAGCGTATAAGGCCCTGGTGAAGCACAAGAAGAAGATCAACCGCGTCTTTTCGGAAGTTTGCGGTGATAAATTTTTCAGCCTCTCGAGGCCCCGGTCCCAAGTTGAAACTTCCCGCCGTCGCCGTGGCCACCGCTCGGCCGCCCCAATCAACGCTCCCCGAATAAGATCGTCGAAGCGAGGCTCGTCGCCCACCGGTGAGGGTGCCTCTTCGGGAGTCAGGCCTTCGAGGACTAGATCGCTGGAATCGTCGAAGCGGAAGCGCAAGACCTCCGAGCCTCGAACTTTGGATGCTGAACTCCAGGCTGCTTCAGGGCTTGCCCAGATGAGCCGCAAGAAACCAAAGAAGGCAGTGAAGAAAATTTCCTCCACCGGCGTTCGGCGAGTCCCATCCGCCTTCGACGATGACACCTTCGTGGACACCGATTGCCTTAAAGGTGTTTTCCTCTGGCCACTGTTTAACTTTCGAGACAGTTGCTCATCTGGTTCCGAGAATGAATTCGTGGATGTTGATTCCTTTTTAGATGCTGCTCCCGAAGTCCGAAAGGAGACATCCCCTGCTGCTGTCGAGAAGTCTGTTGTTGCTGAAGTTGCTGTTCGCACCGAATCCCCTGCTGCTGCCGAAGCCCCTGTTGCTGAGGTCCCTGCTGCTGACCAAGCCTCCTCCGAATTCGCCCAGGACCTTGAGCGGACTATTCAAAGGGGAGACCATCCTACCGAACATGCTCCTCTGGTCGAAGTTCGGGACATCGTCCCCGAAGACCAGGCGCCTTCTCCCTCCTTAGCTGCTTTTAACAAAAGCTTTGGTACGTCCCATCGCGGCAAGCTATTGCGTGTTGGTTTCGAGACAAGTGGCGTCGGGGGCAAGACGTCCAAGTTTTTAACTCTGTGGAAATCGTCCGCCATTGTTGATGAAACAGGAGAAGAGGCGCCAGAACGACCCGAAGAAGCCGCTCAAAGCTCCGAGAAAAGGCCTCTCTCTGTCTCCAAAACCACTCCTTCGCCTCGAGGGAAAACTTCTTCAGGTTCGACTAAACAAGTCACCATGCAGCAGTTTTCTAAGGAAGGTTCGTTCCTTCTCACTATCTTTTCATACGTTTCCCTGTTGTTTAAGCTTAGTCTGAGACTTACTCCCGAACTTCGCAGAATTCAAGAATCTGTTGCACTCGTACTCTCCTTCAAAGCTTGCATGCTTCCACGAAGACTATGCCCTCAAATACTCAATGCTTGGGAAGGTTGCCGTAGAGCGGCTTTCCAAACAGGAGAGGATTAATGAAGAACTTCCTCAGAAGTCCAAAGAACTAGAGCGCAGCTTCACCCTCGCGCAATCCACGAATCTGGAACTCGAGAGGAAGGTGGCTGAGCTGGCGGAGGCTTTGAAAAGAAGTCACGATGAAAAGAAAGTCGCAGAGGCCGCGCTCGAGGAATCCAAGAAGGAGCTTGAGAAAGTTCGGAAATCTCATGAAGATGATCTGAGCGTGATTGAAAAACTTCGGCAGAAGCAAGAGCGAGCTACAAAAATCGCCGAAGATCTTCGCATTAACAACGCCAGCCTCGCCAAGTCATTGAGCACAAAGGATCGCAAAATCATGGATCTTGAGAAGGCGCTGGCAGAACAAGGTGAAGCCTCAAAGAAGAACACTTCGGAGATTCTGGCAAAGATGAAGCTGCTCTATGCGGAGTACCAGAAGTCTTTGAACGAGTACGGTGTTCGTCCAGCCCCTCTCCCAGATGACATTGATATTCCCGATTTCATGGATTGACTGGAAGATGAATTCAAGGCTCTTACCGAGGTGATCTCTGGCGCCAGCGACTTCGCTGTTGCTTTTTCTTTGGAGAGTATCCTGAAGATCCTTCACGATTATGAATGTGTGGACTTGGCGAAGTTTCGTGCGAACCTCTCTCGATTCCCCAGCGTTACTAGCGACGTGATACTTCGAGAGAACCCCGACGTTGTGGCTATTAAGACGAAATTCGCAAAGGAGTTCTGGATGGCTGGCGGGTTGGATATCGTTAAGACCATTGCGCGGGCGAAGCTCGCTGAGGTAGTTTCTTTTGCTCGATTTCGTGACTTATGTTTGTCGCAGATGTTCTAGTTTCTTAAACCTTCCTCACTATCTGCTTCTTTTCTCAGCTGAGGGAAGAGGAGAACCGAGAGGGCACCGCTGCGTCTCCCGAAGGATCGGCCTCCGGCGAGGGTTCAAGTGAAACCGGCGAAGACGGCTCGGATGTTAGCGGCAGCAGCAGTAGCAGTAGTAGCGATGATGGCGGCGATGGCGAACAAGTCCCCGAACGGAATGAGGATTCGCCGAAGGTGGATGTCACGAACTAAACGACATGTTCGAACTTTTGGGTGAATTGGAGATTGGTTGTACATTCGTGTAGATTCATCAAACTTTTACGAATGTATTTTTTGTATATTTTAACTCGCGCAGTCCCGCAAGCCGGGCTCGCGCAGACGTGCTACCACTGCGAATTCATCGGGATAGAATGTTCGTTAGTGGTGAAGCGTGGCGCCTTTTCAAACAAGCACATCCTGAGCAAGATTTTTCCGATTTTTGGCTTGAGGCCTCGCTTAAATTTTCTATAGGTTGTTTTGATCTCTCTTCATTTTTCTTGCTTCGTAAAAAGAGTCGTTCTGCGTCCTCTACTTCGCGATCCGCGAGAATTCCGAAGACGGAGCCCCTTAGCCCCTTAGCCGGTTCATCTGACTTCGCCTATGCTAGCGATATGGGTGACAACAACGTTTGTAAACCAGGACATGTTGTAGAACTTTTATTCTAAGTTTCGTAGTGATTGTTGTAATTAGCGGGGAACTATTCGGGAGTTTTTATGCGAATAAGGCAATGAATGTTTTTTCTTGAAAAAACGTCACCCTCCCCCACCTTGCCGTTTCGCATGAAAACTAGATGGCGAGTTCACGAATCTTACTATTCTCGAATTTCTAGTGTATCTTTCTAGGAGAAGGCTTCCTTAGTTTTTGTGAATCTCGACTGCTACTGCGCAAGTCGACAAAATTTGTTTCGAATTTTGTGAACTTGACCCGATCGGCGTACTTGCCCTCGTTGATACAAAGAACCCTCGCTTGCTTCAACCAAGGCGTTCTGCGATTCCCGAACGAGCCCCTTGCCCTTTTCTTAGAACGATGAAGTTCAAATAACTTTCAACAATCCTTACTAAATAAAAACCTACGGGTAACCCCTTAGGCTTTTATTTTCTCGAAATCTTCGTACAAATTTTTGATGGGAATCCCTTCGTGGATGGGATTTACTTGGCCACAACTTGTTGTTGTCTCAGGCCTCTTTGGTGGGAATCCCTTGATGGATGGGATTTTCTTTGCCACAACTTGTTGTTGTCTCAGGCCTCTTTGGTGGGAATCCCTTGATGGATGGGATTTTCTTGGCCACAACTTGTTGTTGTCTCAGGCCTCTTTGGTGGGAATCCCTTGATGGATGGGATTTTGGCTATCCTTGAGCCTTTTTCACGAACCTCTTCTTTTTTCACGTTGGTACTGTGACTATCACGAAGCCTTTTTCACGAACTTTTTCTTTTTTTCACGATGGAATTCCGGCTATCACGAAGCCATTCTCACGAACTTTTCTTTTTTCACGATGGAATTTCGGTTATCACGAAGCCATTCTCACGAACTTTTCTTTTTTTACGATGGAATTCCGGCTATCACGAAGCCATTCTCACGAACTTTTCTTTTTTTCACGATGGAATTTCGGCTATCACGAAGCCATTCTCACGAACTTTTCTTTTTTCAGGATGGAATTCTGGCTATCACGGAGCCTTTCTCACGAACTTTTTCTTTTTTTCACGATGGAACTCTGGCTATCACGAAGCCTTTCTCATGAACTTTTTCTTTTTTCACGATGGGATTCTGGCTATCACGGAGCCTTTCTCACGAACTTTTTCTTTTTTCAAGATGGAACTCTGGCTATCACGAAGCCTTTCTCATGAACTTTTTCTTTTTTCAAGATGGAATTCTGGCTATCACGGAGCCTTTCTCACGAACTTTTTCTTTTTTTCACGATGGAACTCTGGCTATCACGGAGCCTTTCTCACGAACTTTTTCTTTTTTCACGATGGAACTCTCAAGATACGCAATTTGGGGGAAGACTCTTTTTATATATATCACAAAGAGTATTTACATAGGATCCGTCTCGTTAAAAACCTTGCCTCTTGATTTAGAGCCTCCTTTGCAAGGAAAAGAGTACGGTCCTTCTTATTCTAATACGACTAGAAAAAGGAAAGCTGATTTTTTCTCCCGAAATTACTTATAGACACGTGATTCGGATTTTGGGTTTTTAGAATTCAAACTTATGAAAATAGAAAAAGTACTGTATATTACATCTAGATGTAACTGGGATTTCATGAGTAATACCTTTTAGGCTGTCGGCATTCCACGAACTGCGGGTGATAGATTGACGAAAATTTCACTTGAGTGCCCGAGTTTTTGCAGTATTCTTTGAAGGTGTAACAGTCGAATTGTTTTCCATTGTCAACCGTTAGTTCTCTGGGAACCTCAAACCTGCATGCTATGCTCTGCCACAGCAGAAGTGGCGATTTTGGTTCAGGAGGACAAAGTTTGGTTATGGTCATCGGCTGTTCTCAGCTGGTATACGTTTGTTTGTCCAGGTGTATGTCCCTTTTCTATGTTTCTGGCCTCTTGTTGATTGCCATACACTGTGATGATTCCCTTAGGTGCGGGCATTTTCATACATAGGAACTGTTGCCTTATGACTGCGTCGAACTTGTTCATGAACCCTCTGCCAAAAATCGCGAGGTATGGATGGTAGATGTCGACTACATCGAATGTGAGACTCTCCGTTCTGGCATTCTCGAGATCTCCGAAGGAAACCGGGAGCGATATTTTTCCGACCGGCTTGATGGGCTTTCTTCCGAACCCTTGCAGTGGGTACTCTGGGGGGTCTAACATGTGCTGGCTCAGATTCATCTTTTCAAAAGCTTTCAGGAATAGGATGTCCGCTGAACTCCCATTGTCAACTAGGACTTTTCCTATGACCCACCCAGCAATATTCACCTCAATGACCATGGCGTCATTGTGTTTCGCGATTTCACCGAAATCTTCTTCGTGAAGGTGATTGGCACCTTTGCCCACTCCGGCGCGCGACTCGGGCCGTCATTGATGATAGCGTTCACAGATCTGAAGTAATTGCTTCTCTGCTTCTTGGTTTCGAATTCCATAGCAGATCCGCCCGTGATTCGCATGATAGTCCCGAACGATGGCAATGCCTTGGAGTTCTGAGGTCCCGAACTTGACTGGGGTCTTGACGAACTTTCTGGAGGTGGTGGCAAGATTTCCCGAATGGGTTGTGGTTGCTGGATTGGCTGTATCGCTTGCGACTGAGGGAAGAATTGCTGCGATGGCTGCCATGCTGATTGTGGTTGTGGAAATTGCTGAACTGAGACGGAACTCGACTGTGGATTCACGAATTGCGGCTGCCAGAAGTTCGGTCGAAACTGGCTTGGCATCGAGGATGCAATGCTCATCAGTGCTTTCTCTTGTTGGATTCTTGCCATGTTCTTCTTTGTTTCTGGACACCCTTCAGTGCTGTGACCCCTCCCATGATACTGGCAATAGAAGTGAGGATCTTTTGGGTTGTGGTTCGTGAGTCCCGGGGGGCCTCTCGCCTCTCCCCCCTCCCTCCGGGATTGAATCCTCCCCCGGTGCTTGATCGTTGCCTTGTTCGGTTGCGAGTTTCGACGTTGTTGACGTTTCGCGGATGTTGGGGTGGTGCCTGCCATGCCATGTCTCTGTTGCCCTGTCTTGCCTCGTTTCGCTCAGCTACCCTCTTGCGATGGTCATCATCAGACAAAATGTACTCCTCCAATTCGTGAAAAAGTTCCTCAACCGTCTTGGGTTTCTTTCTCGTGAGATGGGAAGCAGTTGGCCCTGGGGTGAGACCTTTGATCAGTGCCTTGATTGTTGTTTTGTCGTCAGCTTCGGGGATTTGAGACCTTTGTTGCATGAACCTTCTCACGAAGTTCTGCAGTGGCTCTCTGTCTTTCTGCTTACAGTTGTACAGATCTGACGCTTCCGCTGTTGTGTCATGAAACATCTGAAATGCTTGCATGAACTTTGCCTTGAGGTCTACCCAGCTGTAGACTGAGTGAGGAGGCAGTAGTGAGTACCAATTCAGTACCGGCCCTTCGCAAGCAATGATGAATGATTTGGCCAATGCAACATCATCTCCTCCTGCCGAATTCACGGCTGATTCGTATCTCATGAGGAATTGCCTGGAGTTTCCGAAGCCGTTGTATTTTGGGAGAGAGACAGGCTTGAACTTCGGCGGCCAAGGTGCTGTTTGCAGCCCAATAGATAGTGGTGATTCAGGATCCACGAAATGTGACACTCCGTTTCCCGTGAAGAAGTTTTCTTTCGGGGGTTCTCTTGCCGGCCCGCAGTTCGGTGCGGTGATTCCCGCCACGGGGGAGTCGTTCTCTTGTTCTTTCATCTCATCAATTTCTCTCTCGTATCGCTTCGATTTGCTCTTTTGCTTTGTTGAGCCGCTCTAGCTTTTCGTAGATTTTTCTCTTCGCTTGTAGCCGAGCCGCGAACTCTTCCTTGTCTTTCGCAGTACTCGTCGTATCTTCTGCTGAACCATGGCTAGCTCTCTGTCTATGGCATCATCATCATCATTGACATTCTCGAACTCCTGGTGCTCAGCGGGCTGTTCTTGGATGTGAGATGTCTTTTCTGCTCTTGCCATCATGAGGGCCTCGAGCTTTTCTCTTCGTTCTTGGTCTGTTATCTTCGAGGATTCAGGAACAAACGAGGTTTCATTCCCTTGGGTGAGATGGCGATCTTCTCGGTTAGCCTGTGCTGGGACAGTCTTCTTTGATTTCTTCTGAGGTGGCATCGTGAGTTTCCTTTCGGCTGAAACACGGTGGGCGCCAATGTTGGGGGGGTACCCGAAAAGTTCGGATAACTACCCCAACACGAGTATGAGTTCTCAACACGTTCAAGTACAAGGTTAGAGCGCAAAGAGACTTAGATTCTCTCCGCAAGTAGCACAAGTTCCAAAAAAGTCTGAATCCGTTTACACGTGCCCTTGCGTCCCCTTTTATAGGGAGATGAAGGGATTTTTACATACCGATAACACCCCTAGCCTCAGAGAATATTCCTAGTGTGAACGCATACATGATTGTCTTTTTTATCTAACATATTTACAAATCTGCCACTAGTTCACACTCTAAACCCGACTTTTTGGGACTACAACTTTGACTTTGCTTCTCCCCCGGTTCGTGAATGTCTTCGCACAAAACTCCCGAACTAGGCCTTCAACGTATTCCCGAAGTGGCCCTTGCTTCCCGGTCGGTTCGTGCGTGTCCATGCGCCCGAGTCCCGAACGAGTCTTCATCGGGTTCCCGAATCGGCAATTCTCCGAGTTCGGACTATCAACCGCTGAGATTCCGGGCTTCCGCATGTTCGTGACTCCACCTCCTCGCCGAATCAAGATTCCCGAACTCTGCACATTTGCGAATTCGAGACTTCACAGGTCCCAGGCTTCCGAGAATCGCGAATTCCCTGCTCCTGAAAAACATGCTTCAAAAACTTCGTTAAGCTCAACGTTTCGAGGGTGACGGGTTTTCTTGAATTCCCCAACAATTCCTTTCTCATTTATCTTTTATTTCAAAAAAATCCTATTAACCGACCCTGTGATGCGGGCTGAAAATTTGAGACTATGTGGCAAACAGATGTCCACATGCTCCATGTAAAGAAATAAAAAAAATCACCACCGTGTAAAGCTCTGCGTAGCCGCGTAGGGCGGTGAAAAAATCAGACAACATGATCTTATCTATCCAGCAAGCACGGAACCTCATCCTCTCCACCACTCGTTCCTTTCTCGGAGGTTCTCACGGTGAATAGCTTCGGTGAGCTTGAGGCGTCTCCTTCGAATCTCTCTCTCCAACGGCCGACTACTCCCACCCCAACAAAGCGCGCAGGCAGTTCGAGCTGCTTCTCCTCGCGGCGGCATTGCAGGAAGAGCTGTTCCTCTGAGTTGAGCAAAGGACGGGCGAGCTCCCCACAGGCGCAGGACGGGCCATGGCGGACTCCTCCTCCCCACCGCGGCCATGCTCTGGATAGCGCGGTGGTGGGCTCGCCCGAGGCCGAAGCGATTCGGCCGGCGGCGGAGCTCTCACCCTCGCGGTCCCACGCGGCGGCGGGGGCGCAACCGTCTCCTCCGGCCCGGCGCAAAGATGCCTCCTTCTCTGTCCCAGCGCGGCCCAGGTGGATTTGGCGCGAGCGCACCCCGCGCGGGATCCAGTGAGCCGTCGCCCGGGAAAGACGAGGCCGTACAACGCTGCTGCGGTCGTCTATCGCGCCTGGGAGAACGGGACGACCCCGTCGCCTCGCGAGGCGACGCAGACCCCGTCGGTAGGCTCGCGCGGGGGTGTTTTTGCAAAACATCATCATACATACGGGGCTAAACCGACGCGTTGTACGTGCCCTTACACTCCAGATCGTCGAGTGTATGGCGAACTCCAAATCATTTTTCTCTAGTACGTGGGCCCCATGATCCATGTGGGCGTGTATGGAAAACATTGTTCTATGGGTTGAACAATGTAATGGAACAGTACAAAGTGAAGTAGGAAAAATGATTAACTCTTTATTGATGAACAGTGTCTGATATATATACAAGTCCCAAAATGGGCAGTAAGAGAATGTATGGCAACTGCCCTTAGCGGTTGCAAAGTATCTCCTTAATCTTCCAATTAATTGATCATTAGGATATAAGAATATTCTTAACACTCCCCCTGATCAATTATCTTCTGGAGATTCCAATGTTCATCATAGTTATTAATCTTGAAAAACCCTGTGGGAAAACTTATATATACATTGATATATCAGGATAAAACTCCTTAAAACCCAATGGGAAAATATAGGAGAAAACACCATGATAATCATGTGTATGACCGTACAATATCATCTCTAAAAAAACCCCTGTGGGGAAAAACAAGATGATATGACACACATAATGCTGATATTGCCTCGTTAAAAACTTCATATGAGAAACCATCAAAGTAAAACTCATATAAAGAAAAAAGTACAATACGATGCACAAAGGATTTATTTATTCAAATTTACTCCCCCAGATTTCAGCAAGTCTCTCATACCAATTCTTTCAACACATTTATGAAATGATGAATATGGTAGAGATTTTGTGAATAAATCAGCAAGATTATCACATGACTTAGTTTGCAGAATCTCAATTTCCCCATTCTTTTGTAACTCATGGGGGTAGAATAACTTGGGAGTAACATGATCAATCAAGTTACACTTGATGTGACATGATTCCATTTGTGCAACACAAGCAACATTATCTTCAAAGATAATTGTTAGTGCATCAAGTGCACCAATTCCACATACTTTGAATATGTGGTCAATCATTCTGCAAAGTCACACACACTAATGTGATGCTTCATACTATGCAATTATCTCAGAATGATTAGTGGAAGTAGACACTAAAGTCTACTTGGAATATTTCCAGGAAATATTAATTCCACCATTTAAGAATACAAAGTCTGCCTGGGATTTGCTGTCGTGGGAATCAAATGGACAACCAATATTTTCTATGTATAGCTACCTTGCTATACACACATCCCAGATGAAAAACATTCAAGCTGTAAGCTTAAACAAAGTTTGGTTTCACCCAAATCTTTCATTTCAAACTCCGTCAGATGATGACGAGCTTCATTTATGTCATGTCTTTTACCAATGATATTAATATCATCAACATAGACAGACACAATGCTAATATACATTGTAGTTCTTTTGATGAAACCACATAGACAATCATCATTGATTATGTATCCATTATGCTTAAGGAATACTTAACCGATTGCACCACATTCGGCTTGATTGTTTTAAGTCATATCATGACTTCTGCAACTTAACACAAAATATGTTACTATTTGCCTTAGGATTTGATATACTTATTCCATCAGGAACATTCATGTATATCTTAGAATCCAATGACCCATACAAATATGTGGTCACTACGTCCATCAACTGCATAGATAGACGGTTTTGTACTGCCAAAGATATTAAGTATCTAGGTGTTACGCCACTCATAACTGGAGAATAAATGTGACGCCCCAGGTTTTCGGCCGGGTTAATTAACCCTAATGATCCGGTCAACAGAGTTGACCTTGGTCAACCGACGGTCAACCTGGGCCATCACCTCGAAAACATCACCGATAAACCCTTAAACACCCCTTTGACTCTCCATGTCGTCCAGAACTTTTGCCGCATTCCCCAAATTTTCCCTAAACACTTCAAATTCTCCCAATACAAAAGTTGTGTATTTTGTCGAGGGACACAATTTTCATGTTGAGTGGCATTGCTGGTTTGAAGTGCAAATGGGTGAAAAACTCAAGTCAACGCTCCTGGTCACTGTTCATCGGCGCCCAGAAAACAGCCAACTTGGCATCCAAATTGTTGAAAAATGGTTGAGAAAAAGACCATATGCCCTTAACCAAAGTTGTAGAGGAATAGGAGATCTACAACTTTGCTATTCACTACTTGGATCACTTCTGTTGAAAAATTTGGAGTAAAATGCAGTTGAATAGGGCCAAGTCAAATGCTACAGGCTGCTGACGCCAGGCGTTCACGCCCACGCGCGACGTCGCGCGCCGTGGCTATGCCGGCCGCGCCGCCGACCCACCGGCGCAACCGCCGTGCCCCCGTCGCGACCGCCGGTCCCACGGGCTCCACGTGGCGAGTGCGAGAGGCGTTGGACGGCGCCTTCACCGCCTTACTCCCCCACTCCCCTCACGCCACGCGCCTCGCGCCCATGGGCCGGCCGCGCCGACCATGTCGCAGCCCCCCAACCGCGTCGCCGCCGTACGGGGCTCACACGCGCCGCCATACCGAGCCCCCTTCCCGTGGACGGGTCGGGGCTTGTTCTCCAAGGCGCACGCGCCTATATAAGGGGCAGGAGCTCGCCGGCCACGCGCGTGGTGCTGTCGCCCAGAGCAGCGCGGTGCCGCCATGGCCGTCGACGCCGAGCTCCTGTGCCCACTCTGTTTCCCAGCCGTCTGCACCTCTAGGCAGCTTCGCTAGGACCTACTGGAGCTCCCCCTCTCACACATTGCCCGGAGCGAACCGCAGGCTCGCCGGAGCAAGGCCGCCCGCGGCCACCGCCGCCGGTCTCCGCCGCGCCGCTCGCCGGTGGCCTGTCCGCCCCAAAACAGCACACAAGCCAGTCCATCACGACCCCTAGCTCCTTCCCAGACCTTTCCCCGGCCGAGGCTGCCGAATTTTGGCCAGCCGCGCCGCCCCTTGGTCCCGGGGACTGCATTGCAAAGCCACAAGAACTTCCAGGGTTGTCTGTGCAAACCAGGGGTATATCTGTGAACCTCAAACTCTTTCCAAGGGCCTGTTCGCGATTTGCATCTTACCCTTTTATGTGTTTCAGCAGCAACTTGTAAAATCGATTAAAAATCGTAGAGAAATCCAAAAATTGCAAGTCCAATTTTGTTGTGCTCAGTGTAATAAGAACTACAACTTTCTCCAAAGATGTATATACTTTTGAGCTATAGTTTTTGCTTGAAAAATAGAAATGTAAAATCCCTAGATCTATGTTTCTGCAAAATCTACACAAGTTCTTGAGCTATGTTTTGGATATGTTGTACACCATGCCATGAATGTTCACCACACCAAAAATTGCACAAAGTTACTGCATAAATATTTTTATAAAAATCATTTTGTGAAATTGACAAATCTACCTAGATGATTTTTGTAGCTTCAAAAATAATTATTTTTGAGCCCAACTTCTGGTTATGGTCATGTTATGGTAAAAAGCATCTTTAGGGAATTTACCATGATTTTATCCCTACTATAAATAATTATTCCTGATTTATGTTTGTTTTTATTCATAAATATGTGTAGCATGTTTCTTAAAGGCTATAGGTGTGTTTCTTGGTTCTTTGGGCTTGTTTTGGACCAAAGCATGTGTAGGATAAAGTTGGGTTTCAATTATGTTGTATTTATTTTAATATGCATTATTCCCTTATATGCTACCTAGAAATGCCTATAATTTGATGTCTTAAATTCAGTGGTGCAAAACCCCTTTTTCTTGCTGTCCAGAGGTATGCCTCCTGGTCATTAGAACCAGTGGGTACTGCTGGGACAATTTGATATATTTTTGGTTGTTTAAAAGAGTGCAAACTAGATTAATTTAGTGAAAGGAAAATAGGAAAAATGCCTCCCTTTGTGCATAAGTGAAATAAATGAGTTAGAAAAGGAAAATGGTGGTGCAAAAGTAAATTCCTTGCTGTTTGTATTTAAATAAGATACCCCTTAATAGATGTGCACACAATCACAATAAAGAAAAAGGCTAAAAAGGCTTTTAATTATCTTTAAAAGGGAGAAATGTTTAAATGCATTTCTTAAGGTGAATATGACCAACCCTATCCAGCTTGTAGCTGTTGCTACTGTTTTGTTGATGTGAATTAAATTAATTTATTTATATATATGTACACAGTCACCGTAAAAGTCTAGATAATAAAGCAACACATATTGTTCCTTTATAGGAAGAGTATGCTGAATGTATTATTATCTAGGTGAATGTGTCCAAACATGCACCTCTTGGTTGACATAAGTTGTTTGAAATTAATTAAATTCAAATGGTTACTTAAGTCTTGCATTGAATCCTCCGTGTAGAAGTTCCCGACAGTAGCTACACGCTCGTGCCAGCGGACGTGAACGAGGGAGCTGGAGGAGACGTGCACTACGTGACCGTAGAACAAGACCCGGGCCAAAGTCCGGAAGTGTGTCTAACTACTTGTGCCAACAAAGCCAAGCCCCAGTTTATTCATTAACCTATGTGTTTCTTTAAACTTCTGAATTTACTTCTTGTTATCTTATGTGCATTTACGTTCAGGAGTTGATTGAAACCCTAGTTGCATGATCCTTAAGTACCAATGATCTTTTACTAGCATGTTAGGTTGCTAGTTGCTATGCTTAAGGATCCGGTACAAGTCGAGTGATGTTCGTCACTCGCGAGAATAGGACCTCCTTTATGGAATCACCATATTGATTAAATGGATTGATCATGTGGTAAGAGCATGGGATTTGGGCTCCGGTCCAATGGCTTCGTTGGTTAAGTGTTTGAAAGTACTAAACACTTGTCGGAAATGGGCACGGTAAGCCTAGTACCTAAATGAGGCGGTACGGGGTTTTACTACCACTACTCTTAGGTTTGCGGCCCCGGGCTTGCTCCCCGAGTGCATGCGTGAGGCTGAGTGACCTTAGTGGCGTAGCCCAGATAAACCTTGTACTTAAGACTGTGAGCTATTATCCCCAAACCGAGAATGACGGGAACCGCCTGGTTAGTGAACTCTTAGTGAGGGCACCTCCCGTGTGTTTAGGTCCACCTTGCAAGGTTTTGAATCAATCGATTGTCGGCCTCTCACCGTTATCTGAGACTACTTACCGACTAGCCATGATATCCCTTTATGATGGAACTTTGTAAAGATTATTACTTTGGTTAATTGTTTGTACAACCTTGATTGCAATAGTTGCTTATCTAGTAATGATTACTTCTACTAGAACATGAGCTAAAATGTGGAAAGTCAGGATTCACTACTTAGTAGCTTTTTGGCAAATAAACCCACAAGCCAAAAACCTTGTATACTAGAGGTAAAGTCTTTTCTTTTAGACGGTTAAGTCTTGCTGAGTATTAGTATACTCAACCTTGCTTTATAAATGTTGTTCCAGGTAATGCATCTGATGTGTGGCCCGGAGAACTTCCACCGTTTGGGAGCTGGAATGGGTGGATGACGAAGAGTGATTGCATCATGGACAGGCCTCCTATGATGTGATCGGATCGTTTAGCTATCTTCCGCAGTTTTCAATAAACTCTGAACCATTTACCTTCATGTCAAAGAACTATGTTTGTAATGATGACCCCTACGGGGATGTGATGGATAATTTGTAAGGCACTCTGGACTCTCCTTCGTGGGAGTTTTAATGCATTCGTTCGATCCTCTCTGTGTTCCAAGTGATTTACCGGGTGTAAACCCGGCAATACTCAACGGGATGCTTCTTTATTATCGCTTAATGACCAAATGGAGTGGTTTAGGCGATAGTACGGAATTATCTCGGGTGGGGTTGTCACAATAAATTTCGTTGAAAATCAACATCAGGCCTTTGCATGAAGCCCTTTGTAACTAGCCTTGCATTATATCTCACCACTTCATTGTTTTCATTCCGTTTCCGGACAAAACAAATTTACATCCAATAGGATGGACACTAGGAGGTGTTGGCTTAACGCCAGAAAACACTTCCCTTAGTGAGCAAGGCTATCTCTGTTTCTATTGCATCCTTTCTATGTGTTCCAGTCTGAGCGCGTCAGGCACTGTACCATGGATTTAACATCTGGATCACTCTGAAGGATTTCAGCAATTTGTCAGAGAAATAACTGTCGACAATGATAATAAGACTCTCCAGTCTCTATGTAATTAATGGCGAACCCTTTAATAGATCATCATGATTTCCCAAAACAATCGATCTAGGGTCTTTAGATTTCCCAGTCTCATAATTTATGCGCATACGTGAGCTGGGTAACAATCAAATCTCTCTCAAAAGAATTGATTACTAAAAGATTTATATCAACAAGAGTTGATTTTCGTTTACCATTTTCTTTCATTTCTCATCTTGCATCTTAGAATTGCCTCTCTCCCTCTTGCGTCCAAGAGAGATTACTCGAGTGATTATCTTTAGGATCTTTCACTCTTCCAGGCATGTTCCTTGCAAGATAAAATGGTTTAACAACACCTTTGTAATTGGTAAACAAATATGGCAGATTACTTGCAACATTTGCAAATCTATAAGTCTCTAAACATAAAGTTTAGTGCCCATAGTACGTGGATCATAAAGGACATGCTTCTTGCATTACAATCAATTTCCAAGCATTCAATTTTATGGTACAATTCTCCCCCTTAATGCCGGAAAATGATCCTTACTAAAAATACTATCAGCGAAACGGGCCGTACATAGATCACCTGTCATAGGTTCTATATACTTAATGATCGACTGAGATTTAAATCCCAGAAAGATCCCCAAATTTCTTAATGGCCCCATTGTTGCCGCTGATGTGGTGAGATGGGTACATACACGACTTACCCAAACTTACGCAAATGGGAAATACTTGGTTAATTTCCACGTATAATTTGTAAGGGGGATATAATAATATGCAGTTAGTCATGGTTGGATTGATTCAACAGTGTGCAGTACTGCGTGATCCCAACATGATGTAGGCAACTTGCAATTCCTCAATATTGGTCTTGATACGAGTTTAAAACTCTTTAATCAATGGCTTAGGAAAGCCATTTTAATGTGGATATATCGTACAAAATGCTAAACCTGAATTTCCGACAGAAAATTCAACAGTATTGTACTTTCGAATCGATTGATTTCGATATTCAGAATAGTGAGTCTCCAACTACATTAGTTGAGACAATATTTTAGCTAGCTTTATTCATGGTTTCATGTCTAAAAGAGACACATAAGATCATCTTATAGATGCATCTATAAATACCATGAAAAATCTGAACAATCCACTATCAGGCTGAATCAGTCTACAAATATCACCTTGAATTCTTTCAAGTAATTTGTTTCATTTCAGCATTCAATTTCCCTTTATCACATATAGTGCATACAAATCCAAATATTGTGGAACTTTGCTTTATGCAAATCAAGACCAATGGAATTGCCAATAATCTTCCTCATCATTCCAATTCTAGGATGACTTAAACTATCATGCCATGCTTGGAATGAACATATATTTTGGGAGATTATTTTATATGCAACAAAAATATAGGTTTTATGTATATATAGTACAATCCATATTCGAGGGACGGAATTTTCATAAATTTGTTTGTCATATCCCGTAAGATTAGTGAAGTAAACTAATTCTTCTTTCCCATCTACATGTATTTCCACATGAAGACCATTCTTACGGATATGTTTAATGCATAATAGGGTACAAGTTAATCTTGGATACAATAAGGTATCCTCTCTCATTAATTGAGCAGTCTTAGGGAGAATAATAGTGGATCAAACTGAACCAACTATCAAAGTATCATACATTGATGATCATAATCTTTCCTTCTCTTTTCTCAAGAGTCCGGAAAGATTCAACTCCCAAAGGATATAGTTTCTAGTACCACTATCAACAATGCATAATTCCGTCCTACATTGGATTGCCATCAATTATATTTTATAGTGTAATAAGAATGCATACTAAAAAGATCTTCTTATTAAACATATTGGAAAACATACATAATCACACAAATGTATTATAATATCCAACATATGAGTATGATATTAAAATACAAATGTACTCACAATACATCCATCACTAGCAAGTTTGCAATGCAACTCTTCAAATCACATAGAGTTTGCACAATCTAAATTATTACAACAATTCAACAATCCCACACTATAATGAAATAGATAGTAGCTTCGGCTTGAGACAATTTATTCTAAGTCTCCAAACATGCCATTTGAGGTGAACTCCATGGGCATGTCATCAGTACTTGAAAGCTTTCTCCTTCATGAGACCCACGTTGTCATTGTTATCTGAGCAACCCACTTCCTTAGTCACAGCAGGGGCAAGATTGAAATGTGCTTCATATCTTGGCGATTTGTCCTTGCTTTACTCTGCATCCTTTAAGGACTTTTGGTAGAGAGCTACCAAATGCTTTGGAGTACGGCAATCTTTAGCAAAGTGATTGAAAGTGCCACATCTATGACATTTAGTGTCATTTTTGGTCTTAGCATCACCACCTCGCTTATCCTTGTGATTGGACGTTTGCCTTTTGTTGAAATTTTGCTTCTCGGGCTTGTTCTTTGGGTCACTAGAATTGGATCCCTTGAACTTTCTCTTACCCTGCACACTATGAGCCTCAGGTAGAGGTGCTGCACCAATCGGGTGCTTATGATGGTTCTTCATTAGAAGCTCATCATGTTTCTCAGCCCGAGTCAATGTGTGGATAAGTTGAGAATACTGAATGTATTTATTAGCCTGATACTGTTGTTGTAAGACTCAATCCGCAGGAAGCATGGTAGAAAGAGTTTTCTCAATCTTATCAGCATCCGTTGGTTCTTTCTTACAAAACTTCAACTTAGAGCAAATCTTATGAACAACATGATTGTAGTCTGCAACAGACTTGAAGTCCTGCAAACGCAAATGGTTCCACTCATGATTAGCCTCTGGCCAAATGAGTTCCTTCTGCTGATCATAACGCTCTTTAAGTGCAAGCCATAAAACATGAGGATTCATCTCCATGAGGTACTCTTGTTTGAGATCCTTATGGATGTAAAACCTTAATAACATTAAGGCACCATACTTCTTTTGTTCATCTAAAACGACACCTGCAGTAGGCTCGCTAAGGTATGGCAAAAGTCCGCGGGATGCAAAGCTAATCTTTATATCCGAAGCCCAAGTGGGGTAATTGTGACCATCAATGGCAAGTTCATCGAACTCTTTTGCCATGGCCATAGCCTACGAAGTAGGACCACATGATTAAATAATTCATTCATGAAATATAATCAAGTGGCTAATCAATGTTGTAATAAATGCAAATTAATTCGAATAGCATAACTCTTCAAGGATTAAGAAAAGTATAAGGTAAACAAATAGCATGTAAACCCTCAATTCTTTAATCTCATTAACTTGTATACATGGTAGATAGTCTCAAATGCCATAGGACATAGAGTAGATCAAAATGATAGACAAATTAATTGCTGCCAAAGCATGGTCTCAAGGCAAATAATTCATCTTGAATTAAATGCAACCTTTGCTAAGGTCTCTATCACACCATATGTATACTCAAGTTAATGATTGAGCATTTAATTTGGTAATCACTACAATAGTGTAAACCAAAATTCTCTTTAATAGTGTAAGCCATTGTAATATTTTGATATTTAATCCTTGTTTTGGGAACATTGTATAGGTAATCACCAATCTTCAAAATGAGCATGATGTAGACCTTTAGTAATAAACCGTCAAAATCCATAGACATGGATATGATCTCTATCACATAATGTTTGTATCCCAATATTTTAAGAGAAATGCATAAATTAATTGTAAAGATCACTAGTAATGTTTTACTAGTGAGTAAAATCACGGTATTGAGATGGTGTATGTGATAAAATTATTGCAATAACGAAAATTGAGTATGAAAGTGCATATAAAATGACACAAACATACATGCATTCTATAATAGAATTCGAAATTGCATGTGTACAAATATAATAAAAACATTTGTACAAATATATCATCACATGATAGATCTAAACTTAAATAAGTAGCAAGACTAACTAGTGATAATTAGCAGTAATTAACATAGGTTAAAAACTATGATTAAAGATTAAAACTGCTGGAAAATTAAAAATAGAAACAGGCCCAGCACATACCTCACAGCCATACGGCCCATGAGCCACCGCCCGGCCCAGGCGGCATTTTTCCGTCGACGTGCGCCTGGTTCGCCGGGTGCAGATGCTCGGCCCCCGGCCGGCTCGCGGCGGCGGCCCGCCGGTCCATCCGCCCGCCCACGAATCCGGCTTTTGATCCGGGCCTTAACCGGCTCGCGTTGCGTTCGTCCGGCCCGGCGCCGTGCCGCGGCCGACGCCCGGTGGCCGACGCCGCCCGGCCTAGCATGCTGCGCGCCGGCACCGCCCGCCCATGTGATGGACGCATCCGGGCCTGTGCCGCAAATGCATGGCCCAGCTAGCCTGGAGCCGGCCCGTGTTGCGCCGGCGGCCCGGACGGCCGTGCCGCAACCGGCGGCCTGTATAAGGTCACGATTAGGGTTAAAACCCTAACCGCCCCCTTCACCACCCGCACCCGGCCCGGGGCTCCGCCTCCGGCCGAGACGCCGCGCGTACGGGCCGCCTCCGCGTGCGCGCGGAAATCACGGCCACCGCAAGCCACTCCGACGCGCGTAGGTTGCCGCGCCGCGTGCAAGCCACCGCGTCCGCCGGTTCACCGCGCGCGCGCGAGACGTTGGTCCGCCATCGCCGCGCGCAAGCCGTCTCGGCCGCCGGTCCCGACGCGGATCCCGCGGCCGGGACGCCCGCACGTGCTGTACGAGGCCGACGAGCAGGACCCGCACCGCGATTCGCCACCTGTCGCCGTCCCTCCGTCGCCGGCGTTGTCCCCAGCACGGATCGAGGAAAGAGGCCGCCTTGGTTCGCCGCGATGTCGATACTCCGCTGGATCCGCCGCGCTCCCGTCGTCCTTCTGCCACAGGAGGTCAAGCTCGGCGCAGGTCAGGGAAGGAGCCACCACCAGGCCCCATGGTTCGGTCGCAGTCGACAAGCCCTGGCCGGCGGCTCCCCCTCCCTCTTCGGTCGCCGCTCAAGCAGGAGGAGGGGCACGCCTTCCCCGGGAAGGAGAAGCACCACCGCTGCCGCTCGTGCTCGGGCTGCCGTGGTCGTTTTCCCGCGGATCCGCGATGGTTCGCCAATGCGCGCGGGGACGGAGGGTGGAGGCGATGGAGTCCGCAGTGACCACGAACACGAGTCGATGAACGAGCGTCGATGAACATACGACATCGAAGGCATGATTCTACCTTGCACTTGGACGTTCCTTCTCCGGTGAGCAACTCCGACGAACTTCTTCACGGATGGCCACCGCAGGGACGAATGTCTTTCTTCGTTCACCGACGCCTGCACAGACGGTTACCGACGATCGACGCCGGCGATCTACTTCGGTCACGGACGAACTCCACAACGGCTGTTCGTGGCCTTCGCCAGCGACTGTTGTTGGCCTTACTCAGTGTGTAGAGCGCTGATAACGTCTTACTCAGTGTGTAGAGCGCTGATAACGTGTTGAACGATGTAATGGAACAATGCAAAGTGAAGTAGGAAAAGTGATTAACTCTTTATTGATGAACAGTGTCTGATATATATACAAGTCCCAAAATGGGCAGTTAGAGAATGTATGGCAACTGCCCTTAGCGGTTGCAAAGTATCTCCTTGATCTTCCAATTAATTGATCATTAGGATATAAGAATATTCTTAACACTATGAACTCCTCATTGCTTAGGTCTCCATCATACATTGTTGGATACAAGATTACAAGTTACGTACCCAAATCTTGAACCTTATTGATATTTGAATGATATGCTAATCCCCTCTTTGTTCCTTCACCCAAGAAGGTAATCTCTTGGTAGTATGGGTGAAATGTTAGGATATCGATGTATCCGTAGTATGCCTCCGTTGACCAGCGTCTTCATTCTTAGTGCAGGATTCAAGATTCTCGTCTTCCGAGTCCCATTCAAAGACTTCTTCTACCGGTGCTTTAGAGTTAATATCCTGCAAGGTCCACGACCCGTGAACTTGTCCTCGTTGCTCAATGTTGTCGGCGGCGGCGGCGGGCTTGGCGGCAGGCGAGCGCACCACCGCTTGGCAGGGTTGACTACAAGGTGGTGGTGCTGGTCCTGGCTGATCAGGACGAGGCTGTTGCAATGGTCCTCGACGACGACGGACGGCGGGTACACATACCGGGCGTGCTCGCCGTGCTCGACGAAGACGTACGAGTCCGTCGAGGGGCGGGAGAAGAACTCCGTCACGTGCAAGCCGTGGAAATTGACGAGGATGCCAGCGAGGTAGCGCGGGAGGAGGCGGAGCTCCTCGCGCAGCGAGGGGTCGGCGTCGACGGCGGCGCGCCACGACTTGCACACGCACCGGGACGTGGCGACGCCGCGCGCGGCGGAGGCGGCCGAGCACGTACGCGAGCACGTCCTCCGGCAGCAGCTCCGTCGTGATCTCCGCCATGGCGTCTTGCTAGCTGCTTTCTCCCTCCTCCCGGGAGGAATATAGTATTCCAAATGGGCCGAGCACGATTGGCGGCACGAGACACGGTCCTAAAAAGCACAGTTCTGAGGCACGATTGATAGTGCTTAGTGCTGGGCCGGCACGATAGGTTGATAGAATCTGGGCCGCCACTTCGGCCTATAGTGCCGGCCCGAGGCACGGCCCGATAGGTGGCCCAATAAAAAAATTCCCATACGTATATATATATATATATATATATATATATATATATATATATATATATATATATATATATATATATATATATATATATATACACACATACATACTACCAAAACCCTAATCTCCCTTCCCCAATTCCAACTGCAGCCGCCCCTCCCTTCTATTCCTCCTCCCCCGAGTCCATCCGTCGCCCCCTCCCTTCTGTCCCGTCGCTTCCCAACTCTTCTGTCCCTCCTCCCCCGAGTCCACCCCCCAGCAACTCCCCGCGCTCCTCCCTCCAGCCTCTGACCCGCACCTCCTCCGTCCCGACCGCCACCGTTGCCCGCGGAGGCCGCGGCCTACGATGGTGCGGCTGCGCGCCGCCTCTATCGCGGCCGGAGCTCCTCCCTCCAACATCCGCATCCGCCGCCGCCCGCGGAGCTCCGACCCCGCCCCTCTCTGTCTCCCTCAAGCCCCGTCTCGGTGCCCCTACCGCCCGCGTCGTCGACGAGCTGCGCCGCCGCCCCCGCCGAGATCTCTCCCTCCCTCTCTCTCCAAGCCACTGCTACGTCCTGATCTAGTGCCGCCCTGCCGGATCTAACCTAGCCGGCGGCCGCCGCCCCTTGACGGCAGCAAGGAACGGCCCGACCAAGCCCGATGGGCCAGTTGGGCCGTCGTGTTGACCCGACCCGAAAAAGAGGTCGTAGGGTCGTGCCTGTGCCGCCACTCAGGCACGATGGCACGGCACAGCACAACACGAAAATACCGTCGTGCCTAATAGGGTCGGGCCGCTTCGTGCCGTGCCTTTTCGGGCTCGTGCCGTGCTCGGGCCGGGCGACCCGTTTGGAATACTACAGGGAGGAATAAGGATCGCTCGTTCGCAGGTGACGCTAGCTGGACACTCGGGGACACGATCGGTCGTGACGTCACAACTGCAAGCAACGCAACATTCGTGACCCCGCGCTTTTGTTTGCTCCGCGACCCACAGCGAGACAGAACGATGGTGAATATATATATAGCAGGCTGTTAGTTAGAAGAACGAACCGGAAGCGGCAAGAGTCGTGGAAAAATGTTGGGAGTTCGAATCCGAAAGCAAATGACTCTGTCCGACTCGGCCTCATCGCTAATTATATACAGGAAAAGTAAATATGAGAAATTGAATTTTGATTTCTGAAGCATAGCTCGTTTTTTCTCATTACTAGCGAAGTGCCCGTGCGTTGCCACAGGCATTGGACACTAAATGATTGTATCTTCACATGCACTTAAGCATTTCTTCCATCACAAATACATATTTTAATTTTTGAAATTCATAATTAATAATAAGAACAATGAAAGTAACCATGTGCTTAGTAGGAGTAGGTCACTCTTGATATTCTACAAAGCTGATTTTTTTAAAAAAATATTAACAAGATAACTCATTAAGAGCACCAGCAATGCTGATAGAATGAATCCAACTGTGTTTGTTCTACAATGAATGTTTCTTTTACCTTTTTTTCTTCTCATCTTCTTTTATTTACTTCTCTTTTTTCCTTCCTTATCTCCACCGGAAGCCCATTGTGGCCTTTATCCTTTCGCAACTAAAATCTAATTAGCTCCTACAATGGATAAACACAACAGTTTAATCAGTGACGTCTACCACCACTAAACTCTTTGCACCCAAGATTCACATGTATGATTTTGTTCTAAGTCAAGTTTAGGGAAATATGTTTGCCACAACAACATTCAGATTTAATCTGTTGCAAAGAGACTACTGATGTCCATACCTGGATCCCAGAACATTCAACTCGTACGAAATATGTGAAACAGGATAGTTCCCTGCTGGGATTCTGGGGGAGACCTGGTTCAAACCAACCACACGTGCTGAGCGACTCTTTGAGACCACAGCTCCATCATATGGTGGATGAGCATCATAGACTGAACTTTGTACAAGAAAGTTTGATCTGTTCAAAAGATACTTGGTTAGTTGACCTTTTAGCTGCATTTTCTCAAGGAAACTAATTCAGGCAATTTAGTCTTAAGTATATTAATATATCTGTTTGTAGCAAAATGGAAGATATATGTTTTTTTCTGAAAGTCTTCACAAGCAAAGCACCTATTACTTTATACATTGTTTAAGAATAGTTCGTAGGGGTTTGATATAGGCAAAAGAAAACAATAAGGAGAATTTCTTTAACCATATATTTCAAAATATCAGATGTGACAAAAAAGAAAGAGAAAACGATGCAGTTGACACTTTAACTCCAACAACCTGTATTATAGCAAAAGGCCATTGATTATGTGTATTTGTCCGGCGAAGTGGGCTGGGCCCTTTTGGGTCAATGGGCTGGCCGCTACAGTAGCTCGGGATTAGGGAGGCTAGCACAAATTAGAGCTTTAATGTATTCATACACCATATCTCAAAAGCTGACCTTAGCTTGCCAATATAGGTGTTGCTTCCCTTTGACATATCAACCTTATCAAGAGAACTGCATGCAGCAAATAGAAATTTCCCATCATCTGCCAATGCTGCAAGAAAAGTATTCCAAACTTAATAAATACAAATCCATTCTTTGTGGGTATAGCTCAACGTGATTTGTCCTATACAAGGACAGATTAAAAAATCATACCTTCTCTTAGTCCAATATACAGATAATATGTCTGAGTAGTCTGATTCCTCCAGATGAAACATTTAAGAGTGCCATCCCTTGGGTCAGGCTGAGAATCATGGAGATTACAGTACAAGTACTATTAAGTACTATTAGTCAAAATGTGAAGGATTCTTAATGAAATGACTATTTTAACACATTGACAGTGTGGTTTTCATGCTAAACTTGTCAAACACATCAGTTACCCCTAGAAACAGATCCTCCAGTGTTATATAATCATGGCTAGTTTCTCACATGTCCTTGATATGTAACTTGCTGTGACCAAGTTTGTTTTCTACTTTTCTCAACAACCCTCCCTAACCACGAAACACAGAATTCATTTAATATAGTCACATAGCCATCAAATGTTAGATTAGATAGAAGCTTCTCAATGTGAGATGTTTCAAAACTCAATATGATCACAGACTGCTTCTGTAAGAGAGATGGTCCATTTCTTAGGAGTGCAGTAACAACAATCCAAAATGCACTAGGCCAGAAACGATTTGTCCTGGCACTAACAAATTAGCGTGCTGGCGGGTGCAACTATGAACCGCTAGCAAAGTGGGGCGCAGGGGCGCCGGGACAGCAACCGCCAGCATAGAAGCATCACTGCTGACGGGCGACATAATCCACCCGCCAGCACAAATGGTACTATTTATGCTGGCGGACGAGTTATGTCGACCGCCAGCATAGAAGCTTTAGTAGGGGCGGCCTACATAAGCCAACCGCCAGCATAAATGGTCCCATTTCTGCTGGCGGGTGGCTTATGTCGACCGCCAGCATGGATCTTTACTACTGGCGGTTTTCATATGCACCCGCCAACACAGTGAAGCTGAAAATAGCTTGAAATTGATACAAGTTACCAATATTTCAATATGCATGGACAGCAACAACAAGTAAAATTCAAACTGAAATATCAACATAAACAACACCTTAGAAAGATTTATTTCATACAAACAACATGCATTGCATGATGACAAATGTTTCAAAGCATACTTAAAACCAACACAAATTAAAGTACAATACATTAGGGGCCTCACTCACAAATCAACACAACTTTGCCTCACTCAAATTTCTTTGACGGTCCAAATTTGTGATATAGCTACCAAGCACTAAACCTATTATCAAGACCACAACGGCGATGATGGTGCCCCGCATGCGAATCCTTGATTTTTGTTGCGCTTCTTCCGATAGCCAATTTCCGCCATAATGTCAATAAGTTGCCCTCTATGGTCCGCAAGTTCAAGCCTCGTTTCATTACTCGCTATCTTCAAATCACTCATCCCCACCTTCGGATCGGAAATGACACACTTCATCCGATTCCATTGTTCCGAAATTCGAATTTGCTAGTGGTGGCTCGCACGCTGCCTCGGCGGATACACAACACTAGACGGTTGTGCCGCTCTTGGTGCCGGCGTTGCACCACCTAAAGCTGCCGAACGACTGATAGTTTGGCGGCAGCAAATGAGGGTGAAATTTTTTCAAATGGTTGATGTATTGATTTTCAAAATAAACTTACGACATGAATTAGGGTCCCCCTAAAAGAATAAACAACAAATGTGGCTTCCATCAATAAATTGGATAATTCTATAGACATAAAATTATATCAACCAAATCATTAATAATCAACAATTGTGGATAATTCTATATCTACCGAATCAATAATAATCAACAAATCTACTAATATTATATCAACCAAATCATTAATAATAACAAATCCTACTAATATTATATCAACTAATAATCAACTAATAATCACTACTATTATATCAACCGAATCAGTACTAATAAAATGAATTAGGGCATGAGATGAAAAACAAACCAAGTGATTGTTCGGGCACTTGTAGATGATGCTATTTGTCTTGGTCTTGTACCAAATTAAGCGGAGCCGACACGACGGGCGGATCGGGGGGGGAGAGGCACGGGCGGCTATGGTTCGGCGCGACCGAGCTGCTCGCCATGCGACGGCGGTGAACCTGCTCGACGTCGGTCGAGGAACTGTAGGTTGAAGAGTGGGTCGACAGTTTGCCGACGGCGGCGGCTGAGGCGTGGCGGCACGCGGGCGAAGCTCACGCACGAGCGGCGGTGGCAGGGGGCAGGTCGGTTGCGGGCGCTTGCGGCGGCGGCAGCTTGCGGCGGCGGCTAGGGTTGCTAGCGAGTGTGTGAGTGAGTGAGTGAGTGAGTGAGTGAGTGAGTGAGTGAGTGAGTGAGTGAGTGAGTGAGTGAGTAGTTGAGTCAAACCGCGTTAGGACCGAAGATATTCAGACAAGTGTGCTGGCGGTTGTCTTAACAGCCCGCCAGCAGAGGCATCAGTGCTGGCGGGTGGCTTAATACCGTGCCAGGAGAGGTATCAGCGCTGGCGGTCAGCTTATGCCACCCGCCAGCATAAATGGCATTGCCAGTGCAGAGAATCATCCGAGGGGGCGTCAGGCCCTCGAGCGAGGCGGAGATGCGCCCGAGGGGGCGTCAGACCCTCGAGCGAGGCGGAGATGCGCCCGAGGGGGCGTCAGACCCTCGAGCGAAGCGAGTGTGTGAGTGAGTGAGTGAGTGTGCTGGCGGTTGGCTTAAGAGCCCGCAAGGAGAGATATTAGTGCTGGCGGTTGGCTTAAGAGGACCGCCAGCATAAATGTACACAGTGCTGGCAGTCACGTATAGCACAGAGATTACTGCTGGCGGTTTCCTTATGCCAACCGCCAGCACTGTGTCTTCTATAAGTATAGACCAGCCCCTTCTTCCCAGCAACCTTCCAATGGCGTTGTGCCCGAGAGGAGCTCGGGAAAAGCTCCAAAAACACCAAATCTAGGGGGGAAGGTTTTGCTCTTGGTTTTCTTGGAGGAGGTGGCTATATAAGGTGAGTTTGTGCTATTTTAACCTTAGTTTTCTCCTTTTATTAATGATTTCTATGTAGTTAGGGATCTAGATCTAGACCTAGGGTTAGCTAGGGGAGAGAGGGGAGTGAAGAGAGATATTGATTTAGATATTTATTTTTTAAATAGCTTTAGATTTAAATTATATTTAATTATTATTGCAATTATAGAAGCAAGTATACATATTAAATTATTAGTTTGTAATTAAAATTATTATCTTCAATAATTAAATTTATAGAATTTAGTTTTGTTTTCGTTTTTTACATATTAATTAAATGAAGCATAGAGCATACTGAGTTTATAATTAATATAATTACTTTTATAGGTGTTATTTAAGATGGAACATAGAGCGTGGATGTATGGCATACGGAGAAATTCGTCTACATTCTTGACAGAGTTAACAAACTTTCTTGAGGTTGCGCAAAAGCATGCCCAAATTTCTAGGACCAAGCAAATACATTGTCCATGTTGTGATTGTTGCAACAAAATTGTTTGTGAAGATATTAATGCCATCAAGATGCATTTGATAAAGCGTGGTTTTGTGAAAGGATACAAAACTTGGTCCCACCATGGTGAAGCGAGAAAGTACTTTCAACAATGCGGACATCGGCATCGGGTATGATGAAGTGGGTGATGAAGATGCGGATGAAAATGATAATGTCATGACGGATGATGCTTTTGGTTGTGAAGATCAAAATGATGATCAAACGGATGCACCACGGGTGGACGAGGAATGTGATGTTGATATGGAAGAAATGTTGCGCCACATTGAACCGGAGGTGTTGCTAGGGAGTGCTAAAGGGTTAGAAAATTTTGAGACACTAACGAAGGCAGCAAAGGACCGTATGTATGAGGGTTGTGGGAAGGAGTGGACCGTGTTGCGTTTCATGCTCCATCTTCTGATTGTGAAGGCAAAATTTGGATGGTCGGACAATAGTTTTAACGAACTCCTTACTTTGTTGGCCAATCTACTCCCGAAGCCTAACTTGGTCCCAAGAAACACATATGAAGCAAAGAAGATTATCAACCCATTGAAGATGCGAGTGCAACGAATACACGCATGTAGGAACCATTGCATATTGTACCGCGGTGACTATGCAGAACTAGAGAAGTGTCCAAATTGCGATGCTAATCGTTACAAAAGTAATGCCGATTTTGCTGTGGAACGGGTCATTGCATCTAAAGGCACGAAGAGGAAGGTTGGTGGATAGAAAAGTGTAATTTCTCAAGTTGAGGAGGAGTATAGTATTGGTACTAACACTGCTACTCAAGGTAAAGTCCCTACATTAGTGATGTGGTACTTGCCGGTGGAGGATCGTCTAAAGCGATTGTTCTCGAACCCAAAGACAACTGAACTAATGAGTTGGCACACAGATCACCCAGAGAAGTCTGATGGGAAGCTTCGACATCCTTCTGATGCTCGGCAGTGGAGGACCTTTGATTCCAAGCACAAAGAGTTTAGAGAAGAAAAAAGAAATATAAGGTTCGCGTTAAGTACAGATGGTATGAATCCATTTGGTGAAAGAAGCAGTACGCACAACACATGGCCAGTGTTGATGACCATATACAGCCTCCCCCTGGCTATGTCACAAGAGAAAGTTCCTTTTGCTTACCATTCTAATCCAAGGACCGAAGCAACCTGGTATTGATATAGATGTCTTCCTGGAGCCATTGATGGAAGAAATGGAGAAGTTTTGGAAACATGGGGTTGAGTTGTGGGATGAGTACAGAAGGGAGACATTCACACTTAAGGCAATTATCTTTGTTACAATTAATGATTACCCTGCCCTATTTTCTTTATCTGGTCAGAAAAAGGAAAAACAGGTTGTGTAGTTTGTTTGAATGGTACAATATCTGTGTACCTGAAAGAATCTCAGAAGACAGTGTATATGGGGCACAAACGCTGGCTACTAAGGACTCACAAGTACCGTAAGATGGCAGACTATTTCGATGGAAAGATTGAGAAGTACTCTTTTGCCCCACAACCGGCCACCGGTAGAACCGTATTTGAAATGTGTCAGAAGGTCAAGTTTAAACTTGGTAAGAAATCAAAAGGTGATAATTCAAAAGGGGGAAGGAAGGAGGCTGAAACTACAGAAAACATTGATGTGCCTTTCAAGAAGATGTCTATATTTTTTAAGTACTTGCCATACTGGGAAGATTTGACAGTGCGCCATGCCATCGATGGGATGCATCTTCAAAAGAATGTGTTTGAAAGCACAATGGGATTCTTAGGCTTAACAGGAAAGGTAAAGGACGGACTGAAGTCGCGTAAGGATCTTGTTGACCTAAAAATTAGGCAAGAACTTCACCCACAACCACGTCCTAATGGTAAGCAGTACCTTCCACCTGCTAGCTTCAACTTAACACAACATGAGAGGTTGGCTATCTGCAAATGCTTGCGCGGGCTGAAAGTGTCAACCGGATTCTCATCCAAGATCCGATCATTGGTCTCGTTGAAGGACATGACGCTTACTGGTTGTAACTCTCATGACTGTCATGTGATGATTACTGTTTTTCTCGCGATTGCGATCCGAGCTGTCAAACCAATATTCCTTAAGATGATCATCACAAGGATGTGCTACTTTTTCAACGTCATTTCGCAGAAAGTGGTAGATTGTGTAGAGTTGGCAAGGCTTCGGCTGTTTATGTCAGAAACTCAAGCCCAGCTCGAGATGTGCTTCCCTCCGTCATTTTTTGATATCATGGAACATCTAATGATCCACATGGTCGAGCAAATTACTGAACTAGGACCTTTGTACTTTCATCATATGTGGACATACGAACGGTTCATGTCGATTCTCAATGGATACATGAGAAACAAGGCATTTCCAGAGCGAAGCATGATCGAGAGCTACCATACAGAAGAGAGTGTTGATTGTTGCATAGACTACATAAAAGATAAGAGAGCGATCGGTTTACGGAATCTCGACACGAAGGCGGTGTCAGGGAAAGGGACCATTGGAAGGAAAAGATTCATTGACGAGGACAACCAACAACTGGAGAAAGCACATGCTAGTGTTCTGCAACAACTTGCAATAGTGGAGCCATTTATCGTGCAACACGAAAATGAGATTCGTGAGGAAAATGATAGTCGGACCAAGGATTGGGTCATCAAAGAGCAAAAGCGTCGTTTCCAATCATGGTTAAAGGAACATGAGCATCTATTTCAAGGAAATTCCATAGATGACACAACGTTGACTAGGTTGGCGGCTGGTCCATCAAGCAATGTTACCTCATGGCAAGCATACGAAATTAATGGGTACACCTACTATACGAAGGCGAAAGACAACAAGAGTGTTGCGTATCAAAATAGTGGTGTTCACATAGATGCGATTGATAAATCTGGAAATAACATCACTTACTACGGGTTCATAGAGGAAATATGGGAACTTGACTATGGAGAGAATATCAGGTTCCCCGTGTTTCGGTGCCAATGGGTCAAACACCTGAATGGCGTCACATATGACAATTATGGATTGATACTTGTAGACCTTGCCAATGTAGGTTACAAAGATGATCCATGGGTACTCGCCGAGCGTGTTGCACAAGTTTTCTACATAGCTGATCCTATGAATGTGAAGAAGCACATTGCCGTCTCCGGAAAACAAAGAATTCTAGGAGTAGAAGGTGTAATTGATGTTGAGGATTACAATCAGTTCAAGGAACTAGTCTTGTTCACAGATCATGAGAAGACAATTAAAAAAATTGAAGCCACCATTCCTAAATCGGAGAAGCCATGGTTACGTACAGACTGTGATGGGAGAATTGTTAAAGGATAAATTTGACCGTATTAGTCGGGCTTGATGTATCACTTGTACGAATTTATATAATTAGTGTTGTTGTAAGACTTTCAATCAATTTAGGAGAGTTTTGGAATTAAGTTTTGATGAAATGAGACTCTCCTCCAGTACATAAATTCAAATTATGGAAATTATGGTTTCAATTAGTGTTTGAACACACCCCCTATACTTAAATTGAAATATTTTATGATACATTGGGAAGTTCCAATGAAATTTTAATAATTTAAGCCCCTGTTTCAAATTTTGCAAATTATGGAAAAACACTATGCTGGCGGTTATCATAAGTCAACCGCCAGCATAGTGGTTTGCCAAAATTTGAAAATTTGAAATCCTGGCTTGAAAATGTTCAAAACTCTTTGAAACTTCCAAAACTTATCATAAAATATTTGAATTTATTTATAGGAGGTGTTTTGTTATAAAAATAGGTTTGAATTTGAAAAGGTTAGTTCAAATGAGACCCTAGGGTCAAACAACCCATAACTCATTAGGTGTATGAACCTATTTGAACTAACCTTTTCTAACTAGGATTTATTTTACAAAAAACACACCCCCTATACTTAAATTGAAATATTTTATGATACATTGGGAAGTTCCAATGAAATTTGAATAATTTAAGCCCCTGTTTCAAATTTTGCAAATTATGGAAAAACACTATGCTGGCGGTTATCATAAGTCAACCGCCAGCATAGTGGTTTGCCAAATTTTGAAAATTTGAAATCCTGGCTTGAAAATGTTCAAAACTCTTTGAAACTTCCAAAACTTATCATAAAATATTTAATTTATTTATATGAGGTGTTTTGTTATAAGAATAGGTTTGAATTTGAAAAGGTTAGTTCAAATGAGACTCTAGGGTCAAACAACCCATAACTCATTAGGTGTATGAACCTATTTGAACTAACCTTTTCTAACTAGGACTTATTTTACAAAAAACACACCCCCTATACTTAAATTGAAATATTTTACGATACATTGGGAAGTTCCAATGAAATTTGAATAATTTAAGCCCCTGTTTCAAATTTTGCAAATTATGGAAAAACACTATGCTCGCGGTTATCATAAGTCAACCACCAGCATAGTGGTTTGCCAAAATTTGAAAATTTGAAATCCTGACTTGAAAATGTTCAAAACTCTTTGAAACTTTCAAAACTTATCATAAAATATTTGAATTTATTTATAGGAGGTGTTTTGTTATAAGAATAGGTTTGAATTTGAAAAGGTTAGTTCAAATGAGACCCTTAGGGTCAAACAACCCATAACTCATTAGGTGTATGAACCTATTTGAACTAACCTTTTCTAACTAGGACTTATTTTACAAAAAACACACCCCCTATACTTAAATTGAAATATTTTATGATACATTGGGAAGTTCCAATGAAATTTGAATAATTTAAGCCCCTGTTTCAAATTTTGCAAATTATGGAAAAACACTATGCTGGCGGTTATCATAAGTCAACCGCCAGCATAGTGGTTTGCCAAAATTTGAAAATTTGAAATCCTGGCTTGAAAATGTTCAAAACTCTTTGAAACTTCCAAAACTTATCATAAAATATTTGAATTTATTTATAGGAGGTGTTTTGTTATAAGAATAGGTTTGAATTTGAAAAGGTTAGTTCAAATGAGACCCTAAGGGTCAAACAACCCATAACTCATTAGGTGTATGAACCTATTGGAACTAACCTTTTCTAACTAGGACTTATTTTACAAAAAACACACCCCCTATACTTAAATTGAAATATTTTATGATACATTGGGAAGTTCCAATGAAATTTGAATAATTTAATCCCCTGTTTCAAATTTTGCAAATTATGGAAAAACACTATGCTGGCGGTTATCATAAGTCAACCGCCAGCATAGTGGTTTGCCAAAATTTGAAAATTTGAAATCCTGGCTTGAAAATGTTCAAAACTCTTTGAAACTTCCAAAACTTATCATAAAATATTTGAATTTATTTATAGGAGGCGTTTTGTCATTTGCATTAGAAAAGCTTTGCGTTTGAAAAGTTAAGTTTGAATTCTTTCATATCACAACGCTGGCGGGCGCTTATGATAACCGCCAGCGGGAATTCTCACCACTGGCGGTTGCTTATGTGACCCTTTGTGGTAAGGTTCACCGCTGGCGGTTGGTTTATGTGACCCGCCAGAGGTGAGTCCATCTATATATACACGAGACACGGTCTCGAAAATTTTCTAAGTCTGACGCGAATACGAAACGACGCCGTCGGCCGCCGAACTCCCCTTCCCGCGGAGCGCCGCCGTCGTCCCCGACCGCCTCCGCCCCTCCGACCACCCCGCCATCGTCCGGGAGTGCCGGCCCACTTCCACGAGCGCCCCGCCGTCATCCGCGAGGGCCCCGGCCGTCTTCCGCGGTCGTCCCGCCGCCCCTTCTCCCGTGGACCGCCGCCGCGCGCGTCGTCCGCGCGCGGGCCGCCCCGCCGCCCCGCCGACCGAGCACCATCGCCCCTCTTCCCTACCGGGATGGCGTCCTCCTCCCCCGCCGGTCGCTTCCCCAACCGCCGGCCGGGACCGCGGCGGCCCCCGCTCCGCCGCCGCCGACAACACCGCCGCCGCCTCCGCCGCGGCGCCACCCCCGCCTCCGCCGCCGGCCGCCGCCGCCCCCGCTCGCCACCGACAACTCATCTCCTCACCGCTCGGGACACATGAGGCCGGGGATAGGGCCGGCGGCGCCGCCCCTGCTTGGTTGGTGTTTTTTTCTTTTTTTTCAAAATGCAATTACATGAGTTTAATTTGTGGATAAATAGATTGTGGATAATTGCAATTACATTGATTGTGGATGAATAGATTTAAAAATGTTACAAATGGACTATGGATTTTTATTTTATTAATTTTGTTGTATAAATAAAGGGATGATGCATTTTGTATAAATAAATTTATTTTAAGTAAGCACTATGGATTGTGTCTAATTTTTAAATAGATTTATTATATAAAATGGACTATGGATTTAATTTTATTAGTTTTGGTGTAGAAATAATGAAATATGGAATATGGATTGTTGATAAATAGATTTTTTTATAAAAATGGATTGTTATAAATATGGACTATGGATTATTGTATAAATATGGACTATGGATTATCTATGATCAAATGTTAACAGTGAACAATCCGGTGAGGAGGAATCTAGTGATAGTGATATAATTGGAGACTATAAACTCCCTTTGAGTACGAACCAAGCGAACCACGACCTCGTAGGCGTCCCAAAGACGATGATGTTGATTACGAACCAAGCGATAATGAGGTCTGCAGGCACATTCACTCAACTTAATGTTTGTTTATTCAATTAAGATATACTTTAAATAGTGTTTTATGTGTAGAACAATGACTGATCCCCGCGCCGACGTCGTAGAGCATCTAACATTCGTGTCCAAGAGGCGAGAAGTCATTTCGGAACCGGAACCTTCGGGTACTACTAGTTCTAGTAACCTAAAAAGGAAACGTGGTCATAGAAGAAGAAACCAGATCCCTGAAAGAGTACAACTTGTGATAGAACGGTTGGGTGACAAAGGTGAGCCCGTCGAACCTAAGGGGATAGCTGCTAGGTTTCGGAACATCGTCGGTGCAATTGTCAGAGACCAATTGGCGTCTTGGATCACAACTACTAATTGGAAGGCAGTCCCTAAGGCTACGAAGGATGTATTATGGGCCAAAGTGAAAGAAAAATTTGTTTATCCGAAAGGTACAGAAAATGCAGGTGGAACTTTTGCTGAGGGCCTTTGTGGAAGAGCTCTTAGGAATTGGAGGTCTACACTTAATACTGAATTTGTCCAGAAAGGAAAGGATGCTAGGGATGCGTATGGTAACATTCCGCTAGCAGTCTGGGAACAATTCATAGATCAGAAGAAGACGACAGAAGCAGTAGCTCTGAGCATCCAACAAAAGGAGAAGGCTATGAAAGCTGCTGAGAACCCCCATCGCTTGGGTTCCGGAGGATATGCTGCCAAAATGGCAAAATGGAGGAAGGAGGAAGAAGAAAGGCGGGTAGCTGGTTTACCAACTATTTTTGAAGGCATGGATGAGCGTAGCAGGAATTGGATCCTTGCTCGAGTTCCGGCTATAGCACCTGACGGTAATGTTTCATTCCAGAAGCCCTCAACAGAACAAATTTATCAGAAGCTGGAAGAACTTGCGGAATTGCAAAAGAAAGGTCTTTTTGTGCCCGACAGGGAGAAAGATATGCTATTCGTCGCGATCGGAACGCCTGAGCACCCTGGACGTGTTCGAGGGATTTCTTCTACCTTGCCCTGGGGTAAAGCATTTCGTGAACACCGGTCAAGTTATAAAAAGCGAGACCGTAATAAGAAGAAGCTTGAAGACAAGACGACAGAAATTGCCAAGCAAGAGTTGATAGGCTTCTTCATACAACAACAACAAGCTTATATTGAGCCAAGTGCAGAGAATCTAGTATCTGGTGGTTCTGGACAGGCTCCTCCAAATTTGATGCTTGACCAGATCGGAGCCATCCCGACTCCAAGTAGTGTTGGTTCTATTGCTATCGCCAAGCATCCTGTGGATGACATTGTAGAGGATACACCATGCAAATTGGTTATTCCATATGGAAGAAAACTAGATAAGTTTCGAGAAGTTGGGACAGCCATGGCACTAACGGGTCGTGTGTTTCCGAATCCACCACCGCTAGAGTACGCATGGGTTCAAGTTGTTTCGGTTTCTGATGAGTCGTGCGAGATTGATATCCCTACTGAGGATGGGATAGCGCTTCTCGGTGATGCGAGGAACCAATTTATATTGTGGCATCGTCGAGATATCATAATTAATACATCACCAAGTCCCTGCTTGCAACCTAGCCAAGAACGAGTACCCCCCAGGATCCAGATGCTGCAATGGTCGAGTACACAATGGGTGGGGAACATGGAGGCGGTAACAATGACAACAACATGATGGTTGTGGAGCAGGGAGTTGATGATAATGACAACAACATGCCACAAACTCCTCCGGCATCAGGGGCAGGGGCAGGAGCATCATCATCTCTGAAATCCGATCCAAGACCACAAACTCCTCCGACATTAGGGGCAGGGGCAGGGACATCATCTCCGAAATCCGATCAAAGACCACAAACTCCTCCGACATCAGGGGCAGGGGCAGGGGCACCACCATCTCCTCTGCCATGTCCAAGACCACCATCTCCTCCTCCAGCAACCAAGACGCCAACAACAATACACCGGATGATAAACTCATATGAACCAAAGACGAAATCATCTGATGTTGACTTGTTCTTGAAAGTACTGAAGAATAAACCTAAACGGGCTCCAACATCAGGAAAAGAATCACCTAATGTTCAAGTACTCAAAAAGGCACCAGATGAAAAGTCTTTATCCCGCACCTCTTTACAAAAACAAAAGGAGGAGCACATAAGTATGTTTTCGTCGGATGAGGTGCCCGACAAGTATGAGCATGGCAAACCATTCTTGTTTAGGTGGTAACTGAACGAAGGGCCGTCGGAATTAATGAGGCTGCATACTTGGATCATGCACGCCATGAAGCAAGGCATTAACACTATCACCGCCAATCTCCCGAAATGGGTGTTCAGTAGCTCTTATGACCGGAAGGTTGCAATCGATTTCCCCAATTTGCATGCGATGTTCCGTCGTGAAAAACTCGACATCAATCTCGTCACCATTTGGTCCATGTAAGTCAACATCCCTATACGACATCCAAATCTATTCCATATGTATTGTTATTACCATCCTAAATAAACTTTTTTGCAGGATGCAAGCGTCTGATGAAAAGAAAACAAACGGGAGGTGGAAGGTAGCATTTATTGACCCGCAACAAGTAACCAAATCACAACACACATTCATAATGAGGGATGAACTAAGAAAGAAAATAGAGGAAGAAGCAAAGACACGAGAAGAGAAAGAAAAATTAATAAAGAATTACGAGAAAGCTAAACTTCACGAGGTGTCTGTATACATTTCAACGGTCATGAGGAAAAACCAACATAAGGATTCTATCAAGTTTGCTTACAATTTTGAGTAAGATCCTTTAAATAACTATTTCATCATTTGCCTTCATTTTTTAGTCTATTTATATTAATTATTTTAATTTTATGCGGTGATCATTTCATTTGCTTTCACATGTGTCCGAAGTTGGGAAGCGTGGGAGTCTTCGACTCATTACACTATTCATCGTCTTCTTACAAGACAATCATTGATATTATAAAAAAGTAAGACAACTAAGTGCAATATATAATCACTAATGCGTGTATCAACTATATTTCAAATTGTATTACTAACTTATGTTTTTATATCCTTAAAGTGCGTATAGGATATACATACTCAATGGCGGGGAACACAAGAAGGACAAATTGGTGATACGCAATGCCAAATGGGTAAGAACACTTCTGTTAATAAGTATCAATCATTTTTATCAGAGTTGGTACACTTCTGTTAATTAACACCGATCATTTTTTATTTGGTTGCAGTGCTACAAACAACCTCCTGGCAGTGTACTATGTGGATATTATGTGTGTGAGGCTTTGAGAAATAATGGGAGGTACCGGACGAATCCTGAAGACGTAAGCCTCTAGTTTGTATACAACTATGTATGTGCTAATTATGGTCCTGATGGTAATGCATAACAATCTTCATTTATTGTGTTTACGTGCAGATGCCTACCATTGACAAATCATGGGGGCAACTTGGTGACAATCAAATCACCAACATTTGTGCGGACATGGCGAGATTCATCCTACGTGAGATCTGCCACGAGGATGGAGAATTCTTCGATAAAGAAGGAGTTTTGACATTAGATGATGCAGAAAGGTTACGTAGATGGGTGTCGTAGGGTTATCTATTATGCACAATGTTTTGTAATGTGACTTATGTATACATTTTTTTATTTTAGTTTGGATTGTGTGTTTGTGAGACATATATTTGGATTTGGCGGTTAAATACAAATTAAATTACAGTAAATTAAAGTGAATTTAGTATACAAATGCCAATGTGAAAAAAATAATAGACGAAAATGACAAATTATATACAAATAATAAACAATTATGGGGAATTATATAGGAAATGGGAAAAATGCTTTCGTGGCGGGCGGTCTAAGCAACCGCCGGCAAAGATGAATTTTGCGCCGGCGGGCGTCCTAAGAAACCGCCGGCGGTGATGGCATTTGTCTTTGGGGTCGCTAAGTAACCGCCGCCGCCGATGACATTTGTTTTGGCGGTCGTTTAAGTGACCCGCCCGCCGATGACATTTGTGCTTTGGCGGTCGTTTAAGTGACCCGCCAGCACAAATGGCTATGTGCTGGCGGGCCGGCCACCCGCCAGCACAAAGGGCCATTTCTACTGGCTCAAAGTTGCTGGCGGGTGCCTCGCCCACCAGCAAAAACCGGTTTTAGCCGCCAGGACAAATCATTTCTGGCCTAGTGATGATTCGTAAAACACATCATAGAGCACTCATGAAGAGCAAGCAATGATTCAACTAAGGCGCGATGCAACAGCCATGACCGCTTGACCAAATTAATTCAGACAATTTTTGTAAGGGCAAATAATTCACACCATTGGTGACTTGAAGAAGACACAACCTATTGAGTACCCTTAGAACATTGATCCTAGAGCATAAAAGCTATCTAGATCCTAAGTGCTAACTTGGAGTACAATGGAACAAGAATGCACAATAACGATAGTAGCAGCAGCAATGAACACCAAGAACGGCCAAAGAGGGTGATCGAGGACAGCAGACCTGCTTGAGTGAGATGGGGAACGTGAGCTTCCCTGACACCTCTGGGACGCGCATGGCCTCCTTCATGATGCCCCTCCAGGTCCGGCAGATGCCGGCGCACGACACGACGTCCTTGCGGGCCGGCCACCAGCTCTCCGACGCCTCGATCCTCACCAGCACCTCTCGCGGGAGCTCGGGGGCGGGGCCGCGCCCGGCGGCTCGATCCATCACCTCCGACGGCTTCGCGGTCGCCGTCCGCGACGCGTTCCGGCGGAACGGTGGAGACCGGGACCGCAAGAGCGGCGCGGTTAAGAGCGCGTGGTACGGCGGCGGCGGGTTGGGGCCGCGGCGGCTACGGCGAAAGCGATGCGGCGTGCGGCGGGATCGGGGCGGAGGCGCGGAGCAGGCAGCGGAGGAGAGCCGATGGCGTACGGCTTACATAGGTGACGACGGGTTAGAGCAAGTATTATAAGGGTGAGTCACCTGGCTAAATATAGGACACGTCATGCAAACAAATGATGTGGCACAGAGAATAGGAGAGAGAGCGCACGCGTCGATGAAGAACTCTTCGCCCGGCTGAAACGCGCTACACCGCTCGTTCCCAGCCGGCTGCGGGCGAAAACGTCGACGGTTCGGTCCCCACCTCCCTTCCTCCTCGATCCCATGCGGCACCCGGCCTTTCCTGCTCGCCCGCGCTCTCCCATCTCTTGCGCGCCAAATCCCCTACGGCTTCAACAAATTCGCGCTAAAATTGTTTCCTCTCCTCCCAAATCGATGCTTTGCGCGCCAAATTGAAGGACAAAATCCCCAAATCATCCCAGACCTCTCACTTCCCAAACCCTAACCAGCAAACCAGCTGCCGGAGCCATTCCAGATGGGTAGCAAATCGAAGAGGACAACTGCATCGGCGCCTATGGAGATCCCGCCGCAGCAGCCTCCTCCCGTCCCACCCTATGGACCCAGCTCCTGGTCTCCAAATCCACCGCCGCAGCAGTCGACAACCAGTGCACCATGGTGGCTCACCGGGCATCAACAGCTAGGCTTGGCCGGTTCGTCAACTCAAGGCCCTTCATGGGTGTCGACTGCCTCAGCATCCTTTTGTCCTGTGGCTGGAATGACGTTGACTCTGAAGTGCAGGTTTGGTATGTGATAGCTGGAAGGAGGCCAATGCTCTATGGGCTAGTGGTGAATCAGATGCAGATGTTGAGGCTAAGGCACTGAAATCTTATGAAGAAGATCACAAAAAAGATGGCCCATTTATGTTTAAGCATTGTTGGGAGGTTCTTCATAAGGAACCAAAATGGGAAGCCTATTTGGAACGCCTGCAGGACGTTGAGCCGGATAAAAGAAAGTTCTGCGAAGAGGATGATGTGGGGAAATGTTTCTCTTTAGATGATGATGCTGATGTGCGGCCAATAGGAGGCAAACAAGCTAAGGAGGATGTTAAAATTCATATTGACTTGAATGAGAATCCAGGGGCATCCTTTGCTATACCTCCTGAAGTGAACACTAGTCGTAATCCACGCTTCACCGATGTCATGCGCAGAAAAGCTGTTATCCGAGATTGTCCACAGCATACCCAGCTTAAAAATGATCTCATTGAGCATATTTGGTGCAAGTTTGGAAATAGGCAACGCAACTAGTCATGGTAGAATTCTGAAACATGCATGTTTTTGTTATTTTTTCCTTCACAGTGAACTTTAGTATTGTTTAAAATTATTTCTTTTCTATGAGACTGTGATCTCTACGTGTCATGTTTTGGTGCTATGCCACCATATCATTAGTATATTGTTAGCTTGAGATTTGACATTTATCTGGTATTGTTTCTTTTATTTAACTATCTTGTACTGTTCATCTCATAAATATTGCTTGGCAATGGTATGGATGCATGTATCTGTTAGATGAATGATCACATACCTATGGCCACAAAGATGTATGCCACGATATATTGTATGGAGTTGATAACATTAAATATTCATCATCTCTGTTACAGCCAATCAAATAGCCAACCCATAGTACTAGTAGGCTGAATAGTTGGTTGTTAATGACATGGCACATCCTTCCAGACCTCTGTTGGCTAAATCATAATACTTGCTCTTAAGCTTTAGGGGCTGAACGACGTGACCAAAAATTATAGATTGGTATAGATATACAGAATAGCTGGACAGAGAATTTACCCATACTCCATAGTATTTTCTTGTTTCATACACACGTAACGAAAATATAAAATATTCCTCAAAAATAACGAAAATACACTCCTTGGCATGGGCGCATGGCTTGGATTGCGTAAACAGAGAATCAGAAAGCGATAGATCGGGGCAAAAAAAAAGTCACAGAATTTTGACAAAATAAAATCGCGCCAGGTAGGGGTCGAACCTACGACCTTCCGCTTAGGAAACGGACGCTCTATCCACTGAGCTACAGGCGCTTTGCGTCGGTTATCTTAGTAAATAACTTTTGTTATTTGTACTGTTAACTTTGTTGTGTGCGTGACAAATGCCTGTTGGACGGGCACCATTGATCTCTCTGTCTCCAAAACCCACTTACCATTTCCGTGGTCCATGATGGCGCACTGGAATCGAGGGAACTAATGATGTTTTTATGCGGCTGCTAACCATTTTTAAGTTATGTTTGGGCCCACAACTTGCCAATGCGCAGAGTACACACTTTTAGTTCATGCAAAAAACATAGGCCCAGTCTAGTAAGCTCAAAGCCCGAGCTAGTGGGATGTTCGGCCCACCTTTTTATAACTTTTTGATATGGAATGACCCGACGATGTAATAATTGGTGTCTCCTCTAAAAAAAATGGTAATAGGCAGCTAGTCGGTGCTAGATAGACGCATGCCTCGGTAGATGCCTCGCTCTTGCTGGAGTGTGATAGGAAGAACAATCAGTGGCTCGCAAAGTGTGACTACAGAAGTGAACGGAAGAGCTGTAACCGTGATGAAGGAAATGTTGTCCATGTCATGATCGTACATGGGAGTCTCTTTGCCTCACGTGGTATACCTATGTTTATCGACGGTGCACGGTGCTTGTGGAAGCTTCTCCATGCTATATATGAACATGGCTCGAATGAATGGATTTGATTGCAATTTGCATTGATGATAGCATCGCAACAAAACTTAATCTAGACATATTTGGCCTGAGAATCACACTTAAAGCAACAGTATAAGCCAATTCAAAACGACGTTGAGTGCTTCGAGTGGCAAAGGTATCGACTTTTAAGATAGATAATCAAACAATCCAAACGGCGCAACCAACGGTCCCATGGTCTAGTGGTCAGGACATTGGACTCTGAATCCAGTAACCCGAGTTCAAATCTCGGTGGGACCTTATTTTTTATTTATTTCATCTTGTTTGTTTCAAAATCGTTTTGTAGATTAGTGGTCAGGACTCAGGACATGCACTTTGAATCGAAGTAAACCTGAGTTTAAATCTCGGTGGGATCTTGTTTTTTATTTATTTCATCTTGTTTATTTAAATCTTTTTTTAGCTTAGTGGTCAGGAGTCAGGACATGCACTTTGAATCGAGTAGCCCGAGTCCAGCTTCCATTTCACCACTTACATGGAACTTTTTTTTGTTTCATTTCACTTGTGTTCTGTCAAATCATTTTCCAGTTCCCATTGACTCCTGTACGAAAGAATCAAAATTATAATTATGACTAAATTATGTTAGCATTAGTGTTTGTCATCTTTATAACCAAATGTTACAATAAAAAGAAAGAGAGAACATTTGCCAATGCCAACATTGATAATTATTGGAAATACCCAGCGCCCCTACCTCCGCCAATCCCTGTTGCAATGTTGTTCATTATTTGAGGTGTCAAATCTTCCGTCAATAAGCAATATCTCAGGAAACATAGTGATGTATCTCAATCTTTCCAAAGGCAGAAAGCTTAGCAGAAGTAGAATATGGGCCCGTTTGGCACAGCTCAACTTCACCTGTAGAGCTGTTTTTTTAGAAAACAACTCCATGAGCAACTTCATGAGCAGGGGAGAGAGCCATGTTTTTGCAGCTTCACCATGTGCTTAACTCTGTGAGAGTGAGTTTTAAGAGAAGCTGACCAGAGAGTTGGGCAGAGAGTTAGCTGTTTGGCTATTGAAGTTGTGAAGCTGCTCGTGAAGCTGCTCAAAAAGCTGTACCAAACGGGCCCTATGTATATGATTGGCATCAGACTTCAAAACACTATTGTTCTTCCATATTGCTTCAGTCCGGCGTGGTCGTTTTTTTTGCAACTGCTGAATATTTATATTATGAGAGGAGATTTCCGGTTATTATGAGATAATGAGAGACCACTGATGATAGCGAAAAACGTGGCGTAGTTTGGAGATAATGTGCAATGTAGAAACAATGTGATAATAGTGGTATTTTTTGGGAAACCCTGGATAACTACTTAATAACCAAGCTGATGGAACAACTGCCTTTATTTTTCTTCTTCTTAGGCCAGTCTCAGTGGAGTGTCATGGGAGATTTCATGGGTATTAAATTCTATGCCACATAAGCAGATTTGATGACTCGACACTCTATTTATGAAGAGAGATGATAAGAGTTTCATGGGAGTTTCATCACTATGACACTCACATGGCGCACTTACCTAGTCCCATGAAATCCAATGAAACTTGCATTGAGGTTGTTATAGTTTCATCACATGACACATATGATCATTAACTTCATGCAAAAATTAAATGCTACAAGTTGTATATGAAATTTTGCAATGAAAAGGTGCAATGAGAGTGAGAGTTTCATTCACTTCAAAAGATGACATGGCAGTCTTGGTAATAGTGCGATGAAATCATGCACTGAGACTGGCCTTAGAGTCTCTTCGGTTTTTTCTCAAAAATATCTTACAATAACTTGGGTTGGGGTCCGGGTATTCCAAAAACTTTTGGAAGAAAAGAAAATACACCTCTTCACACAACATTCAGCAGCTATTTTTTCAAACTAAGTGATACCTCGTGCGCTACTGCGGGAGTTTTTTAAACAAAATTTTAAGATGTAACGTAAAAATAGGAACAACAAAGTGATTGCATGACAACATTCTTTGTAAACAACATTTTACATTGAAGTATGATAATTTTGCTGAGAGAGAACCATTCTAAATTGTTCATCCTATATTTTTCTACTAGGACAATTTTGTGACATGCTACTCACAAAGACATGATATTAACCAAAAAAATCGGTTGAAGACATAAATATATGATTTAGTGGATGATGACATGGTGTATAGTGGACGATGATGTAAAATACTTGCATGTTGAGAGAAATCTAAGGCCTCCTTTGGAATAAAGGAAAATTAGAGGATTTTGTAGGATTTGAATCCTATAGGAAATTTTTCTATGGAGTCCTTTGGAACAAAGGATTGAACCCTTACAGTTCCTATGCAATTCCTATGGAATAGCTTGTTCCATAGAGATTTTGGAGGATTTCTAACAAGAGGTCCAACCTCTTGGAAAGAATCCTTTGCGTCTATCTCTCTCTTCTCATTCCTATGGTTCAACCAAATGACCAATCTAGCAACTTTTCTATGTTTTTTCATTCCATAGGACTCAAATTGGAAACCCTTTGTTCCAAAGGAGGCCTAAGATGTTTTTGTTGACATTCAGCCTGTTCGCTCGGCTTATCAGCCACCAGCCAGCAGTACTTTTCTCTCAGAACGAACCAGCCACCAGCAAGCAGCCGCAACCAGCCAGCAGTACTCTTCTCTCAGAACAAACCAGCACCAGCCATCAGCCACCAGCCAACCGAACAAGCTGATTGGCTAGGGATCGGGAATTCAACCAGGTTGTTTTGTTGTAAGAAAAACCCGGATGTTTTTATTGTCCCAAAAAACCCTAGATGTTTCCATCCATTTATAAAAGGGAAAACATTGGAATAATTCTGTTCATGTCACGTCAGGACGTCACGCGATAGGCGGATGGGGGAGTTGTGCGCGTGCTCACGAATTTTTTTTATTTTTCACAAATTTACAAAAATATATACTGTATCAATGTGTTGTAAAACTATACTCCCTCCGTTCTGAAATATAAGTCATTCATGGGTTCAAAATTTGTCCTCAAATATAAGGCATCTTAAGAGTTTTTGGTAAGTACTCAATCAACTCAATTACAGACTTGCCAAATATTACACTTGTTAACTCGAAAACTTACCTTTAATTATCATTAACTAAGGGTATATGTGACATTTCCCCACCTCTTTAATCTGTCCTAAAAATCCTAGTATGCCTTATATTTCAGGACAGAGGGAGTATATACTTACTGCCATTTGAAATGTTGGTAGGTGTCCGAATTCTTAACGTGAGTCTTGTGGGGACGCCTGGAGGGCCCACGGTTCGGGTTATGTGTTTAGCGGGTTTGTTTCCGTATTTGACTACAGTCAGTTTAGTCCACCATTATATACATCTTGTAAGCCGCACGGAAGATATGTGTTTAGCAGATTTGTTTCCGTATTTAACGGTTCGGGTTATGTGTTTAGCAGATTTGTTTCCGTATTTGACTGTAGTAAGTTTAGTACACTATATATATATATACATCTTGTAAGCCGCACGGAAGAGCGAGATGGCTCATTATATTCCCTGCGTTGTAACTCTCTCATCATAGTAAAGATCGCCGATTGGCACCCGTGGTTTTTTCTCGCAAGGGTTTTCCACGTAAAAATCGTGTCTCGTGTTCGATCTTGTTTTCGCATTATTTGCTAATAGTAGGGGCCCAACTGTCGTTGCAAACGGCGGTAAACCTCACACCCAGCGGCAGACGTTGTAGCCTCCCTACTGTTGTTTCAAAAAATCATAACTTTTTCCATGAACTGGGATGGAGGTAGATGGAGGTAAAATTGTAAGAGCAACTCCAAGAGTCTCTCTAAAAACCACTAGCTAAAACCCTGATTTGGCTAATATGTAAATGAAATAGATAGCAAAAAAGTTGATGAAATCTAACAAACTAGCTAAAATAAACTCTCCATATGCTTCACCGCCAGTGGATCTCGCTTGCCATACTCATGTACGAGGGGATAGCCAGCGGGATTGGCTAGCCAAAGATGGCTAGTGAATCCCCCGGTTTAACTAGCGGAGGATAGCGAGGGCAAGTTTAGCTATTCTGTTGGATTGAGTTTTTGGACAAAATTTCCAATTTTTAGCTAGTTAAACCAAGATAGCTAGTCTATTGGAGTTGCTCTAACAGTAGTAGAAGTAGGGAGCGATATAAGTGCCCGCCGAGAGGTGTGGGCCTTATCGTCGTTTCATCACCATTTGAAATGGCGGTTAAGACCCTACCGTCATTCAAGTGGCGGTGTAGGTATGGATTATAGTTTTATGTTGAGATGGTGTATATTTCAGTGAATTCGTAAAAAAGTAAATGTAAAAAACAAAAAAACCGCGCTCACGTCATCAGTTGGGCCAATCCTATTGGCCCAGTCTACCTTTAAAAGTCCGCTTGCAACCTTCTTCAGGCCCACGCAATCCGCAAAAAATATCTCCACCAACCCCGGTCCGCTTGCAGGCCCATCACGCCATCGGCAAAAATATCTCGGCCTCGAGAACCCTCCGGTGGGCCCACCTCGGGATCCTTATCCTCCGCCGGGGACCGCGGCTCGCCCAGTCGCCGTCCGATCCGATCACGACGGTGCGCGTCGCGCCTCTCGCGCTATAAAGGCGCGGGGTAGGGCACCCATTCTTCCCCGTGCTCTCTCGAGGTGGGTTGGCTTCTCCTCCCCCTCTTTCCAAGTCCTCGGTTTAGGGTTTTTCAGTCCGTCGGAGAGAAGTGAGATGGCGTCCGCGGACGTGGAGTACCGTTGCTTCGTCGGCGGCCTCGCCTGGGCCACCGACAGCAGCTCTCTCCAGCAGGCTTTCGCCAACTACGGCGACGTCGTCGACTCCAAGGTCCGTTTGCTTTCGAGCTACCCTTCCGCTCCGTGGTTTTGTGATTGGTTTCTGATGGTGTGAGTCCAGATCTGCGTCTTGTGTCGCCAGATCTGACCTGTTTCGGTTCAGATCTGCGGTTCTATGAATCGAATCGAACATCCACGCTGATGTTTCTCTGTATTTTGGTTTTGTGCTTGCAGGTCATCACCGACCGTGAGACGGGGAGGTCCCGCGGGTTCGGCTTCGTCACCTTCTCCACTGAGCAGTCGATGCTTGACGCTATCGAGGCCATGAACGGCAAGGAGCTCGACGGCCGCAACATCACCGTCAACCAGGCCCAGTCCCGCGGCGGCGGCGGTGGTGGTGGCTACGGCGGCGGTCGCCAGGGCGGCGGCGGCTACGGTGGCGGCGGCGGCTACGGCGGCGGTGGTCGTCAGGGCGGCTACGGTGGCGGCGGCGGCTACGGTGGAGGTGGTGGCGGGTACCGCAACCGCGACGACGGCTACGGCGGCGGTGGCTACGGCGGCCGTGGTGACTCCGGTGGCAACTGGAGGAACTGACGAGGTGGCCCTCCCGTGCAGGCCGCAGCCAAGTTATCCTATCTATCTATTAGTAATCGTGTTACCGTTCGAGATCCGAGTTACCCCTGAGTTTAGTGTCCCGTGTTACCGTTCGATTAGGTGATGGTTCCCCATGTTTACCGTTCCAAAGCTGTTTCCGCAATGAATGAAATGAGAAAAGAGTGAGCAAGGTTTTTGTTCGCATCTCTGTGTGCACTGAATTCCTTTTGGCTTTTGTTTAACAAAATCTGCACGACAACGCAACATGCAAATGCCCTTTGAAACCGAACAGAACTCCTCACAGCAGAAATTATATGAGTAATACAACCTGAATGTGAGCGCATCTCATCGATGACAGTACGCTTAAATCACTTTCAAAATGTCAATTTTAGACAGTAGCTCAAAATTACATTGGCAGCAGATATCCCATCAAAAATATCATGGCACATCAGTCTAGGACGTAAATCCGAGAGGCAATGTCCTGCACCAGCCAGTCGAATCCGTCGAGAAGCCCCTCGCCGGTGTAGGCGCTGCAGCCAACGATATTCCAGTGCCTGCTCCCGTCCATCACTTCAAGATTCAGAACCTGATGAAAGGAAGGCAACGAGTCAGTCGGCCATCTGCAGTGAACGTTTTGTCTGCTGGCACTAGGATGCACAAGACCAACAGTGCAAACTTTCTAATTCCCTGTTACAGGCCACTAGTGGAAACTTTGATTCAAGCCGTGCCAATTACTGGAGAACACCATCACGTGCAAACTTTCTAATTCCCTGGTAGTGTTACAGGCCTAGTGAAACTTTGATTCAAGCCATTGGAGAACACCATCACTTTTGAAGTTCTGAGTCAACATTAGCTAAATGCCACCAGCCCTTATTTTGTGCTATTACCCCCCCCCCCCCCCCCCCCCCCTATTATGCTATATTTCTAGCAACCCCCCACTTTTCATCAGATATCTGCTGCTTCTACAGCAATTCACACACAAAATTTGCCTTCTGGCATGAGTGCTTCAACACCATCCTAGAACTCAACAGCATTTTCCATCTAGTCAATGAAACAGATGGGTGACAGAGTCATGGTTTGCAAAGAGAACTACATACCATCGACCGAATTTAGTTTACAGACAGAGAACAAAATAATAGATCACAAATTTAGCATAACTGGTGACAACTACATTCAACTCACAATATCCTGTTGGTGTCTGAGTCCACATCAAATCTTACCAAACATGAGAGTGGCACATGGTAACAATGACACCACTAACAGTAAATGAGCATAGGAAGATCAATATAGCTAAACATAACTGGTGTATGAAATCTGTTTGATGTCTGCAGCTTTTGTGTAACAAAAGGAGACAAGAGGCAGCCAAATAAACACAAGTATCTAATGCATATGCAGGAACCGAAGTTTGCTTACCTTGGCAATTTCAGCTGGTTTTAGAGCTCCTTGTATGTCTTGTTTATTTGCAAAAACTAACAACGAAGCTCCTGCTAGTCTCTGTTAAAATCAACATTTCAAGGATTATTCAGTTAGAATACTCTCTGGCAAAGAGACAGTATTATGTACTACCAAACACACATCATAGTTCTTCAGTGGTACGATCCTCAATGTTTGAAATGACATTTGTACCGTTTCAACATATAAACAAAGGATACAAGGATAGAAGCTCACAATAGTAGCCCATTAAAATAGGATGCTGTATGGAATCCAGTTTCCAGTTCATTAACCAGAAGAACACTATCATTAAATAAACAGGCAATGGTACGAATACAATAGCATTATTCAGTTATAAGTGGGCTATTTCAGACAAAATACACTTAAGAGGGCTATTTCAGACAAATACACTTAGCAAACATTACACTAATCTCCCTACAACATTGAAGGACCATAATATTTTTTATGTAGCAAATTTATAGAACTAGAACTAAAACTAAATATGCACTTTCATCACCATTACTTAAAGGTCTGGTAATAGTATAGTATACCTCTTCTTTCAAGAGATTGTGGAGTTCAGCACGGCAATCATCAAGCCTCCGTATGTCTGAACTATCAACCACCCAAACTAGTCCATCAGTCTGCTCAAAGTAATTTCTCCAATAAGACCGGATAGTCTTCTGTCCTCCGACATCCCATATGTTCAACGAGTATCTGAGACAATCACCAAATTAAAGTAATTAACTATACCCACCTGCAGTACCATGAATCTGCAATCTGTATTGTTCAAAAATTGTGTTTACTCTTCTAATGAACTGAATGGTTCTAAAGTTCAACACTGTGCTAAAATCATTTTTCTACACTTCTAATTCTAATGAACTTAACTTTCCAAAGTTCTTGCACTAAACTTGTAGTAGTTGAGAACTTAGGATAACAAAAATGCATCACCAGCAAAAATTTAGGTAGCTTGATCAGGAAGCCTCAAATTGCAATCAGTGTCCATTTCCTATGAACCAACATGCACCATTTATCAAACTGCCCATGCAATATTTCAAAATTCACAATTCTACAAACACAGAAGTAAAATATTTAAGTGTTTGATGGGAGTAATCCCTGTTCCTGTGCTCAGTATCTGTTATTTGTTAGTGTCAAAGTCTCTGTCTTTGTGTTTTCCGTTCTGTTAAGTTTACAATTTCAGGGTCAGTCAGTTTGTTAGCAGTCGGCTGGAAAAGTCAAGATTGTTAGCAGGTCCTAGTCTTTAGGAAGTGGACTCAGTAGAGTTACTTGTTCTCGGCAGAGCATATCCAAGAGTGTCCAAAACTGATGGTAAATAGAGCTAGATTTACCCCTATGGCTGGCAGTCTGGCACACCCAATCCTGAATATTCAGCGATGCTCGCATCATTTTTCCTCAGCCGAGGCTTACGCCATTTTCTTTCACCAGAGGCCACAAGTCAATCAATAATCAGGGCATCATCATTTTTGTTTTGCCTCCCTGGCCTCCTCCTGTAGTCCTGTTGGTCTAGATGCTGGAGATTCGGTAGTAAACTGCATCTCATTTTTTCACAAGAACATGTTGTGGTCAACGTGATCTTGTAAAAATTTTAGGCGGTGTCAGGTGATACATGCTATGTGGAAGTAAAAGAAACAGTTTTTTACATATCACCAAGTTTCTTCCATGCAGAAGAAACAGTGTCATTCAGTACTTCCCGCGAAAAAATACATGCTATGGTCCACGAATGATGACATGGCAGCAATTAAATTTATATTGGGCATCAAGTTTTGGGAACTGTCGGTGGAGAGGCTTCTTTTTACTCCCAATAGTTTTTGGCAAGGTCCCAAAACTAGATTTTTTGGACTATATTTTTTACACACTCTTGTAGATGATCTCAGGACACGTTCTGAGATTTAGGGCCATCATGGCCATTAACTTTGGTCATAAGGCATCTGTTTACTGGACTATAAATAAGAGAACAAGATAAACCAAAAGCTTCCTTTGCAGCACAAGATTCCTGCGTGTGTTCCCAAGTTTAATGAAAATGAGAGCTTACAATGTTTGAAGGAAGAATAATGTGAGGGCTACGAAGAAGGAATGTTGAATTTTGTCCTCACATCTTCAATAGACCCTTTTACCACATAATTTACTTTACAGAGTGATCTACTGTGATATTCTATTTAAGAAATCAACAATCTAATCAGTAGAACAAGAGAAGAAAGATTCGTGTGGGTTCTCACTGCATTGTATCAGTCCCAGAAAATAAATTCAATAGGTAATCTCAAGTAAGGTGACAAACAACAGAGGACCTCAATTCCAAGAGACAACTGATGACACCAAACTATATCAATTAATTCAGTGAATCAGATGAACATTTTGTTAACTTGGCATTTTGTATGAATATAAACGTGCAAAACTAGACTGTCAAATTGCTGGCCTATGCAACTTTTGTTTCACAGTTTATACCAATGTGGAAGTAAAAGAATTCAATTGTTTGTCTAATGGCAGAACATATGACGGCTAGACATATGTGCTGTTGAATTTTGTGCTTAACATCTTCCATAGCCCCTACTACAGTATAATTTACTTTGCAGAGTGCCCTACTTGAATATACTACAATCCCATCATTTAGTGGAACATGATAGTACTACTTAAGGGCTGCTTGGTTCCCGGCCGCACCCCGCCTAGTCACGGATGTGCTCGCCACACTACAGTAATCTCGGTGTGGCCGACGAATCCTCCGCCACAGGTTGTGGCCGCCAGCACAGGGGCGTGGCGGGCTGTGGCGGCCAGCCAAACAGGCCTTTAAGCCGTTAACCACAATCCAATCGTCTGGGTTAGGATATTTTTTTACTTGGTAGGGTTCCCACCTCACTGTATCAGATGAATATGCACCCCGCAATTGAGTCCACTAAATATTAGCTACTAATGTGAAAACTTGTTAATGCTCTAAATTGCAACAGGCAACCAATGACACTAGGCCACATCAATTGTGTCAATGTATCACCTTTTCAATTTCAAAGTAAGGAGTTCCATTCCATTTGGGGCTTGGGCTTCAAACATAACACTCCCACTCTAAAGCAAGCAACCTTTTGTCCAAAATGAGAACTGCATATGCACAGGAGCAGTAGTGGACTAGAAGATGAAGGAAGGGGCACAGACTCGTGGTACTTGATGGTCTTGATGTTGAAGCCGAGGGTGGGGCTGATGACGCTGGTGTCCTCCCCGTTGATCTTGAGCACGATGGTCGTCTTGCCCGAGTTGTCCAGACCCCTGAGGCGAACCACCACAGAACATCACATCAGCCTCCACGAACCAATGCAGAAGCCAAACAGAAAATCGAGGAAACCGACGGCAGGAGCACCAGATCCGAACGAATTTGAGAGCTGTGGGGGAGCGGACGCGTACGGGACCGAACGGAAGTGGAGGGCGGAGGGAACCTACACCATGAGGATGCGCATCTCCTTCTCCTTGCGCTTGATCTTCCTGATGATGCTGAGTAGCCCCATGATCTCGGAGGGAAAGCGGACGAACTGACGAGTGACGAAGAGGCTCAAACAAGGAGGGGGCAGCTGGGGGAGAGAGAGGAGCAGCCAAACAGGACAGTTCGTCAGTTCGAGGCCGCCGCGAGCAGGTAGAGGAATTCGTAAAATTTTTTGCATTTTAATCTTTTTTTTAAGAATTTCACATAAGGACACATGAGGGAAATAATTGCATAGAGCCCTTGGCGCCGTAAGTACACGGCACGACGCCAAGAGATGTGGCGCTGTCCCGTGCCACGTCAGGTCCCCTGTGGCGAGGGACAAAACTTGGTTAAAAATAACGGCGTCAAAAGAGAAGGCGCCGTGTTGCTTTTATACGGCGCCAATAAACATGGCGTCGACATATCTAACAACGGCGCCAAAGGTCTTGGTCACGACGACACATCGGGTTTTTGTTGTAAGGCTCCCACTCGACTTGTGAAAAGTGTGTCATTTTTTTGTTACCAAAGGAATACTTATGTTAAAAGCATGTATTTGTCATAAATGATCAGAGTTTGAAACAATTCATATTGAACAACCGTGGAGGGGACAAGGGCGTCGATCTTGTTAGTGTAGTCAAGGTACGCTCGGTGGTGAGTCGCGTACGGTGGGGAGACCACGTCCCAAAGGTACGGCACCGTACGTGCAAGGTGGGGGTTGCCGTGGTCGTGGCAAGGGTTCGACTGAAGGACGCGAGGCCTACCCACTGGAAGTCGCGACCACATCCAAAGCTGAAGTAGGAGTGTGCAACCTGCCTGAGTTGAGGTCTGAGCGGTGCGCCGACATGCCTCACATAGCTGCTTGTAAAGGAAGCCTAGCACGATGGAACTCCAGCTGTATGTACCTGCATAAATCACATAATTGAAGTCAGTTAACATTCATAACCAACAACAATGCGATAACTCATTAACATTGGCTGCACAGGCACGTACCTACATCGTCCCAGTCCCACAGGCAGTGGATGTACATCCACGAAGCACTGTCTCTCGTGGCGCCTGGGAAAAGAACGGAACCAAAGAGGTTGAGGACCCACGCTCGACAGTAGTATGTGACTGTCCCCTCGTCAGCATCCTGTGGGCACTCAGCAAACCTCTCCCTAAGCCAGCGCAGCGACACGCCTGAAACACGTCCACGCCTCGCCTCCTCGCCCTGAGGTGCCGGTGGTGGTGCGCCCAAGAACTCCTCCACTCGTCCACGCCAACCCTCCGAGACTGCACTACCAATCACTGGACGGCCTCTGATCCCCAAGCCGAGGAACATTGCCGCATCCTGCAGCGTGACAGTCATCTCACCACAAGGTAGGTGAAAACTGTGTGTCTCTGGCCGCCACCTACATAAAAAGACAATACAAGTCAGTAGAGCATAGTAGAACGATGCATAAGAAACCATATAGACATCAGTTCAGTACGAACCTATCGATCAAGACGGTGAGAGCGGGGGCATTGAAGTTTGGAAGGCCGTGACGAACGACCCGGGCAACAACGTGGAGGCCGGCCCTCTGGAGCAACGGTGAGTACCGATCGTCGTACCGCATTAGCTAAAACCCATCATGGGTTCTGACTCGAAGGATTGGAAGGTCCTCAAAGAAATAGACGAAATTAGTAACTTCATTAATTTGCAAGTATCAATTAATTTAATAACTTGTATCGTACCAGTCTCGAGTTGTCTTCTATTGCCCCGGCACGGTGATTCTTGTCATAGAACTCATCCAGCAGCCAGTACCCCTCGCCCTCGCCATCATGCATAGATGTACAATGAGGAGAGCCAAGAATGTGAGATAGTTGCAGATCCCTAATTAACCTTCATGATTTTATAATTGTGAGATATGCCAATATTTTCTCTTCTCTTGAGCTTTACTTATTCACAGAACAGGAATCCTATCTGTTCATTTGTAGCCTGGTGCTATGACAAGAAAAGGTGCTACCAATGTCGATAGACAAAATTCAGAGATTTCTTATTATGCTGATGATGAAGATGGAAATCGCAAAAAGTATACCAAAAGGGGTAAGATGCTATGGGCAGGATGATTTGTTCTATTCGTTCATCTTTGTTTGTGCCTATGATTCTGTTTATTGCTATATTTTGTAAATGGACGACTTGAACCAAACAATTAGTGGGAATGATGTTGTTCCACAAGTTAATAACCATGCACTATTATATTACTAGTTACCTTGCAAATGAGTGTGATGCTACTTTCAGTGCCTGTGTGGTACATTGAAATTCTGCCAGATTCTGCTTTGAGCATATATGGCGTTGCCTGAGCTTGATCTAGGCCTAATACAATGTGATTTATTCTTATAAAGAAGAGTATGATTTATATACCAGACAATCCTTTTGCCTTCTGGTCCTAAAACTCTAGCAAACTCTAGCAATGAAGTGTGAACTTAAAATATTTGCCTGTGTGATAAGCAAATGTAAAATCAACTTGTTGAAAATTCTGCATTGTGTATACCAAAGCTTGCTTTATGACAAGATTCATGCTATGCTTACATCCATTATACATGTGTACAGGTACATTTCGTCACAGGTTTCTAAGGATGCTGCTGCCTTTCTGGTCTAGTGCACTGCCAACATTACCAGTCAAGGCACCTTCAAAAAAGGAGAGTGATGCGCCAGAGGGTCGCACCAGGCAAAAATCATCAAGAATGGTTCCCACGAAGATATTACTTGCAAAGGTCTTCAAATATTTGAACTTTGAAGCCCATGCCTCAGAAACTGTGACACACTACGCAATGCGCCTCGGAAGCCCGCGAGAGGAATGCAGTGAGTACCTCAATCGGATGCGCCGGCCATGGTGAGCTCACTGCCAGCCGGATCCGGTGGCGCGGCGCGCGCCGGCGGGGCGCGCGGCCGCGCGCGGATGGCGGTGGCGCGGCGCGCGCGGGAGGGGGGGGGGCAGGAGCGGCGCGGGGGGCCGGGGCGGGGGGAGGGTCGGGGCCGGCGGCGGATCTGCCGGGCGCCCGACGAGCAGGGACGCGTCGGGCAGAGCAGAGGAGGAAAGAGGCCGGCGCGGTTAAGTGGGGATGCACGACGCCATGCCCTTTAGCGCCGTGTTTACATGGCACGACGCCATGGGCTGTGGCGCCGTGTATACACCAGACGACGCTATGGCTTTTGGCGCTGTCAACTTTGTCTAGATTTACCCAGCGCCACGACGGAACTGACGTGTCAAGGGACGGCGCCAGACCCTGTGGCGCCGTGCTATGTACCTACGGCGCCAAGGTTGGCGCCGTGCTTTGGGTCCATTTCTAAGATTTTTTTCCCCAGGGTCTATATGTAAAAAACTTAAAAAAAGATCAAAATGCAAAATTTTACAAGGAATTCCAGGCAGAGCAGTGATGCCAAGACTTGGACTCTGGACCAGACTGGGCCGAGCCTGCAATATTTGTCGAAGAGAGAGCGCAACACAATCAGACCCTTACGGGACCAGGCCCAGTTGAAACCGTGATGAGCCCAAATATACAATTACCTAAAAACCGAGATGTATGTATAACCAAACAGACATGTAAATGTGTTTTTACAAATATATAGAAAAGATTGTTTTAAAACCATAACAAAATAAGGTGCGCATTCTCATTTGTTTCATGAGGATTAATTATATGATGGCAATAGAACCAAAGTCACAAATAAATCACTATTTTAATTTTATTTTGTCCAGATTTATGTTACACCAGCATCATATTATCTGAAAAAAGGTCAACGTTGATGTCACACCCGATTTTACAAGGAAAACCGAATTCATCTGATATGTGTGCCAGGATCAATTTACACACACATGATAGACAATAGAGTGTAATACCATTGCAGTAATAAAAACGTATAAGAGTTTAACTGATACAATATTCTTTATTACACTCAGACGGGTGGACTCGAAGGTCCAAACACAAAACGATAACTAAAAACGAGTAGCTACTTCTTCAGCTTCCACAGGCATAATGACTGGGGGATCCGCATGTCTTAAAATTCCTCGAAGTCGCTCCAGTACTCCTCCTCACCGATGTTCTCCTCTTAACAGCGGTAAGCAAGGGGTGAGCACACTTATGGATGGAGCTCAGCGAATGGGGGAAACATGCAAGGCTACCAAGGATAGGCTATGGTTCACAGCAGTAAACATTTTACAAGTTGATCAAGTTTTAGTTAACAACACCTAGTTACTAAGTGTAAGTTTACACCAACCCACTTAACTTTAAAAGACATCTCAAACCAAAACCCATAAGACCCACGATTTATATCCATCTTTAAGTTTGATTATCATGTGAGGGTCCAAGCCGCTCTTGACTGTGAGCACGACTGATCGATCAGTTTTACACTCTGCATAGGTGGTACACTTTACCCACAGTTCTTGTTCCCCATGTCGCCCGGGTTAGCTAGACCCTTAAACACTTCCAAGGTGAGTGGATAGGGGTCCACTACGAAGCCTTTACAAAGTAAAGCAGAGAAACCAACAGGCCGCGACAGTTACAGCTCAGGGCGGACCATAACCCTCCCTAATGGTCAACACCTTAGCAAAGGCTGCTACTCTAGAAGAACCGGGCTATACCCCTGCAACCCCGAGCCCCCTGTGCCCCTCTCGAAAAAAGGCTATCAGCTAACCCACTCTCCTAATTAATTGGCTAAGCCAGAGCCATGTGGACTGTGGTTGTACTGTTGTCTTGGGTGGTTCTCCATGTTCCATTTAAATTATAGGTGATCTTGTCTTAAACATCAACACATTTCATACACAGAACTGAGTTGCATTTCATAACCAAGATATAACCATTCCCAAGTTAAGCAAGCTAAGCAATTATCTACCCAAGCATTTGATAAACAAGGTTGATCAAGGTAACAAGGTAAAACATCTAGTCAAGTTCTTAAAAAGGTGTTTGCCCAACAATTTCATGTATAACAACAAGAATAGTAAATATTGTTTAAGCATGCAGTGACATAGTTTCAAAAGAGAAAATGCAGAGGGGGAAATCCACTTGCCTTCTTCTATAAGTTGGGTATACTCCTCTTCAAATATAGGCTCTTCCTGATCACTTCCAACGAGGAGCTCAGACGAAACAGGCACGATATCTACGCACAAGCATATACAACAAACAATAAATAAACAGTACACCAAATAGTAACAAAAGCTGAAAACACACTATCTAAATGATTCTAATCACTGAGACGATCATTTCGGTATAAAGAACGCTAAAAACGGAGTTAGAACGAGAAAGTTATGCTTAAAACAAGTTACAGGGACCTTTCTGCAATAAAACTAAGTTTACAGGACTTTTATAAACAAAACCAGGGGCTAAAACATAATTTCATATAAAAACTAAAGGGCTAACCTGCTAAAACAAAAAGAAAAGGACCTTTGGTGCTATTATACAGAGAAGACATGGGCTAAATCACAAAATTTAGAACTTGTTTGCAAGGATTTTAACAGGTGGAATGACCGGCATGCAAATACAAGAAAGTCCAGGGGTTCTTTAAAGAAAGCGGCTCGGCTGAGCCATGGATCTTTGATCCAACGACTGAGGAAGCCGTGGACCGCGTCGTGAACCCGGTGCACGGGTCCACGGTGGATCGCACCTAAGGGGTACGCCCCGATTAGATCAGAACCGTTCGCGGGCGATCACACGATCTTGGACGCGTGTGTGCGAAGGACAGCGGTGCGCGCGCCGGAGATAGGGGCGGCGCTGCGGCGCGCGACGGCGCTTCGCCGGTGTGAGCCCTGGAGGGGTTTCCCGGTGGCCAAAACAAATGCGGGCAGCAGCTATGAGAAGCTGGAGAGCACGCGCACACAATCAGGGGGGCGGCGAGATGTCACAGGTGACAAAGACAAGATGCCGTGGCCGGTGGCGGACGATGGGTCGCCGGCGTGCGGCGGCGACAAGCGAGAACATGCTACGGGCCTTGGATTGGCATGCTAAGCGGCTATTCAGGATGCTTGAGCAAAAGTAAGCATGACCATGACCTCAGGGGCACGACCCGGCCAGAGAGGAGGCGGTGATGGCCAGCGGGGCGGCCGACGCTGATAGCTCACTGTGGCCACACCACTAGGTGCACGGGCTAGAGGGAAAAGAAGGGGCAACGGCATTCTTACCTTGCAGTGAAGTTACGGCCGAGAATGGACGGCGGGGACGTAGCGTTGGCGGTGTTCGGTGGCGGCGGCGAACTCGGGCAGCACTCTGGTGACAGGGGCGGAGTCGCTATGTGTGGGCGGTGCTTCGGGCGCGTGTGTGGGTGTGTTGCAGGTGCAAAGAGGAGAGCAGGAGCTCGAGCTCGCCTTTAAATAGAAACGAAGGGAGAGAGGGAGGGGAAGCGGAATGGTGTGGTGGCCGGCGGCCCTGCCATAGGTGGCCGGCGAACATTGCGGGAGTAAGGAGAGTAAAGAAAAGGGAGAAACGGCCGGGAATTTGAAAGCGGCGATAAATTGCCTTAATTGGCTGGCTCGGGCAGAAGGGAAGAGGAAGGGAGGCGGCCGGGCGGAAGGGAAGATTGCGGCGGCGCGCAACCCGGGCGGAGCAGAGAAAGGAAGGTGGCGCGGGGAAGGAGAAGAGGGAGGCGCCGACAGGTGGGGCCCCGGTGTCAGCGACCGCGGAAAAAGAAAAGAAGAGAGGGAGACGCAGGCCGCTACGGGGAAAGGGGAAGTGGGCCGGTGGGCCGAAAAGGTAAGGAGGTTTCCCTTTTCTTTTTTTCTTTTTCAAACTCTTTTCAAATCAAATCTTTTCAATTCAAATTCAAACAAAACCTTTCAAACTTTTCACAGAATTTTATAAACTTTTTAAACTTCACACAAACAACCAAAAACCATGCAAAGCCAAATAATGATGCACAAACACTTGTTGTCTCTAGATTAACTAAATTAAATTAAATAATTAAGAGCTCATTTTAATTAGCATTTCATTTAAAAATCCTTAAAACTATGTTAACATGTTGCTAGGTGAATTTTAGTGATGGAATTTTAGGGTGCCACAAATCCTACCCCCTTAAAGAGAATCTCGTCCCGAGATTCAGAAGATTTTGAGAAGAGCTGAGGAAAGTCTTCCTTGAGTTCATCATCTCTTTCCCAAGTTGCTTCTTCCTCAGTATGATGACTCCATTGTACTTTACACATCCTGACGATCTTGCTCCTAGTAACCCTTTCCGATGTATCCAAGATCTTGATAGGATATTCTTTATAAGTCAAATCATTCCCCATCTCAATTTCTTCCAACTGTACCGGTTCTATCTTGACCTCACTCGTACATTTCTTCAATTGTGATGCATGGAACACATCATGAACACCTGTCAACTGTGCCGACAATTCCAACTGGTAAGCTACTTCTCCTCTCCGTTCCACTATCTTGAAAGGACCTATGAATCGAGATGATAGCTTCCCTCTGACATTGAACCTTCGTAGACCACGAATAGGTGACACTCTGAGGTACGCATAGTCACCGACTTCTAAAACCACTTCTCTTCTTCGAGGGTCAGCATAACTCTTCTGACGTGACTGTGCCGCTTTGAGATTCTCTCTAATGATCTCAACTTGCCTTTCTGCTTCTCTTATGCTGTCTGATCCAAAGAGCTGACTTTCTCCAGTCTGGTTGCAAAACAACGGTGTTCTGCACTTTCTTCCATATAAAGCCTCAAAAGGTGCCATCTTGATGCTGGACTGATAACTGTTGTTATAAGCAAACTCTGCATATGGCAAACTTTTATCCCAGCCGCAACTATTCTTCAACGCACAAGCTCTCAACATGTCCTCAAGAATCTAATTTGTTTTCTCTGTCCGCCCATCTGTCTGAGGATGGTATGCTGAACTAAAATTTAGCTTTGTATCCATGGATTCATGTAACTTCTGCCAAAACCGTGAAGTAAACTGAGTGCCTCAATCCGACACTATCTTCTTTGTTGGTACCCCGTGCAAACACACTATCCTTGAATTATACAACTCTGCCAGCTTGACTCCTGTATAAGTTGTCTTTACTGGAATAAAGTGTGCTACCTTGGTTAACCTATCCACGATAACCCATATAGAATCATACCCATCACGGGTACGAGGTAATCCCACTATGAAATCCATACCAATCTCTTCCCACTTCCACTCAGGTACCTTTAGAGGTTGAAGCAATCCTGCTGGTCTTTGATACTCAACTTTCACTCTTTGACATATATCACACAAAGCTACATGGGCTGCTACATCCTTTTTTCATTCCATACTACCAATACCTCTGTTTCAAATCCTGATACATCTTAGTACTTCCAGGATGGATAGAGTAAGCTGAATCGTGTGCTTCCTTCAAGATAGTTTCTCGCAACTCTTTAATCTCAGGTACACAGATTCTGTTCTTGAACCACACGGTTCCTTGCTCATCCTCCCTGAAGTCTAGAACTTTACCTAACTTTATCAACTTCTTGTACTTTGCAATCTTCTCATCAGTCAACTGCCCTTTCCTAATATCCTGCTCGAGTGTCGACTCAATTTCCAATGTCAAAGTCTCACTCGAAGCAACTATTCCCAAGTTGAGCTGTGCCATCTCCCAACATAACTCCTGAGGTAACAAGTGTCCTATCAGCATGTTGGTCTGACTCTTCCGACTCAAAGCGTCTGCTACCACATTTGCTTTACCAGGATGATACTGAATATCTAAAGCATAATCCTTGATTAACTCCAACCATCTTCTTTGCCTTAGATTTAGATCCTTCTGAGTAAAGATGTACTTCAGACTCTTGTGGTCGGTGAAAATCTGACACTTATTCCCAATCATATAGTGCCCCAAATCTTCAAAGCATGAACAACCGCTGCTAACTCAAGATCATGAGTAGGATAGTTTTGCTCATGTTTTCTCAACTGTATTGAAGCATAAGCTACTACCTTTCCTTCCTGCATCAACACACAACCCAATCCTTGCCGTGAGGCATCACAGTACACATCAAACCCTTTATGTATATCTGGCATGATCAACACAGGAGCTGTGGTTAATCTCTTCTTTAACTCTTTAAAACTAGCCTGACACTTCTCATCCCACTTAAACTCTTTACCTTTCTCAAGTAGAGTGGTAAAGGGTTTCACAATCTTAGAAAATCCCTTGATGAATCTTCGATAGTATCCTGCAAGTCCAAGGAAGCTTCTGATCTCCAGTACATTCTTAGGCGGACTCCAGTTCAATACATCCCGAACCTTGCTTGGATCCACTGCAATTCCTCCATCTGTGATAATGTGTCCGAGAAAAGAGACCTCCTTCAACCAGAAATCACACTTGCTGAACTTGGCATACAGCTGATGCTCACGAAGCTTCTGCAACACAAGCCTCAAGTGTCCTTCATGTTCTTCCTCACTCCGAGAGAATACCAGAATATCATCAATGAATACCACAACAAACTTATCGAGATACTCCATGAATACCTTGTTCATCAAGTACATGAAGTATGCTGGAGCGTTGGTCAAGCCAAAGGACATCATAGTGAACTCATATAAACCATATCTAGATGTGAATGCTGTCTTAGGTATATCCTCCATTCGGATTTTCAACTGATGGTAACCTGATCTAAGATCTATCTTGGAGAATACTTTAGCTCCTCTCATGTGATCAAACAAATCCTCAATCCGAGGTAAAGGGTATTTGTTCTTGATAGTAATCTCATTAAGAGATCGATAGTCTATACACAACCTCCTAGATCCATCCTTCTTATCAATGAAGAGTGTGGGGGCTCCCCATGGTGATGAACTAGGACAGATAAACCCTTTACTAAGTAGTTCCTCAATTTGTTTCTTTAATTTAGCTAAATCTTTAACATCCATTCTATAAGGTCTTTTTGATATAGGAGCAGTACCAGGTATAAGTTCAATACTGAATTCAATGTCACGGTCAGGTGGCATACATGGCAGATCCTTTGGAAACTCATCAGGGAATTCACTCACTACCCTTATATCCTCCAAGGCCTTGCCTTCTACTGAGTTCACAATCCCACTATTGGATGAAGGTGTACCCACATACTCTATTCTCTCTCCTTGTCGACTGGTTAACAACACTGACTTCTTCCGACACTGAATAACCCCATCATGCTTTTGTAACCAATCCATCCCTAAGATGATATCTATCCCCCATGATTTTACCAGATTAGCAAGAAAGTCTACTCCCATAATGTTAATCTTTACTTGGGGACATATGTAACCAGTTTTCATTTCTCCTCCCAGGGAGCTAACTATCAGTGGATTCTTCATTGAGCTCATCGATAAGTCAGAGGCGCTCTGAGCCAACCTGTTCGCTTCTTCGTTATGTTCCCTAGGAATATGCTGTAGAGTCACCAACGGAAAGCTCTTCAAGATCTCCCTGCATTCTTCGTAGTAACTCCTCAGCGCTTCACTTTTACATTCGTATTGGCCGTTCAATTACTTTACTACCAATTCTGAATCTCCATAAACCTCAACCGAAACGGCCCCGGCTTCTCTCAAATATTGAAGCCCCCGAAGCAATGCCTCGTACTCAGCCTGATTGTTTGTAACAGTGGGTTGTATAGGGATAACAAACTCGAACATCTCACCCCTGGGTGAAATCAACAGAATCCCTACTCCCCCACCTTTACCACATGATGACCCATCAAAAAATAAAGCCCAAGGAGTAATTTCAAGCAGATCAATTGATGGATCACGATGTTCAGTTATAAAATCGGCAATGATATGACCTTTAATAGCTTTTGCCGATTCGAACTTTAACTCAAACTCTGATAAAGCCAAGATCCATTTGCCAATCCTGCCATTCAAAATTGGCATAGATAACATGTGTTTTATTACATCGAACTTAGAATATACAATGCATTCGGCATTCAACAAGTAGTGCCGAAACTTTGTACACGAGTAGTACACGCACAGGCACAGCTTCTCTGCAGCCGAATACCTGGTCTCGGGATCAAGTAATTTTCGGCTAAGATACGCTACTACTCGCTCCTTTCCTTGAATAAGGGCCGATCCAATGGTTTGGGTATCGGCCGCCACGTACAACTTGAAAGGCTTATCCAACTGCGGAGGGACCAGTACTGGTGGCTCCTTCATATATTGCTTGATCTCGTCAAAAGCCTTTTGTTGTTCGTCGCCCCACGTGAACTTCTGATCTTTCTTAAGTTTCAGCAATGGAGAAAATGGCAAAACCTTCTGTGACAGATTTGAGATGAATCTCCTTACAAAATTAATTTTGCCGAGCAGTGATTGCAACTCCTTGAGATTAGTTGGAGGGACAACTTCATCGATGGCCTTCATGCTTTTCTTGCCAACTTCAATCCCCACTTCGTGGACCAAAAATCCCAAGAACTCTCCAGCTGATACTCCAAAAGCGCATTTGTTTGGATTCATCTTCAAACCATGCTTTCGGGTGCATTCCAAGGTTCTTTTCACGCCTTCCAAATGCGTGTCATGATTCAGAGACTTGATCACGACGTCATCAATGTAAATTTCGACAATTTTGCCGATCAGCTCGTGAAAGATGTAGTTCATGGCTCGCTGATAAGTTGCACCGGCATTCTTCAACCCAAATGTCATGACTATCCATTCAAACAGAGCCTATGTGACCGGGACATCCGAAGGTCTGTCTTTGATATATCCTCTATTGCCATAAAAATTTGGTTATATCCCGCATTACCATCCATGAAACCGATGACCTTGTGTCCGGCGGCGGCGTCATCCAACAAATCGGCAACGAGCATGGGGTAACCATCCATGGGAGTAGTTCGTTTAAATCCACGAAATCTATGCGGACCCTCATCTTTCCATTCTTCTTGTAGACGGGGACAATATTAGAGATCCACTCCGCATATCTGCATGGCCGAATGAAGTTTGCATCAAGTAATCTTTCAACTTCTTTCTTCACATCGGCCAATACTTCATCTTTGTAGATTTTCCGGGGAGGTTGCTTGTATGGTTTAAAACCAGATTTGATTGGCAACCGATGCTCAACAATGGAACGGTCCAGTCCAGGCATCTCCGAATAATCCCAGGCGAAGCAATCTTTATATTCCTTAAGCAACTTGATCAATTCCTCCCTAAAGTCTGGTTGCAAGTTTGCGCTGATGAATGTCGGCCTTGGTTTGTCACCGCTTCCAATGTCAACTTCCTCCAATTTATCGGCCGACATGAATCCTCACCCCAACTTGCCGTCAGTGCCATCGACGGGGTTATCCATTAAAAATTGCTGTAAGAGCCGACTGCTTGAATCGGCTGTTGATCGCTGCTGACAGGATCAACAGGACCTTCTCCCCAGTCTTTTCCTGAGAAACAGTCAATACCCCGGTATTCCCGGAATGTCGGTTCCACATTTGCAACGCTCACGGAGTCGTCTCGCTTGGACCACCTCAATATCATCATCTACCCATTGGATGAGCCGCCGATGCATGGTAGATGGGACGCGGCGATTGGCATGAATCCGGTCCCGTCCAAGCGCAAAGAGGGTCGTAGGCTCCTTTACCTTTGATGACAAAGAAGGTTGTGAGCAGTGTTTTGGACCCGATCATTAGATCCACGTGGGCGCATCCCTTGGTATCTGAAGGATTCCCGGCGAAATCGTTCAGTATTATGCTTGTAGGTGTCAAGTCGCCAGGGCTCATGCCAAGTTTTCTGAAAGTGGTGTACGGCATTACATTGACCGCCGCTCCACCGTTGACAAACATCTTGGTCAATGGCTTTCCATTGACATATCCTTTCAAGTATAGCGGCCTCATGTGTCGATTTTTGGTCGGTTTGTCGAAGACATCTTGTTTGGCCAACACCAGTTGCGCCATCAGTCCCTCAAGCTGCTCATCGTCCAGGGTCGCTTCTTCCTGCACAACCTGATTAGCAGGAGCCATAAATTCATTTGGCAAAAAATATACCATACACACTGGAGCCGAACGGTTTGACCCTTCAGGATTATCCTTTGGACGCCACACCTGCCTTGTCTGGATCCCTGCCTGCCTCAGTTCGCGGTTCCTCAAGCGTTGAACCCTCCTTTTCTGACTCTTTCTTAGGCCAGGCGGGCACCATTGCCCCTTTTGCCAGATGTACTCGTCCTCGTCTTCCTCCTGATCAGCCCACTTCAAATCAGCTTGTCTCTTCGTGGGATGATCAATGATTTCAATTTTTTGACGCCGATCCTCACTAGGATGTATCCTTCCAATTCTTTCATGGACGGATCGGCGATTGGCAGTTTCCTGCCTATACTCAAAGTACCTATCGCTGCACTCAGGGCAGTTTCCCAGCGTGGGAAGCTTCAACCCTTCGTTCCAGCAATGCCTGAAGAATGCGCACCCCCAGTGTGCGCGCTCCTGCTCGCGCGTATATTGCTCTAGATCTCTCCTGCGCGCTTCCTCTTCGGCTCTGCGCCTCTCTTCCTCGTGCTTTCGTTTCTGGTAGCGCTCTTTCTCTAGCTGGCGCTGCCATTTGTTGAGGAGGATGCGCGTAGTCACCCTGGGTTTGGCCCTGGATGATTCCCCGATCTCGATATGGCTCTTGAGAACGCGGGGGGCTTCACCATGCACCGCTCCAAGGTCACTTGACGTTCGGGTCTCTTCGCTCCATCCCTGCCTTGCCCTGGTCGAAGTCAAGACCTTGACCTTGCCCTTCTCCTCGTTGTCACCATGTTGACGGAAAAGCTTATCATGTTCGGGGGGAAAAGGGTGGCCGTCCGTTTCATCTTGTTATCAAACTTGAGATGTCCCTCCCGGATAGCTCTGCGGATCCTCATCACGAAGACCCCGAGTCATTGATGGAGTGAGAATTCCTGTCGTGGAAGCCGCAGTAACGTTTCTCCTTTACTCCATCGGGCCGAAGCATGGAATGCCCTTCAGGCAACTTGATTCGGCCTTCCTTCACCAGGAACTCAAACAGCTTATCAGCTTTAGTGACGTTGAAATCGTAGGTGCCTTTAGTCTGTTTGACCCAGTGCTGATTCATGGTCAATGGTTCCTTCCCCCACATGATTTCGGCCGCAGCCACGTCCCGGTCGTCATCAGAGTCCTCCATTTGGTCAGCTTTTTCCAGGAACTGATTGTAGATATCTGCCACGTCGTGCTGTTTGCTGAACCTGGCGTCTTTCTTAAAACTGTAGGCTTGGTTGCTCATCAGCGACAGCTTTTGGGACAGTTGACCCAGGTTATCGAATTCCATGCCGAATAGCTTTTCACGTACGGCCGGCAGCATCCCGGCAACGACCATGTCGGCCAACTGGTCATCTGGCAGATTTAGTGAAAAACACATGCCCTTGATTTCTCTGAACCTCCTGAGGAACTCCAAGGGCATCTCACTGTGTCTCTGCTTCAGGGTAGCAAGGTCGATCAGCTTCTTTTCCATGCTGCCGCTGAAATAATGGGCGTGGAATTTCCGTTCCAGCTCCTTCCATGTGCCAACTGATTGGGGAGGCAAAGATGAAAACCACTGGAACGCCGCGCCCGTCAGTGACATGGGGAAGTACCTGACCCTGAACGCCTCTTCAGATGAGCACTCTCCAAGCTGCATCAGGTAGCGAGCAATATGCTCCACCGTGCTCGTGTCATCCTGTCCGGAAAACTTTGTAAATTCCGTCGGAGGCTTTACTCTTGGCGGCAGGATCACGTTGTAATACCACTTCGGGAACGGAGGCGTGTAGGTAGGTCCCTGCATTTTAGGTTTGAGGCCGAATTGATTCTGCATCAAGTCGGCCATCTTCTGAGCCAGGATATCATCCTCCTGCACGCCCGTAGCTGGTCCGTAACCCGGATTCGGGAGAGCATCGATGGCGCCGTAGTTCATCACCTCGTGGTAGCCTCCGTCGTACAAATTCTTCTGCAGTCTGTTGCTAGTTGGGGCAATCCTGTAGTCGGAAGCAAGTGGGGCTCCAGGCGAGCCGAATGCCAGCTCCCCGTACGTGGGCTGATACGGGTTCGACTGTTGCACAGGTTGACCTGCGCTGCCCTGCGGTGGTGGCTGGACTGGTTGCCCTCCTACGGCCTGCGGTGGGGGCTGAACTGGCTGAACCCCAGCGCCTTGTGGAGGAGGCTGTAAGGCTTGGCTCCCAACGCTCTGTGGAGGAGGCTGGGCTGGCTGGCTTCGCAATGGCGGCTGAGAACTGGACTCACCCATCTCCACGGTGCCTCCTTGAAAGGGTGTTCGATTGAACACTTGCTCCATGCCTGGGCCGAAGACAGCCACCATCATCTGTTTGAACGCACCCAGGAAAGCTCTATGATGCCTGCTTAAGATGTGATCTGCGGCATCTCGGAACGCCTGCATGCATTCCTCCCTCTCCTGCTGGGTCGTAGCGTCACTCTCTCCTGGCAACAAGACCCTGGGCATCTCATTCTTTAGGTATGGGACGCCACTCCTGTTCTTCTTGAATGACAGCAGACACTTCTGCTGGAACTGATCTGCGGCATCCTGCAGCTGTTGCCGCTGTTCCGGAGAGAGGTCTTCAATGTTGACATCCATGATATCCCCGATGTCAGGCATCTTGATTTTCGGCTGTGGTCCCACCGGGCGTGCCAAAAAGTGTGTTGACGCAAAATCTACACCTCGCTCCAAGCACACAGCAAGCTGAACAAGCTAGCTTCACACGCGAAGAGATCACGAGACGTGCCAGTCAATTTTCCCTGAAAATTAACAAAAGACAAAGTAGTTAAATTCCAAAGCTTGGAACTTGCCGGGTGGTACCAGACAGTTCCATATTTACGGCTAGAGAGCCAAGTGAGATGACATATAGCTATGAAGAGCTATCTGCCAATGAACTGAAACCATTCGGGAGCTTTTAAAAGGTAAAAAGTAACACAGCCGAATGGATGACGCAAGCATGACGGTAGATCAGTCTTTATTTGGATAAAGATGCACGTGCGCAAGGTCATGACCGATCCCCGTGGTGAACAACATTAAATAATAAATGAAGTAAAAGCACGAACATAAATATGTAATAAACAAGCATGTATAGATCCAAAGCACTAGTCTACCGCATGTCTAGGTACTTTAAGACCCGTCGGGTACAAAACCAAGCAAATCTATCCACCGCATGATACAACTTGCTTGAGATCGCGCCACCTTCCACAAACAGATCTATCCACCGCATGATACAATCTAAATATGGAAAGCTAAAAGCATACAATGTTTAAAGCATGAATTGTGCACGTGTTTTACTCATGAAAAAACATAACCGAACACGGCTGAACAGCCGATTCGGGGTCCATGAAGAAGGAACGAACATTACCAAGCAAGATAAATCTACCAGATTGGATTGAAATCTAATCCACCGGATGATTAGCTTCAAAACAACCCAAAAACCTGCATCTACCGCGTGATACCCAGTTCTTTCAAGATTTATACGAGTTTTGGCAAGCTTGAACCCGCAACACGTAACAACCTAGATCGACTCGGTTTCGGCTATCAAGGAGCAAGTGATCCACATGTTATTTTAGCCAAGGGTACGAACTCGATTCGTGTAAGGATCATCAAAAGGGATAAAGCCGATCCAAACCCATCTAGATTGGGCAAAAAGGTGTTACATGAATTTAAACATAAAGCAAAAACTCAAAGCAACACGGGGTAACTTAATGAATCTATTGAATTTTGCCAAAATTCAATAGAGCCGATAACTAGCTTCAAGCTAGATCTTAGCCTACCGCATTGCTCATGACCTAACAAGAAACCCTCTTGAACCAAGCTTGAATCTACCGCATGACACTAAGCATGGTAACAAGACTACTTGCATCAGATCTAAATCCACCGCATGATACTAGATATGATACAAGGTTGCCGGTAGTCACGGAGGTCGACGGATCGATGAACCCTCTCGAAGAACTCGACGACACGACAAATGGACTCTAGGGTTTTGCATAAAGCCGGTTTGTATTGAGAATGATTTCAGATGTCTGTTACATACATTCAGGGTTCATATTTATACCCTGCTAAGAACGACCTCGAATGGATTCGATACCTAATTTATCTCTAAGCACGATCGCTTATCCATCCATTCGTCCTTTCCGCTCGGGCCACGTCACCATATAATCCCGCAAAATCAGCTCAACAGATTCCTTGCCGAACGGAAGCAAATAGCCGACCGCGGATTTTTTCTGCCGAATGCATCTGAAGAAACCTTCCTTCCACCGGACGGATTTCTCACCGAGTTGGACCCACAAGTCAGACTCCTTACCAAATTTTGGTGTTAACAGATTTATTCGACGATTTTTAATTTAATTACTTACAAATAATAAATGACAACCATGGGGTACACGGTTGACCACATTCACCTAGATAAGAATACATTCAGCATACTCTTCCAAAAAAGAACAATATGCAGCTCTTTATTAATTATTCTTTTTGATAGTGACTGTGTACATATATATGTAAATAATTTAATTTAACTTCACAAACAGCAATGGGTTGGTATTCATCTTTTTGAAATGATTTTTATCACACACAAAGTCATTAAAGGTGGGTTGGTGATTTTTCCCATTTAAATGACTATTAAGTCTTAATTTGCTTCCATAGCTTTCATTCATAAATTAATTAATTAAAATTCAGTGGGAATGTGCATTAGGCACTAATCACCTACAACAAGTCACTGAACACACATGCATGTTTATGAAAGCCATGAATTTAATTATTTTGAATATAACAAAAGCTAGCTAGAAGAACATGGTAAATGCACACAAAAATAAATACTCATCAAAATGATACTAACTTTCTTTCATATGTCGTATGGTCCAAAACCAACCTAGGAATGCCACATATACACCTAGAACTTATTATGAAACTTGGCTCATGCAATTACAAAGAAAAACAAGCATAAATCAAGAATGAATATTTCTGGCAATTATAAAATTGTGATCAATTCCCCAAAGGTGTATTTTGGTATAACTAGGCAACATGCAAAAGTTGGGCACAAAAGCATAATTTTTTTTTGCTACAAAATTCATCTAAGCAGATTCTGCAGAAATGGAAAACAATTTTTAGAAAAAGATTACAGCATAAATTTGTGCAAGTTTTGGTACAGAAGCTAGCCATCGAAAAACACACAACATATTCAAAAATTAGATATAGAGGATGTATGGATTTTAAGATATGGCAGATCTAGGGTTTTCACATTTCAAATTTTCATGCAAAAATTATCAGGAAACAGCTCAGGCAAGAACAACAAAAGTTTTAGGATTTTTCACATCGAATCCAACAAAATTGGGTTTACATTTTTTTGATTTTTGTACGATTTTCTACGGAATTTACAAAAATCAGCAAAGCACATGTACTAGTTGAGATTCACTTTTGCAACCCGACCCCTGAAAGTTTTAGATTCCTTACGAGTAGGTCCTTGCTTTGCACTCAGGACCCTGGAAAGAACAGGGACGATGCAATTGGGTCCCTGGGGAGGACGGCGGCGGTCAGGCCTCAAATCCGGCGAGGACTCGCCGGAGTCCGGCCGGGGGAGAGCAGGGGAGGGTTCGATTCGTGGGCTTGGTTGGGGGAGAGGGGCTGCCGGCGGGGGTGGACCGCGGCGCCAGGCGGCGGTCGCCGCTGGAGCCGGTGTTCCGGTGAGGTGGCTGCCCGGTGGGACACGTGAGCGAGACGGCGAGCAACAACAGGTGCAAGAGAGGGTGGAGGGCGCTTTAGTTGGGGAAATCGGTCGGTCGGACCCTAGGTTCACCGTGGCGGCCTCTAATGGCGCCGACGGACGGCACGGTGAGCGGCAGAGGGGGGGGCAGGCGCGCGCGAGGTGCACGACGCGGTTGGGTTTTATAGGCGGGGAAGGAATCGTGCCTTTACCGCGAGGGGACACCCCAGCCTTAACTCGCGGTACGGCAAGCAACCTCGACCGGCGCGCGCAGGGGAAACTTGCGGGGACCGGTGGACAACACCGTGCGCGGATGGCGGCGAGGGCAGGGACTCCACGTGGCGTGGGCGCGGACTTCAAGGGCCTCGGAGTGCTCCCAACCTCAGGAAGAAGCGGCCTCGAGATGGCGCGAGGGGGCCGGACGCCGAGGTGGGCGCGGCGCACACGCGGGCGCGCTTGGCGCGCGACGTCGCGGCGCGTCGGCGGCCGGCCCGACCTTGTGACACTGCACCCCTATTTGAACGCCTAAACTCCAAAAATTTGAATAGAAGTGCACCAAGTGGTGAATAGAAAAGTTGTAGATCTCACTACCCTCTACAACTTTTACAAAGGCTCTAGGGGGGTTTTCTCCACGGATTTTGCCCAATCAGCTGCCAAACTTTGAATGTCGCCATGTTCCGGTGAACAGGAGATGTTGACAGTTGACCGCATTTTTCACCAATTTCCTCTCAAAATTTGAAATGACAATCTACATGAAAGTTGTGTTCCTCGACAAACTGGACAACTTTCATATTGGTAGATTTTGAAGTGTTTAGGTGAAATTTGGAGAACGCGGCAAAAGTTCCGGAAGACATTCGCCGACGTCAGTGTTTAAGCGGGGTTTGACCGTGACTTTGACCAAGGGTTGACCACAGGGGTGTGTTAACTTGGTCAAGGGGTTCAATAGGGTTTGTTGGCGAGATTTTCAAGGTGATGACCCAGGTTGACCTAGGTTTGACCATTTGTCAGCCGGTTGGATGTGGCTGATTCGGTCATTAGCATTAATAATACTAATTAAAAACCAGGGGCGTCACAGTGTGGTGAATCACAATCAAACTTGTTAATATCCTGCAAATAAGATAGACAAAAACAAACAAGGGTGATTCTGTTTAAGCAGAGGTGCCAAATTACAAAGTCTCATTAAATTATCTAGCCATCAATTTTCAAAAGGTATCCATCCATGCTTCCCCGGCAACGGCGCCAGAAATGCTTGTTGACATTTCTTAATGCAACTTCCAAAGAATGGATCTAGAAACCATTCTAAGCAATGGCGCAAGAAATGTGATTGGTATAAGAGCCTACAGAAATATTATGGTAGATAATCCGCAAACGCACGGATACTGGTGAGCATTTCACCTAGGGTGATGGGTTTTAAAATATCGTATCCACACGGAAGATGGATGGATGTAACAACAGACATAGGGATGGTAGTAGATTACTTTATGGACTTTGATGGAATGGCACATACTTTAACAGGCAGAGGCACATGGGGAGCATAGTATAAACTATTCCTAGTCTAGATTAGAATTGGATTTACTTAAGAGGCACAATTCTATATAGCATACAAAGTCTGAGTTTGTTCATCTATTCTAATTTAGCATATCATCATATATAGCATAGTCATGGATAAATGTGAACACCCCGAAGATTACCCAAGAGAATCAAGGACGGAACTTGATCCTCCCAAGAACCATTGTTCGACTAGTCTTATACTCGGGGGGTGGACTACGAAGGACGCAATAGGCCTGTCACGCCCACGATCTACCACACGACCCGGAGTATAAGGTGAATCCGCAAGTAAATTATATCTAAGCACCATGCTTACATACTTTCTACTACCTAGCATATGCGCATAAAATACTAGGAGCCCTACAAATAAGTGCGTAGACTTATCATTGATCATGACTATATCAAATATACTACTAGAATAAAGTAAGAACTTAGCAATTGCACACATAACATTGAAATAGCATAAAGTCATTGAGAAACAATAGAAGAACTGAATCTTGATAACTTACAGATCTGAACCGGAGCAAAGCTCAACTCTACTCGAATCTAACTCTCTGTCTAGAACTAGGTTCTTGATCTAGAATTTAGATCCTGAACTATGAAGTAGCTATCCTATCTCTGATGTATCCTCTTCTTCTTCTTCTGTCTTGGCCTGATGATGATGATCTTCTGAGAGATGCATACCATGAGGGATAATCCGTCATCGTAGGATCAAACCGACCTAAACAAGTGGTTTAGATTAACCCTAAGAAGTGGTGGAAGAACCTTCACGAAGCAGGGCCTGATCGAGGCCAGGTGGGGCCCGATCGGCCTCCCTGTGGGCCGGTCGGCCTGGGCTGGGCTCCGCCTTCGCGTGTGGGCCTCTTGTCCCTTCTAGATGCGTATTTTCTTGGAGCTCACTTTTGTTGAGTTCGGGAGCCTACGTGATCCTTCTAGAATTCATTTTTTTCACATTTTCCTGAATAGCCCCTGAAAATATATAGTTCACCAAAACTCGTGGAACTCATTAGTCCAAGGCCCTATACTACTATTAATTTATCTTTTTGGTCCTTTTTCATGTATTGTTGATGCATAAAAATAAGAGTTAGTGAGCATCAACAACGGGTTTGCTCGAGCATGACTGGATCCACCCAGTGCGGTACAACGTCGAATGACGGCGTAAGCGACATCCTTGGTCTATTGGCTCGACGATAGCTACTTGTGAGGGGAAGGAACGAGAGGAATTCGGTCCTCAATGGAGGCTTTGGTGTTATTCTGAGCTTTGGGTGTGGGGCTTCTCTGCTCACTACTTTGGTGGCATCTTCAAGGCGGGTCGAGAGTGTGAACTTCGTGGCAAGCGTGGTGACCCTGTGCACGTGAGGAGTTCAACGGCAAAAGAGGCAAGGCCCCCGCACGTTGAGTTGCTCGAGCTCGGTGTTTCTCTCCATCGAGTAGTTTTGCTTTGATGCAGCGACACTACGACGAAGGGTCATACACAGTGGCGGCCTTCTCGGTGTGGTGACATCTACCCCATTTTACTTCTTTTCAGCACCAGGTCACGTCGTTGGCTCGATGTCTTTAGGTGTGTGCTGGTGCACGCGTGCTGCGAATGTGTCTTCTTCTCTATGGTTGTGGTGTATAGTGGTGTGGCTTAGTGTGGTTGTGTTGAGGTTCCAATCCAATCGATTGGTGAGTGTCACCCGCGTTGATGCCCGAATCCAACCTGGCGAGTTGGTTTTCTTTCTTTTTGTTTCCTGTCTATGGCTTTCCAAAGCCGTAGTCTTGTATTTTTCTTGTATATCAATGAAACACGCACTACTTTGTGCGGTTCCTTAAAAAATACAGGGGTAATAGATAGTACTATAGAAGTTGCAAAATTCTTCAACAACCTTCACTTTAGCTAGCGCACTAGTACTCATCAAAACTTTTCATATTTTCTCTTCAAATGCTCTGTAGAAATAGGTACGCGCGCGCGAGTGTACTTATTAAGTTTCAGTTGGATTCTCCTATATATCGATCAGAGCGCTGTGCTTTAATTTGCACCCGTTCATCGAGAGAAAAAGGTTCTTGCGCCTTATTGGACGGCCGCATTTTGCACAGCTCGCTATGTGGCACAAGGAAACAACGCGCACGTGATTTTGTAGTTGCATCTGGCGTTTGTTGCTGTCATGCTTATGCATCCATCGATGGCATATCAAAAGTGACACCAGCAGTAAATTAAGGTATCCACACGCACCAGCACCAGCAGCTATCAGTGCTGCCCTGCTATATATGTCTGGAAAAATTTTTACTCCCTGTTGCACTTGTTGACAAAACGGCCATCGCTTTACATCAAAAGCTAATAATATCTCTGAAAAAGCCAAAGTGAGATATTTACGGTATTTTATGTAATAATGGTGCTCTTAGCATATACTCCGTAAGTACTAAGTAAACTTCCCATTTGTGGATAAAGTAAGTATTATGAATTATATGCAAGTAACATTTTTCGTCCTGTACCTAGCTCGTTAAAGTTTTTGTTCAAGTGATTTGAGAGTGAAGAATCAGGTATTGTACTTATGACCCGGACTAACGTATACTATCATGCATGTATCATGTAGGCGGGCTGCATCTGCATATATATATATATATATATATATATATATATATAGACACGTGCTAATCTACACCCTGGGTGTAGAATGAGTAGTAATTACTGACCAAACTGATTAACAATTACTTAACCAAGTCCTGGATTACTGAACCATGCTCACCGGTTCAGTAATCTCGCGATTTGGTTCAGTAATTCTTACGCAGTTTGGTCAGTAATTACTGCTAATTCTACACCCAGGGTGTAGATTAGCACTATCGTATATATATATATATGTATGTATGTATATATATATATGCATCTGATCGAGTGAGTACTGAGATAGATTGCTCGTCATTTTTTGTTTGCTTCACATCTTATAATAGTTGGTACATGTAAGTCAATTTCTTTGCGCAATCTACAGCTAGTTTAACTTGGTTGAATTAGAATTTCATATACACTCACGCGCACAAGACCAAAAATAAATTGCAAATTCTTTTTAAAGCTCTTTGATATAACCTTCTAAAGACATATAATAGGATACCCACTCAAAATACCCCAACATGACACTTTAAAAAAAACACTATAGTCCCTCCATACTGGCATTAGATGATGTTTAGGACAGCGACACGGTCTTCAAAGTACAACTTTAACTTCTATTTTTTTAAAAAAAATTATAAGAAAGTTATATATGTATATTATTATGAAAATATTTTTCAAAACAAATCTATTAATATAATTTTCACACTTCCAAACTCAATGACTTAAAAGTTATTTATGATTTATATTTCTAATGTTTGACCCAAACCTTGTCGAAACAATCATATCTAATTGCAATACGGAGGGAGTACACATTTTTTTATGACGCATTTAATTAGTAGAACCAATTTGGCCTTGTATATATCCATATATGTGGATCAATGATCATAACTTAAAAAGGTTGGCTAAGGGCACTCTTAATGGTACATTAATGGTAGTTTCTATCTCTCTTAAATAGCTTGTTAATTAATTAAAATGGTGATGTGGCAGCCTAATTAATGAGGAAAGAGATGAAGAATCCATAGAAATGGTTTCTTCATCAAGAAACCAAGTCTTCTCTTGAACCAATGCACCAAGAAATCATGAAATTGCCATTGGGAAGAAACTACTAGTTTCTAGGGGACTCATGTCACTCTCTCATTGGAGGAAGAAGTTAAAGTTAAGAGAAAGAAATAAAAAAACAATTATTACTTGAAGACACTACCATTGTGGAAGATGGTTTCTATATATGATTTCTTATGCTATGGAAATCGTGTCAGTTTCTTCCATTGGGACTACCCTAAGAGCAACTCCAAGAGACTAGCTATTTTGCTTAGCCAGCTAAAAAATAGAAAATTTGTTCAAAAACTCAATCCAACAGACTAGCTAAACTTGCCCTCGCTATCCTCCGCTAGCTAAACACGGGGGTTCACTAGTCATCTTTGACTAGTCAGTCCCGCTAGCTATCCCCTCGAACATGAGTATGGCGGGCGGGACCCACTAGCGGTGGAGTATATGGAGAGTTGATTTTAGCAATATGTTGGATTTCATCAATATTTTGCTAGCTATTTCATTTTACATACTAACCAAATTAGGGTTTTAGCTAGTGATTTTTAGATAGGCTCTTGGAGTTGCTCTAACAACCATAATGTACTTAATGCTACTGATAACTTCACCTATGGTGTGGTAGTATAAATAAATGGCTCACCTCCGCTGGCAAGGCTAGCCTTGCCCATCGAGGATAGGCGCGTCAAAAGAAGCAAGCAGACCCTTAATTTCGGAATTGATCTTCGTTTACTGACTTTATTGTTTGATCTCCTCGGCTCGAACATGATCGTTGTTACACACTTGAGGGCACATGCACATTCCGCAGGTTTTTGATAATTGAATTAATACTACAAACCAGTTGAAGCATAAATTGATTTTGGTAGGAGGTCATCAAAATTTTAAACCTATGACAATTAGGTTCATTAATGCGTTTGAAAACAAAATAATTAGCTTATTATCATATTATTATATACTTAAAACAGAGGAAATATTTTATGCATGTCTCCTCTATATCACATCCCGTGGCATCATCTCGCCTGCCGTGAGGTGCCAAAGTATCATTTTCACTAGATATAGGCCGCAACATCAGAATCTCAAGAAACCGTAACTTATTCAATCCCTGGCTTTTGGCTGGTAAGAGAGAGTGGCCACTGAGGCAACTGCACGTGATGACCTTTCTCCTATTTCCAAATTACGACAATTCAGCACACAGTAGTATAGAGACAGTTTTGCATAGTGTGGGGTGGCGCTAGCTATAAAAAGGACTAACTTTCTCCTATGGCTCTTAGAACACTTCCAAGCCCAAATCATTTGCAAGGTAACTGATCGAGTTTTGCATTTATCATTTCCAAATCATTTATTGTGCTATATATTATATATATGATGCATGTTCGTCGTCCTTCATTATTCTCTTCTGAATGTCAGGCTATATCTTGGGTGATCTTGCTCTCTCTCTATACATATAAATATATACTAATTCTCTGCACTCTGATTTAGTTCCTAATATGATCGGGATGTCATCATTTGCTGCAGTTAATTTCCAGAGCATCTGCTGACATGGAGCACGCGAGCCTATTCATGAACTGGGCGACGAGCACGCTGCAGCACGCGCACCCTGGACCTGGAGCCGCCGACGACCATGACTTCAGCGAGGCTACCTTCCCCTCCCTCCAAGCGCTCCGCGAGGCGTCACACGCAGCCGAAATGATCCAGGAGCTCGTCGCGGACGTCCATGCCCCAAACACCTGGAGCTCCGGCGACGGCGGCGGCACCGCGGCGAAGCACCACCTGTCAGCGAGTTGGAGCTTTGGAGCCACGCCTGGCAGTGGCAGCAACTGCGGCATGATGGAGGCCCCGGCCACACGCGGCCGCGACCAATTGGATCTGGTGCACGGACCACCGGCGACGAGGAGAGCCGGCTTGAGAGGCCTGGGATCCATGTCGGCATCGTACGCGCAGGATCACATCATCGCGGAGCGGAAGCGGCGAGAGAAGATCAACCAGCGCTTCATCGAGCTCTCCACGGTCATCCCCGGCCTCAAGAAGGTGATCCAGCTGATCCGATCCAGATCAAATTCTTAATTCCCTGCACTTCTTTGACGCCAAAATAATTCCTGATCGATACAGATTATAGCATAATAACGTAACCGGTAAATTTTTTGGTCAGATGGACAAGGCGACGATCCTCTCCGACGCGACAAGATACGTGAAGGAGCTCCAAGAGAAGGTCAAAGACCTCGAGGCCGGTGGGAGCAGCGGCAGGAGCATCGTCGAGACCCGTCTGGTGGTCGTCAAGAGGCCATGCGGCCTCCATGCCGGGGCAGCGGCGGACGACGACGATGGCTCGCCGTTCTATCCGTCGTCTCCTGGCACACCGACGGCGAGGAAAGAGCTGCCGGAGATCGAGGTCCGGTTCTCGGAGAAGAGCGTGATGGTGAGGGTTCATTGTGAGAACAACAAGGGGGTGGTGGTGAAGGTGCTTACCGAGATGGAAGAGCTCCAACTCACCATCATCCACGCCAATGCTACGCAGTTCTCGGCCTGTACTCTGATCATATCCATCACGGCGAAGGCAAGTTTTCCATCTCCTTTTGAGTCAGCAGTCTGATCATTACTGTACTATATATGCTGCATTTCTGAAGAACATTTTCTGCTCTGCCGCAGCTGTGCCAAATTATATGCACCAAACAACCAAAGTAGTTATGCTGGTTAGGAATTCCTTACTTCCATTGATTGTTTTTTTAGTTTTCCATCATCCTTATAATTAGACATTATAGTTGCATATAAATACTAACCTACACCTATGAAATTGAGCGATGATGTCCTTATGTATTAAAATTGAAGATGTGTCCTTATGTATCAAACATAGCTATATGCTAAAGATATGAATTAACGATGGGGTTCACACCACTTCATACTTCTCGAGTTAGCACTCCCCAAAAGTAGAAATGCTCTTGTGGAAACCATAAAATGGGTTTATGTGTCGTTTATTTTAGCATAATGTATGTCATAGTAGTGGAAATTATTCTCTCATCCATCTCATCAATGAGCACATCATTCACCACTAAAATAATAATTAGCAGTAACATAAATACGATCACTCATTGAAGATAGAGAACAATCAGTTTCTGGAGTGTACTTTACACTTTCTAGCCTTGTTTCAATTATCGTTGCACATATATACTTGATTCAACTCTAATCTACAGTATTTTATCATACCAGAGAAAAAAATGAAAATTACATTATCCTAGAGTAATATGAAAAAAATATGATACTATTGACGATGATTTGATCAGTTATATCAAAGTTTTTATTTTCAATTGCTTCTAAAATTCTTATATTCGAACACATAAACCTACCGAACTACAACTTATTATGGAAATACAATGAGAGATATGCATATATATGGCTTGAGGATCCTTGCAAACATGGCTTAACTCTGGGACTATGGGTGCTTGTTAGAGATAATGTTTAAGACATTTAGCACTAGGCCATTCTTTAGGTATTTTTCGAATGTTGATGTAAACTATCTGGAGAAATGTTTTGAAGCCGTTCCAATTTGATATATAGTTTATATTGTGCTGGCTCCATTTGAGGCATCATTTTTCTTAACTCTAAAGACATATATGAGGACTGTGTCTCTTTGAAATTATCGTACGAAGGTTTTGGTGGCAAAGCGCCCCCCCCCCCCCTTAAAAGAAGACACTTGTGCATGCAGTGCAGTGGCACCTCTATATGAAAACCAAAAAGGGAATTTGACGAAATATATTGTACATAAATGTGTCTTCAATACCTTAGAAAAAAACACAAAGAATTGAAGTCTCTAGTAGGCTAAAAAAGTGTCCATGCACATTGTTGCTAGCTAATACTCTTGCTCCAAATTAACTCATGCATAAAGCACCGAAAAAGGGAGGGAGCTAGCGGCTATACATTTTTTTTTGTTTCTGGCCTGGCACTGTGTGTACGTGTGGAGGTCTTGCCAAGTAAGATGCTAGATTATAAGATTATTCCGAGACTAATAATTAATTGATTTATAATTGCTGGGTCTTGACCAGGTTGAGGAGGGTTTCACCATAACAAAAGAGGAGATTGTTGACAGACTCGCTCGTCTCTGCATTACTGAACCAGCATATATATAGCAGCTGCAACAGCACTGAACAAGCCGCCGCAGGAACCTATATATATCTATGATGACACGGCCGGTGTGGGTGTTAATTTTCTCTCTTTTTTTTTGTTTTAAGATTTATGCGGCCTAATTTATCCCTTGGTGTCTGTGTGTCACTTGTCGTTGCTTCACGTAGCGTGCATGCATGCGATCTCAACGATCACATCCCAAAACACACTGTCAACTGGTCATGCATTATTATTCACATTTGGAGTACTGCTAGTAGTGGATGCGCCGCTTGCGACGAGAATTTCTGCACCACATGTTTGCAATCTGGCCGGAAGAGCATCAGTACTTAATCTACGCACGACGAAACGTTCTGCACCACATGCTTGCAAGTTGCAACTAGTAAACGCGAAACATCAACAACGTCCAAGCGGCTGGCTGCTGGAAAGAAAAAAGCACTCAAAAGATCAAGGGAAGTGGTCCTGCAAGTTGCTTTTTATTGGCAGGAAACCTTTTCGTGCTTGTAAAATAATAGTACATATACATATACATATATATATATATATAAGATGATGCACTGTAGTACTACCAAGTACTGTTCATGATGCTAGCTGTGTCCATCTATCTATTTTCATCTCCTGCATGTGTGTGTATTATTGTCGTGTACTACTATATATACACAGTTTGCGTATGTATGTGTTCCATACAGTAACAATATTAATATATATATATATATATAGCACTATATATAATGATCAGCTGGAGTTGTACACCTTTTATCAATAAACAAATCTTGATTCGCAAAAAAAAAATAAACAAATCTTGTACGTACACGCCCTGATTTATCTCTCCTTGATATCGTCATGGATTACGACTGAGAGATGACCAGGAACTCGATTAAGGTACGATCTCGCGATCAATAAATTAAAAGGTCCACGACGCAGCACGGCGAGCGAGGTTATTAGGAAAAGTACTAAAGCATTATATTATTTGGTGTGTTTGCTGGATACACATAATTAATGTTAGCTAGTTTAATCGGAGCCATAGATTGGTTGAGTGAACACAACACAACATCTTTGGCAAACCTAGCCTGGATCCATTCTGAAAAGTGCTCTACCGCTACGCACTATAATTGGCCTATACTAATCGCGATGAATGGTGGACGGCATTTTTTTTTATTCAAACCCCATGTGACATCAGAAGACAGCTCAATCATATCTCCATATGATGGGAACAGATCACTCCATCTAGTATTAATTATCTATCCTATAACTGTACGTAGACTATACTATATAGATTACAGTTAGCGATAAAGGTAGACACCACAAATCAGTCGTCTTGTTGGGCGTAGATCCAAGAAACGGTGCCCCTGCCCGGTCCCTCGCCTGTGCAACTGGTGTAAGTGCCCTGCTATACCTGCTCATCACTTCCAGATTCAGAACCGTGTGTGAATCGTCAGTCGGCAATCGGCCGTGTGCTGCATATATAGATGACCTAATAAACCAAATACTATCAATACTGCTACTTCTTATCTAAAAAAAAATCAACACTGCTACTAACCAAAAGGATAACGAATGCAATCAGCCGCACTAGCCAGAGGAGAGGAGGATACTCCCTTCCTCGAAGATATTGTGTTCACTATTCATAACCAATAGGGAGCTTACCCCCTCCCGTTTCAAAAAAAAATAGTTGTTAAGCTCTTTCCAAACCATCTTATTATTTTTTTAGATAACTGATTATTAAATCCGGCCTCTACATCCGAAGATGTACACAGCCAATTATTACAGAGTTCAAACAAAAGTCAAAAAGAGCAGGCAGTCAGCTACGGGCAACATGCCCCCACCTAAGGTAAACGAAAAAAATTATTCCATCCTTCATTGGCAAACTGTTGAGCAATGACTTTTAATTTCCTACTCATAGTGATGATGATGTCCTTGGCATGCTCCTTACGCTGCAACTGGGCCCAGAAGCGTAACCAGTAAGCTCCCCTGAAAATAACCTGCAGAATCGAATTAAACTTCGTCTTTTTGAAAACTACATCATTCCTACATTTCCAAATAGCCCAACAGATGGCCGCGACACCAACCCAAATCAGTTGCTTAAAATCTTTATGTTGATTATTAAGCCAATTACCAAACATATGGTTAATAGATCTAGGTTGACTCAAATTAGTCGCATAGAAAATAAACCTCCAAATCATCTTTGCTAAGGGGAAATCTATAAAGAGGTGCTGTATAGTTTCATTCAAACTACAGCAGACACACTTCAGACTCCCTTTCCAATTTTTCTTTGCAAGGTTGTCTTTTGTCAATACGATGCCCTTCTGAAGAAACCAAAGAAAAATTTTGATTTTAAGAGGTAATTTCCACTTCCAGATCTTCCTATGTTGAAAAGGTGGATGAGTATCTAAAGCATCAAGATACATCGATCGGACAGTGAAAAAGCCGTTTTTCGTCAGCAGCCATTTAAAATAATCTTTACCATCTACCAGAACAACATTAGAGATCCGAGCTACTAGGTGAAGCCATTGTCTTAGGTTATTGTCCACCAGAGACCGCCTGAAGGATATATTTAGAGGTATAGAGGACATGACCTTAGAAATCGTTACCTTCCTGTCCCGCGCAATATGGTATAAAGAAGGGTAAGTATCCTTGAGCGGCTTATCACCTAACCAGGTATCCTCCCAAAATCTTGTGCTGGTTCCATCATTAATAATGAAAGAGCCTTTAGAGAGAACCGCATCTTTAATATGCATGAGGCCTCTCGAAAAGTGAGAGTCATTTGGTTTGGCTGACACTTGCGTCAGGGTCTTGGTTCTCAAATATTTGTTAGTTAGCAAAGATTGCCAGGTCCCTTCGGTGTTTAAGAGGTTAATTAACTAACCATTTAGCCAAAAGGTATTTGTTTTGAAGCTGTAACTCCAAGATCCCGAGGCCACCCTGATCCTTGGGCCGGCACAAGATGTCCCATCTGGCAAGCTTGTACTTGTATTTTTTATTAGAACCTTGCCAGAAAAATCTTGATCTGAAATGATCAAGTTTTTTAAGAACTCCCTTGGGGATCTCAAAGAAGGACATCATGAACATAGGAAGGCTACTTAACACAGCGTTAAGCAGAACCAATCTCCCCCCATATGATAGGTATTTTGCTTTCCAACATGAGAGTTTTTGCTGAAAGCGCTCTTCAACTTTATTCCATTCATAATTGAGGAGTTGTCTATGGTGCATCGGGATACCTAAGCTTCCAAATTACATCCAAATAGAGAAGTATAGAAAGACTACATCTCTTTGGCTGCACCATATATAGCAGAAGATTTCACTCTTGTTGAAATTAATCTTCAGCTCTGAAAGCTGCTCAAAAGCACATAAAAGGAGCTTAAGATTTTTTGCTTGCTCAAGGTCATGATCTAGAAAGATAATGGTGTCGTATTAATATTGCAAAATCGATAAACCATCATCGACTAGATGGGGTATGGGGTATCACACCCCTTACTTGTCCAGCCACCTTCGCTCGATTAATAAGTAGAGCTAGTATGTCCGCGACAATATTAAACAAGATAAGTGACATAGGATCACCCTGTCTTAGCCCCCTTTTCATTTGGAAGTATGGGTCAATGTCATCATTAACCTTGATTCCCACACTCCCTCCCGTTTCCATGTTTTGAATCCATCTACGCCACTTAGGTGAGAAACCCTTCATGCGTAAAGTCTGGTGGAGGAATGACCATTTAACCTTATCATAGGCCTTTTCAAAGTCAATCTTAAAATAACTCCATTTGATTTTTTGGTATGAAGTTCGTGGATGGTCTCGTGTAGAATAACAACACCCTCCATAATATTCCTGCCAGGCATGAAGGCAGTTTGAGTTTGGCTCACCACAATCTTCACCACTTTATTCAGCCTGTTAATTCCAACTTTTGTAAAAATCTTAAAACTAACGTTAAGGACACAAATTGGTCTATATTGCTGAATCTTAGTGGTGTTCTCAATTTTTGGAATTAAAGTAATGATCCCAAAATTGAGGCTAAAGAGATCTAGAGTCTCCTTGTGGCTCATGAAATAGAGCCAAAAGGTCCTCTTTGATCACCCCCCAAAAGACTTGGTAGAATTCAGCCGGGAAACCATCTGGTCCAGGAGCCTTATTATGCTCCATTTGGAAGATTGCCTCTCTCACCTCACTTTCAGTGAAGTCAGTAATTAGGCTCTCATTTTCCTCAGGCGATACTTGTGGGATATCACTAATCTGATCCTCCATTAAGGCGATCTCCGTCTGTTCAGGGGTCCCAAACAGTTTTTTGTAATAATTAGTAATGTGTCTTTTGAGGTGGTCAACACTAACAACAACACCTTGGTCATCTTCATGTCTATAAATATGTTGTTTCCGGTGTTTGCCATTGGCCACTAGGTGAAAAAACCTTGTATTAGCATCACCTTCCAAGAGTGTTTTGACTTTAGCCCTCTCATACAACTTAAGCTCCTCCTCCCTCAAGAGAGAGACTAAACGCTCTTTAAGATAGTGTTTTAAATTGATCTCCTGATCAGTGAACATATCGTTTTCTGCCTTTTTATCAATAGTATGCAGAAGGGCTAGGAGAGTTTTTTCTCTTTTTTATAAGAACCAACCATATTAGATGGCACCCTCTAAGATATTGTCTGAGCCTATGGATCTTGGATTGCCACCGCTCTAGTGGACAAGATCCCAAGTCCTCTGATCGCCAAATATTTGCAACCATGTCATAGAAACCCTCCCGTAGGAGCCATCCCCTTTCAAATCTAAAAGGTCTGGTACCAGACTGGTGAGTGGATGCGCCTGTGGACACGACTAGGGGAGTATGATCTGAAATGTTTTGATCTCTAGCTTCAACCCTGGTCAGAGGGAAATGAGCTTCCCATTCCGTACTGGCTAAAACTCAATCAAGTTTTTCATAGGTCGGATTATCCCGGAACCCGCCCAAGTGTATTGGTGGCCTGTCATCACAATTTCCCTAAGATCAAAGGACTCAATAACAACATTAAAAGGGGATGGCCATTTGTGATCAAAGACACCACTGCTTTTGTCCTCGGGCTTTCGCATAATATTAAAATCCCCACCAATGAGAAAAGGAAGGTTCTCCTTTGAGCATGTGTTAGCGATTTCGGTTAGAAAAGCACCTTTGTTTTGTACTTGTGCCGGTCCATAAATAGAATATAGGACATTTAAAATTAGTTGGCTTGTATCTAAGGGTGAATTTCACATAGAAATCCCCCTCATCAATGGCCCCAGTATCAAACGCAGCAAGATCTACCCCTAGCAAGATGCCACCTGATCTACCATGGGGTGCCATAGTATGCCAAAGAAAATCACGTCCAACACAAAGATTTTTGAGGACGTGATCGGGAAAGGACTCACAATCAGTTTCGGAGAGAGCAATAAATTTAATCTTCTCCTCTTTAACTAGTTCAGCCAAAAATCTGTGTTTAGCCAAGTCTGCAAGACCTTTGCTATTCTAGAATACCCCTATCATTTTATAGTAATCTTAGAAGGAGTTTTTGGATTTTTGGGAAGTTTGCCTTTTCTTGGAGTTTTGGCATTATTATATTTTTTCTTACGACTGATAGGAGAGAGATCTAGTATATGATCATTCTCTGCATCAAGCAAGCTCTCATTTAAATTTCCACAAGCGTGGTTGAGAACTTCCTCCAGCCTTTCTTCCCTTTCGTCATCACTTATTAAATTCGTAGCTTTTATTTTAATATTTTTATTTGCGCTAAGAACTAATTTTTCTACCTCTAAGTTTTTAATAAAAGCAACATCTGAGGTAGCTAAGTTGATGCCTATCCTACCAAGGTTTGAAATAATATGGGAATCTAAAAAGCTAGAAAAGGAATTACCTTCGAGGCTCTTTTTCTTTGCCAGTCGTTTCGTCTTGCGTAGGATATGTTCATCCGCCTTTCCCGCATTCTTGCTACTTCGGCGAAGTGTCTTTGGTGCGCCCACCTCAGGAGGAGTAGGAGTAGGTGCCACCACCAGTGGTACCGTCAGCACGGATGTAGTGAGGTTGTCCACCTCACTCAGTGGCTCCCCCACCATAAGTGGGGCGGCCCCCTCAAAGGTAGCAGCGGCACCATCCGCGGCGACCTCCTCTGTGCGTGCATTGGAGAGGGAATCCTCCCCTCCTGCAGCAGCATCGAGGGACAGCACCTCCTCCGAGACAGCTGCGGTCATTTCTCCCTTGGCGTCTATTACCCCCTCTCCAGCGTGGAGGGGAACAGAAACCACCACAGGGTCACCCGCAGTGAATAGCGGGGCGGCCACTACCAGAGTCCCTGCATCCTGTACCGAAGAAAGAGGGGGTGTAGGCGTAATACCCCCCTCCACCTGAATGGGGTGTGTCGTATGGACCTCCCTGGGCCCACTACCTCGGTGGGTACCATGACGACTACTCGGTGGGCCCCTGGGACTACCCGACTTGTGCCGCACGGTACCTGTTGGCGTGAGGCGCAAGGACTACGGTGGAGAAGTACTCGGATAGGAAGCTATGCATACCATATACTGTATAGAGGATTCCTAGACGTACACGACTAGTACTCTCTCCCTAAACCGACCTGTAATCCTGCCTCCCGGACTATATAAGGCGAGGAAGGGACCCTCCCCTCTCATACTCACCAGATTACGCATCATCTTGTAATCACATCCAATCAATCCAGAGCTACGTAGCATACAAGACGTAGGGTATTACACACCTCGTGGCCCGAACCTGTCTAAATTGTGTGCCACGTGTCTCTTCCTTCGAGTTACCGATCTCGGCGAGGCCACATTCATCTACCTCGGGTACTCCCCTTGGTAGGTTGCCGGTCTAAAACACCGACAGGGTGAGCCTCCGGGTAGCTGAAGAGCGGAGTTCCACCCACCGAAGTAAGGGCACAGGATTTCCTAGGGTCCTGTTCAAACTCATCAGAGAAAAAAGGGTGAGGGTTAATAGGAGGTGTCACCCTGGCATTGTACAACCTCTGCTCTTCATCGGTCAATCCAACGAGTTGCTCACATGCCATGTCCAGTGCCTCTTGGATCATAGTAGCCTGCCTGTGAGATTTCCCGCTCTGGGGTGCAGAAGGCTGTGGGTTTGCAAAAGAAGACTCCTTGTCACCACCCTGTGGGTTCAGACAGGGGTTAGCATCCCTCATCTTCCTATCCCAATCTGCATCATTCCCCTTATCATCATCTGTGAGCAGGTCCTCATCTTCATCCTGATCTGCAACTTACATCACCTCCTCATCGGGCTTGAAAAAAAGGCGGTACATGCATCCCTTCACACAAACATCAGCGAATTTTGGGATTTTTTGATGTTCAAAACTGCTACAAGGATTCATACCTTCCCAGTACGCCGTAGGTGGTGAATATCCACCTTATGAGTAGCTCCGATCATAGTACCAACAGCCCACAAAGGAAGGAAAGAGCGAAGTGCTCGCGGTACCTTGGTGACAGTCACTCAAACCTGATCCAAGACTTTTATTGGCTGAACATCATCAACAAATTCTTCAAACCAAAAGGTACCTTCCTTATTTTTTGTCGTCAACCATACGGGTCAGCTCCTCCTTGCTAAGGAAGGGCACACTAAAGCACTTGTGCCCCTCTTCTTGCGCTTCCAGCGCCAAGGGATCGGAACGATCCGTGCTAGCGTAATTAGTAGCAGCTGTTTGGAGACATCACACCAGACTCCACCTTGATGAGGGCGGTGGCAGGAGAGAAATCTGTTGAGATAATGTCATGCTCACTTGCTGCTTGAATATGGAAAAATCCGCCATTGTCGTCCGATGTGGCACAATACGCAATGGACAGCTTCGGACCACGAAGAAGAGGGCGCTGGTTGGTGTAGTGATCATATGTGCAAATGACGCACTCCACAGTGCGCTTGCGCTTCCCTTTGCCGCCCTCAACGGTCACTACCGTCACCGAGGCATCGACATCATGACCGACGGGGGCTGCAGCGTCCTCGACGCGATCCCGGCGTGGTTGATCACCAGTCTGCGCCCCGCCACACCGGAGCCCACCATCGCGGTCACAACCACGCCCAGGTCCAGCGCCCCGAGCAGTTGCGCCACGGTCAGCCACAGCCGCCGCTGGACCACCGGCCTGCGCAGTCTGTGCGTTAGCCCCGCGACCCCGCAGAGCCACGTTTCTGCGACCACGATCAGTCGCGGTCACCTCGCCCTGGCCGCTCGCGCCAGAAGCTGCCTCAGCGGTGCCGCGACCCCCCACCTGAGGGCCGCGACCACCTTGGCTCTGTCGACGGAAGAAGCGCCCTCTCCCCGCCATTAGCGCGTCGCGGTAGGGAGTGGGGGAGAGCAAGTGTTGCGGTATGACTGCGTTGACAGGGCGTCGCCGGCGGCAGGTCGGTGTCGTAGCAGGTCCTGGCGGCGGCGGTGATGTGTTCGGGAGAAAATCACGAACCGCCTCATGGTCTCGCGAGATAGGCAGGGGCCCGCGTCAGCTGATGGGCCGGATCCGGGCCGCGAGACTCCAGGGATTAAGTCGCAAAAACCGGATCCGAAGACCCGTCTGCGTCGGTCGCCGTGGCTGGTCTCGCGGCGGAGCCGACCCCTCCCGTAGCCAGGAACGACGGCGGAAGGAAGTCACCAAGAGTTGCCACCGGTGAAACCCTTGCAGGAGGCAAAGGCCCCTTCCACAGCGACCTCCATGGTGGCTGGCATGGTGGAGTAGGAGAGGGCCGCGCGGATCTAGCTGGTGGCGGCGCGACCGCCGCTGGAACCGCATGCTTGACCGCCGGCAACGAAGGCTCCTCCAGCCGGTGGGCCTCTACATCGCCAAGATCCTCATACTCCGAATCGGAGTCTGAATCCCAGAAACGGCCAGAAGAGGGGCGTAGAGTGGCTGCCGATGACAGCAGCTCAGTCACTGACTTCATCCCCCTCGGATCATGCGATGGTGAGTAAAAGTTGTCCCTTGCCGTGATGCTGCGCAGTTTCGATCGAATCGACGGAGCAATGGTCACCGGCATGATCAATCAGGCGGGCTCGCCGGTGATCTCCGACGGTGATCCTCTCTGGTGTATCCCTTTTTACCCCACCGAATTCACCGCAGAAAGTCCAAACCATCTTATTATGAGCACCAGCGCGTCAAACCACCCTCCAGAGATTCTTAGACTTTAGTATCGATCCAAAGTCTTGCATTCCTTTATTCTCTTTTGCACACACTATGGCATAACAAATGCACCACGGAAATACGAAATTCTACCCAGCCCGCTATACCACAAGTCGGTGCTCCCATCATGTTCTGGAGACCACAACAATAAGGTGTCTGAGAATAACTCAACCCAAAAAATTAGTATGATGAGTGATAATCGCTCCACCTTTATGTTGTGCTCTCCACCATCAATTTTCGATGTGAAACTAAACATAATAGCCAATGCCCCAAATGATGCACCCTCCAACCATCTGCCCCACCTATGCGTTAGATAACTTACGTGATGGGCTCTCCATTATCTTCATGACCAAAATGTCATTCAAATCACATTTAAAATTATAAAACTTTTTGTCTCAATTTGTTGTATCACTACAAAAAAAATCATATTGAAACACTACATATGTATTTTTATAACTTTAAATGTGATATTTACCAAAATAGGCTACTCCTGAAGATTATATGAATTTTTAGAGAACAACTTTACTCTCCAAAAATTGTGAAAATTTCTGCTATTTATAAATTATTTCTATCATAAGTTACATAGAGAATTTTGATGATAATTTATGAATTAATTTTTGTGAAAGAACTTACATTGTTGTTCTTTGTTAAAGAAATTCAAAATTTTCCCTTGCAACTTATGATATTAACTAGGTTTATAAATTGTTTCATCACATAATAGAAATGATATGCATTTTCCATTATATTTGGACAGTACTTTGTGCCCTAAAAATTTGGATTATCTTAAAAAATAGCCTATTTTCGTTATCTAAATTTATAGTATTTTAAATGCTACGGTATTTCTTCAAAAAGAAAAGGCCTCGTATGCTATTTTAGCGATTACGATAGGATACAATTGTGTAAGGCAAAGTCAATGCAAATGCATATAACATCAGAGATCAGACAGGACAGAACCGTGGGGGTAATATTTGTGAATAAATTAACACCTAATTTACTAGTATGGGGACCAGTTAGATAGCTTGCTACTTTATGTCAGCTGTGTTTTTAAACTCCAAAGTCCAACCTGCTGCGTTGGCATTGATATGCTTAATTTTCTTTTGCTACTACGTGAAGGGAAGAAAGATGAAAAGGACAATGAACTGCAACCGCCGCTACCGCCGTTAACTCTAAAGTAATTAACAGAAAGAGATACTTATTACGGCCTTACATACGGCCGGATAGACGCCAACATGTAATTTTCAGCTGGATTTCCTCCTCGAAACTCTTGGTAGTAATATGATCTCCATGAGATTTGGACATGGTGACAGCCACACCAACTCTAGAAAACAAAAACGATAAGCTTAAACAGACAGACATATACTACCTCCAGTCTTTTTTATATGACACCGACCGTTGTAAACTCAGGCTAAATAGTAATTACCGCAGCTGTCGGAAATGTCATTTAAATGAAAACGGAGGTAGCATATGTACATGTGGCATTTTTTTTTCAAAAATAAAAAAAAGTTTGCAGCTGGGGTTCTGCAACCGCACACCGTCTTAAGTTTTTATAACATTGAGCAGCGTACATATCTCGTCCTGGAGATCAGTGTTTTCTGCACGTTCTGCATGCGTCTGTGTCATGAAAGTTCTTTCTTGACGGCCGCATTTTGCACAGAGAGCACAATCTAGGTGCACATCACGTGATTTTACACCCGGTCTACGCATGCACATAGTAGATCCATTAAAAAGTCTGCTCTGCTGATGGGAACCAATCGGGCCTGTGCGTGCCTTGGTTAAACAATTTGCTACCGGGTGTAGATTTTTTTTTTAATACTCCACCGGGTGTGTGTAGTTTAATGCATCCACACGCACCCAGCGCCTGCAAAGATTGGAGGCACAATCAGCTAGTAAAGCGACGCTGCTTGCGTCTGGGGTTAATTTTATTTGCTTTTGGTAGCTTGTTGACAAAACGGCCGTCGTTCTCCACGGAAAAGATGGCCAGATTTCTGAATGGCCAGTTTGATGTGTTATAGTGGCCTCTTGTTGCCCCCAATAATGGAGCTCTGATGTGGAAATAATGCTTTTCATTTGTATATAAACCGTACGATACATGTAGGTCAAGCTTAATTTCCGTAGTGTAAACAACTTAAGCCTATACATACCCTAAGATAGTAGGCTTTTTTTTTACGAACCAGTTGTCTGTCTAGATAGCTTCTGACGGTACACAAATTAAAGAAGGTTGTGTTTTTAGGAAGAGAAACCAAATTGTTCTCCAATCAACTAATGCCAACCGATAAGAACAACTCCAATTCACAGTCAAGGGAGCCAAGGCATTGCATATTTCGGAGGGATTTCTAATAAATCTTGGCCTGGGGTGCGATTCCACGTAACCCATTATTGTTTGTTCTTGTTTGCTCTCTTCTGAAAACTACAGAATGATGCATCAGAGAAGTATCAGCAGATGCAAGCCTCAAAAAGCAGACACAAAGCGTATAACTTTCCAGTTGTGCACATCATGTAATTTATGTTAGTTCTAATTAACTCCCAGACATGTCCGAAGATCAGGAGAGCACAGTTAACTGATCAGCTAGCTATATTCGATTGGATTTTTTCCCCTTGTTGAAGTTGCTACGCTACTTCATCAAATTGATGAGGTCAATTTGGTGCCAAATTTGTGTTTGCGTATAGGAAGCAAATTAACCGTTTTCTGGCAATTACTTCCAACTATAGCTGTGGTAGCATGCTAAAAAAATACCTACTCTCTGTCAAATTCGATCAGTAGTGCAAGTAGCTAGATATAAGTTAGGATTTTAGCTTTTTAGGCCACATTATTAGGGCTGTGGGTGGCGTCAGACTATGAGTGCCGTCACGCCAAAATTATTATATATACACCTTCTTGTTGACAAATTTGGAAGCCACATAGCTTTCATTTAGAGATACCTAGGCTCATTGCAAAGTTGCAAGAAGGCCTAGGGACTGCTAATACTCGGTAACACGCACAGCTATCATAACCGAACAAGTATTAATCCTACGGGGTTATTGGTCGATCAGTCATTATAAACCCCGATATAGCTTGCTCCCTGACCTTGATTTGGATAAGAGGCCAAATCGACATATCAAGACTTTTGTACTTTTACCTCGTGCATGTATCGCCTTTCAGTGATGGGGTGTGCAAACTATATATCATTTTCACTGGATTTAGGTCACGAAACAAGAATCCTGAGAAATGACTTTGATACTTTTGCTTGAGTGAGAAATTAAAAGCGACTGATCATATATGCCTTCTGTGATTTAGAAAAAAGACACAACAGCTTTTTTAGATAACGGAACATTGTTCCGGCCTCAACAATCTGAGAAATTGTCTGCGGCCAACAAACAGCAAAGTAGCAGCAACTAGGCTGCAATAGTTCAGAACCACACACCACTCACAAAAGCACCTAGCTTGTCCCACACTTGACAAACGAAGTTCTCCCTGCACAAGATAGTATACAAAGCAAACAAGACACATAACAATTCAAAATCTAATACTCGATACGCTTTAGAGCATTCCACCCAGACTTACGAAAGACCTCCAAAGCCATGACTCCAACGCCTGACAACATTTCTTCAAAATGAATCTCCCTTCCTCTTTAGAAAGGACCAACTAGCTCCTGATCTAGAACGTCCCTCCTAAATATCACCTGCAAAATAGATTCATATTGTGACTTTTGAAACATCAAATCATTCCTACCGATCCGTAAGGCCCAGCAAAAAGTTGTCATTCCGATCAGCACAAGGCTTGCTCGAAAATCTTCTAAGCCAAGGACAAAAAGATTATCCATACTCACTGGTTTTGTGACCCCCAAATGTAAGACATACAACCCCCCATATAGGTCTAGCCATGGGACAATCAAAAAAATAGGTGTTGAATTGTTTCTTGCTCTGTACAAAAACAACACTTAATACACCCCTTCCATTGTCTTTTTACTAAGTTATGCTTAGTCAACACTACCCCATTCTTAAGATACCAAAGGAAGATCTTAATCTTCAGAGGGATCTTAGTTTTCCACGTCCAACAATTAACCGGAGTCCCTGATTTCAATACTAAATCATTAAACATGTTTTTCACCGAAAAAAATTTATTGGCCGTCCAAATAAAGGAGTCCCTGCAATCATTAAGATGCACCATAAAAATACTCCCCACTAGACTGAGTCATTTTTCCCAATACTCCCCCACTAAGGCACGTCTGAAGGATATATTTAGCAGGGTATTACTTAGTACTTGCAACCGACACATTCTTCTTCCTCACTATATTATAAAGGGTAGGATATTTTCCATTAGAGGTTCTTTCCCAATCCAAATATCTTCCCAGAATCTAGTTTGGGTACCATCTTGTATTTTAAACCTACCTCTCTCCAGCACAAGCTTTTTAACCTTCATTAAGCCAGACCGGAAATGTGACTATCCTTTATTTCTCTCTACTTGTGATAAAGTTATGCCCTTAAGGTACTTTTTCTTGAGTATTTGCTGCCATATGCCATCTTCATTGACTAATTTGATAATCCATTTACTTAATATAGGCATTTATTTTTGATATCCAAGTTAATAGTGCACATTCCCCCAACACTCTTAGGTTTATGAAGAATGCTCCATTTGGCCAACCTATACTTCTTCTTATCCTCATCGCATTGCTAAAAAAATCTCGATATATAATAATCCAGTTTCTCCAAAATACCTTTAGGTATTCTGAAGAAGGACATCATGAACATTGGTAAGATAGACAAGACCGAGTTAATTAGGACTAGTCTCCCTCCTGATGATAATATCTTACCCTTCCAACTACTAATCTTCTTTTGAAATCTTTCGTCGACCACCCGCCAATCCTTGTTAGAAAGTCTCCTAGGACTCATAGGAATTCCCAAGTATCTAAAAGGAAACTCACCCTCCTTACATCCAAAAAGCTCCACATATTCCCTAGACCTATCTCTTGTTTCCCCAAAGTAGAATAACTCACTTTTATGGAAGTTGATTTTAAGACCTGATAGCTTTTTGAAAGCACTTAGTACTAGTCTCAAGCCTTTGGCCTTAATCATCGTCCAAAAACAGAATTGTATCATTTGCATATTGCAATATTGATAGACCATCCTCCACTAAGTGAGGAACCAACCCATCAAAGAATCCTAGATTTTTTTGACCTCTCAATCAACACAGCCAACATATCTGCAACCAGGTTGAAGAGAATAGGGGACAAAGGATCACACTGCCTCAAACCCTTCTTGGTTTGAAAAAAGTGACCCAAGTCTTCATTCACCTGAACGCACACACTACCCATTGTGACCACCTTCTCCATCTACTGACACCACATACTCGGGAAACCCTTCATCCTAAGGACCTGCTGCAAGAAGTCTCAATTAACTTTATCATATGCCTTCTCAAAATATAGTTTGAGAATAAGGCCTTTTTTGCGTTTTCCTTTTTAGCTCATGAATAGTTTCATGTAAAACAAGCACCCCTTCCAAAATATATATCTTTCAGGTAGGAAGACAAATTGAGAAGGTTTGGTAATCCTACACGCAACTGAAGTAAGTCTGTTAGCCAACACCTTCATAAAGATCTTGAAACTAACATTAAGAATGCAAATGGGTCTGTATTGATGAATTTTTTTGACCTCCTTCTCCTTTGGAAGTAATGTTATTATTCCAAAGTTGAGGTAGAAAAGAGGTAGGTCCCCAGCATGGAAGTCTCGGAACAAGGCCATTAGGTCATCCTTTATGAGACTCCAAAACACTTGATAAAACTCAGCAGGAAAACCATCAGGCCCAGTGCTTTATTATTTCATCTGGAAAAGGGCCTCTCTGACTTCCTTTTCAGAAAATTGGTCACAAGCATTTCACTCTCCGTTTGGTGATATGAGGAATATCCTCCACCAAAGACTCATTGAGCGATAAACTGCGAACTTGTGATCTCCCGAAAAGATTCTTATAATATTTCGTGATATAGCTATTAAGTTGTTCCTCACCTTCCACAATCCCTTCTTCTTGTTCGCGGCGGAAAGATTCTAGTCTTCCTCCTCTTTCCATTTGCTATCATCTGGAAATACTTCGTATTGTTATCCCCTTTTAAAATTTTAGTGGTCTTAGCTCTTTGAAACCACCTTAACTCCTCTTCCCTGAGTAATTGCGCAATTCTTTCATGAATTCTCCGCTTTAAGTCCCATTCATGCTGACTTAGCAGCTGAGACTCCGCCTTCTTATCTAGTTTCTCGCTTTCCTCAACAATTCTTGCTTTTCTTTTTTATAGGCTATATTCATATTCTTTGCCCATCCTATCAAAAATTGTCTCAACCTTCTAATCTTGTTTTGCCACCTTTGCATTAGGGTACCTCCCTATTTCTTTTTTCCAAACCTCAGAAACCACCTCGAAAAAGCCCTCCTTCAACAACCAACCCAGCTCAAATTTAAAGGGCGGTTGTTTCTTGGACTTGGCCTTTATCCCGTACTTAGCAATAGAAGTGTATGATCTAAAATCTCCCTATTAAGAAGGATTTGAGGTGTATGATAAGAAATCTCCTTATTAAGGGCTGGGTGAGAAACTTGTGGCAACTCACTCGAACTCGATCGTCAGTGCCTCGGCTCGACTCGGCTTGTTAGGATTTTTAAACGAGTTGAGCTAAGGTTTCAGCTCGGTCTTATAACGAGCCAGCTCGAGCTGGCTCGCGAGTTGCTCGCGAGCCAAAATGAGACATCCTTACTTACCAGCCTTGCAAAATACTATGATGAAGTGTCAAGTGTTCCTGCATGGAGTGTTTTAATTTCCTATTGGATGAACTAAACTTATGATGATTTTTGAGTGTTAAGTGTTGGCACGTGGTGTTGCACTGCTGTCGCATGGTCGCATGGAGTGTTTGCTATTAGATGAACTTAACATTGATAGTTTATTTAATGCTATGATATATTATTTGTGCTTTGTTTCTTTTCTTTTTGTTGTTAGAAGTTATATAAAATATAGACCAATATATATTTATAGTATATCTCAATATGTGATCAGTGATCAAATTTTTGATGTCCTGGCTCACGAGTTAACGAGCTGGCTCGAGCTTTCAAACGAGCCGAGCCGAGCTCAGCTTTTAGCTCCCCAGGTGCAGGCCCTGTGTTTGATTTCCTGAGCCCACTTGCGAGCCAGACCCACGGGATGCAAAAATCACTCTCTCTCCTGGCTCCCGTCCGACGCCCCCTCTCTCTCGTTTTTCCAGAGCCAAGCCCGTTCTAACGCTTGTGGTGGTCTTCGGTTACCTCCTCCACACTCACCTCCATCTTTCCTTCCTCCGCCTCCGCAGGCTCGCCAACCGCCTCGTCAGCTCCCCCGCGCTAGCGCATAGCGGCGGTGGCCGGGGCGGAACAGGGAGGGCGGCGCGTTGAGAATGAGGTCGCGCCGGTGGGAGGAGGGGCTGGTCGATGCGGGTGGCGTCCTCCTGAGTGCCACCTCCGCCATGGCCCGGCGGAGCGAGAGGAACCCGACGGCGCGGCCTCGCCCGCCGGGACCTCCATGGCCGAGCTCGCGCCGCGCGGTGGGGCGCCGAGGTGCCGTCCTCGCGGGGGCTCGCCGAGGCACGGTGGGGGCCGCCGAGCTCGCGCCGCGCGGTGGGGGCTGCCGGGGCCGTGCTTGTACTCCGGCACCGGGACCGCGGCTAGCGAGTTCGGGCTCCTCCGCCTCGCACCGTTCCTCGGGCTCCACCCGGGATGTGGGGAGAGCGGGGCCGGCGTCGGATTCGGGAGCGCCGTCGAGGCCGCCACGGCGCGGTGGCGGGGGCGGAGCGGGGGAGGTCGTCGCCTGCAAGCTGGGGAGGGTGGCGGCTTCGCACCGCGGCGCGGTGGCCGGACAAGACATGCGTGAGGAGCAGCAGGCGCCGCCATGGCGTGAGGAGGAGGAGCAGCAGGCGCCACCATGGCACGAGGAGGAGGAGCAGCAGCCATGGCGCGCAGGGTGCTTGATGAAATGCCAAAGAGAAAGGAGAGGGGTAAGGTCACCATAATACAGATGCAAGGTCATCCTATTCAAACATGACTCAAATCAAACACAATCCTTATATGACTTGGCTCATTAGAGCCATGTGAATCAAACAAAAGGTGTTGCCCAAGAGAACATGGCCAAGGCTGGCCATAGCCAGGCCCGCCGGCCGAGCCGCCCAGGGGCAAGAAATCAAACACGCCCTTAATGAGTTATAATGAGCCGAGCCAAAACGAGCCGAGTTATAACGAGCAAAGCCACTAACGAGCCGGGCCGGCTCAATATCCACCCCTACACAGCAAACTAACATTATAGTAAACGACACTACCTATAAAAGGGGGCTCTCTCTTGCATGGCCCTTTGGGAATTATTTAGTGGATTGAATACCACTTTTTTTTGAAGTAAATGAATACCACTTGCTAGTAGTACTATCAAGCAGTATTTTGTCAAATCATTCTCAAGGATTTGAGGTAATTGTCTGAGTTTCTTTAATTAGAGAAATAGTACATTTGTACGTGCAGCCATCCTTTTATTTCTTTTTTTGAGTGACATCACTATATGTGTGTGTGTATATTCAAAAAAGATCCGGTGGGTCTAGAAAACCCCAACTCGACTAGGTCGGTGGGGACTCTTTTTTTAGGGTCTAGTCTGGTGCGACCAGGTCAAGCATCTTAATTAGTACACTAATTCTTTCTAAGATGAGAAAAAATCGTTCTCCAATAACTCTTAATCCTGTTAAGGAACAAATGATTGTATTGATTGTTGATTAGGGGGTGGACCCCACTATTTATACATAATGAAGGGGTGCAGAGGCATCCCTTGGGAGGAGTCACGTCCATACAGAAGGAGACACCCCCACACAGTGAAAAGGTGTCCCTTCCCTAATTACATTGACTAATGACTATATTAATTACATGATTAAGCTAATGATCATCACTAACGATTCTCAACACTCCCCCTTGATCAATAGCTTCATTAGATCTTGATGTAATTTGACTTCAATCTTCCTTGGATATTATCTTGTAAAACTCCTCCAAAAACCCTATGGGAAAATCATGAGGAGAAACCAATCTTGTGTGTATATGCCACTAAAACTCCTTTAAAACCCAGTGGGAAAATATTAGGAGAAAATGATATAGCATTATTGTCTTTGTTAGATATTTGTATGAGAAAACCTTTGGTAATGAAAAACTCATATATTAGAATAATGATCTGAGGATCATGTTTGAACATCCTTCTCCAAAACCTAATAGGAAAATATGAGAGAGGATTTATATCTTCTTAAAAACTCTATAGAGAAAACAGAAGATATGACATAGAATATGTCTTGTATATCACCCTTAAAACCTTAATGGAGAAATTAGGTGATATGTTCTTGTATTGTTATTGCCTCATTAAAACCTTTTTATGAGAAACCTTGTGAGGAAAAACTCATACAGGAAAAAGAGTACACTAATCAGATGATTATTTATATAGGTTATATTAGAGAGAGTCTCCCCCTGATTCTTGCAAATCTTTGAGTTGTCTCATACCAATTCCAAAAACATATTTACGGAATAATGATGTTGGTAATGATTTTGTGAATAAATCTGCAAGATTATCACAAGATTTAGTTTGCAAGATTTCTATCTCTCCTACCTTTTGTAGTTGATGAGGAAAGAATAATTTAGGAGTCATATGTTTTGTAAGATTACTCTTTATATAACCTGCTCTCATTTGTGCAATACAAGCAGTATTATCTTCATACATTATGGTAGGGTTCATGATTGAACTTATACCACATGATCGTTGTATGTGCTTTATCATTCGCGAAGCCACACACATTCACGTGATGCTTCAAATAATGCAATTATTTCAGAATGGTTTGTGGATGTGGCTATTAGAGTCTGTTTTGATGACTTCCATGAAATAGCCGTTCCACCATGTAAGAACACAAAGCCTGTCTGAGATCTGGCTTCATGGGGATCAGATAAATAGCCAACATCTGTGTATCCAATTAATGATTTATCTTGGTTAATTTTGTAAAATAATCCAAGATCTATTGTGCCAATGAGATATTTGAAGATATTCTTAACTCCCGCCCAATGGCGTTGTGTTGGAGCAGCGCTGTATCTAGCTAGCAAGTTTACCGCAAATGCAATATCAGGCCTAGTACAATTTGCGATATACATCAACGCCCCAATGGCACCGAGATACGGAACCTCCGGTCCCAATACCTCTTCATTTTCACCTTTAGGTCCGAATTGATCTTTATCAATTTCAAGAGAGCGGACGACCATAGGTGTTTTAGATGGATATGATTTATCCATATTGAATTTACGTAAAATCTTTTGGATATAAGCGGATCGGTGTACTAAAATCCCTGTTGGGAGATGCTCAAGCTGTAAACCCAAGCAAAATTTGGTTTTACCCAAATCTTTCATTTCAAATTCCGTCTTAAGATGGTTGCGTGTTTCATTTATATCTCGTTGAGTTCCAATGATATTAAGATCGTCAACATATACATATATAATACAAAATCCAGTTGAGGATTTCTTGATGAATACACATGGGCAATCATCATTGTTGGAAAAACCCTTCTGAAGAAGGAATTCCTTTAGTCGGTTGTACCACATTCTTCCCGACTGTTTTAAGCCGTATAATGACTTTTGAAGTTTTACACAATACATGTTGCGTGAATGATTCTTGTTCGGAATATCAATTCCTTCTGGAACTTTCATGTATATATCCGAATCTAGTGACCCATATAGATATCTTGTCACTACATCCATGAGATGCATGGATAGACCTTTTTGTCCGCCAATGATATTAGATATCGGAATGTTATACCACTCATAAGCGGAGAATATGTTTCATCGAAATCGATGCGGGTTTCGCGTGAACCCTTGTGCTACAAGCCTCGCTTTGTATCTCACCACCTCGTTGTTTTCATTCCTTTTACGGACGAAAATCCATTTTGATCCCACGGGAAAAATATGACGAGGAGTAGGCATCACTCGCGGAGAATACCTCTCGTTTCTTGAGCGAGTCTAATTCTCGCCTTGATTGCTTCCTTCCATTTGACCCGGTCGGAGCGCTTGATGCACTCTGCCATGGACTTAGGTTCGGATCAATGCGAAGTTCATTTGCAATCTTAGTGGCAAAGTAAATGTCGACATTTGTAGTCTTTCTATTGTATGATTCTCCGAATCAATATAATTAATGGAAATTTCTTGTACCCCTTGTGACTCATCATGATTTCCCACAACGATAGAGTCGGGTCTTCCGATGCCCTAGCATTTATATTATTTTGTGCACTTGTGCTAGGTATGTGATGTATCGTTGAACATCCATATCATCCGGATTTATAATATCTAATTGGTGTCCGTCAACTTGATGTTGATCCGCATTTACTTGTTGTGGAAGTGACCTTCCTAGTTTTCCGGGAGGCTTTTGTATAGCCTTATCCTTCGTTGCAGTACCTCTCCCCCTCTTATTTTGATTTGGGAGTTCTTGAGTAGGAATCTCTACTCTTTCTGGTACATTTGCAGCAGGATTATGTGATTTTGTGACACCCTTATAATTAGTAAATGCTTCGGCAGATTATTCGCAATGTTTTGCAAATTTATAATTTTCTGAACTTCACGTTCAGATTCTATAGTACGTGGATCATAGGACTGGATACCTGTGGTATTCCAATTTATTTCCTGGCATTCTGTTTGGTACTTGTCTCCCCCTAATGCCGGGAAATTGTCCTCATCGAAGATGCAATCAGCATACCGGGCAGTAAATAAATCCCCTGTAAGGGGTTCGAGGTACTTAATGATTGACGGTGATTTGTACCCTACATATATTCCCAATTTTCGATGGGGGCCCATTGATGTACGCTGCGGTGGTGATATCGGTACGTATACAGCGCAACCGAATTTTCGCAGATGGGAAATACTTGGTTGATTTCCACGTACTAACTGCAACGGGGAAACCGTGTTGTATGGAGTAGGTCTAATTTGAATCAAATCAGCGGCGTGTAATACCGCATGACCCCAACATGATGTTGGTAGTTTGCAATTCTGTAGTAATGGTCTAGCAATTAACTTTATTCTCTTGATAAGAGATTCGGCTAATCCATTTTGTGTATGTACATATGGAACGGAGTGTTCCACATTTATGCCTAGAGCCATACAATAGTCATTGAAGGCATGCGAGGTAAATTCAGCGGCATTGTCCATCCTGATGGTTTTGATAGCATATTCAGGATGATGTGCTCTTAACTTGATAATTTGAGCAATAAACCTTGCAAAAGCATGGTTTCTTGTAGATAATAAACATACATGGGACCATCTAGAAGATGCATCAATAAGTACCATGAAGTACCTAAATGGTCCTGTTGATGGATGTATAGGACCACAAATATCTCCTTGAATGCGTTCAAGAAATTGTACTGGTTCAACCTTTATTTTAAGATAAGAGGGTCTTAAAATTAATTTTCCCGTGGCACATGCGGTGCACACAAAGTCTGATGGCTTGGGAAATTTTGAAGTGGTTAATTTGTGACCAATTGAATTGCCGATAATTTTTCTCATCATCCCTATGCCTGGATGACCAAGGCGATCATGCCAAATCTTGAAGACATCAAGATTTTGAAAAATTACCTTGTATGCAACATGTTGTACGGGTTTGATGTATGTGTAATACAATCCTGATGATAGTGAAGGAATTTTCTCAAGCAGTCGCTTGTTATATCCGTCATGTTTAGTGATGAATAGATATTCATCTTTGTTGTCACTATTTATTTCTACATGGAAACCATTGCGACGGATGTCTTTGTAGCTCAATAAGGTACGAGTTGAATCGGGATACAAGAGTGCATCCTCAATTACTATTTGAGTACCCATAGGGAGAACTATTGTGGCTCGTCCCGAACCAACAATTATAGCATCGCGTCCGCGATAGTTGTGACATTTCCTTTACTCTTTACGAGAGTTTGGAAATATTTAAGTTCTCTGAGTATGGTGTTAGTTGTGCAACTATCCACCAAACAAAGTTCTTCCTCCATTTGGATTGTTCCCGTATGATAATCTAGAATGAGTAAATAAATTATAAGTTTTGAACTCATAGATTATACAATACATACTTTATTCAATAATATTATAAGTAGCATATGTCTTACAATATTATGTGACAACAATTATTACAACACAATTATTACATAAATATGGCTATAGAACGAAGTTCTTTGAAACTATAGAACGAAGTTCTTGTCGGGGAGCATAAATCTAAGACATGTCTCCGAACACGTCATTGGATGGTCCATCCACAAGCATGTTGTCGGTATCGTCGATGTTATCGATCATCATGTCGTCTGTGCCGAAGAATTCGTCCAACTGCATTGGATCTTTCTCCTTGTTGTGTTCCGCGGGAACATCCTTGGAGCAACCGGCATCCGGAGTGTGAGTAGTGAAGTGTGCTTCAAACTTGTCCCCATGAACTTGCTTTCCAGCGTGCTTTTGGTAGAGATCAACCAAATGCTTAGCGAGTGTGGCACTTTCTAGTTGTGTGATTGTGGCAACCACACCTCGACAAGCTTGAGAGTTGTCATGAGCATTGTTTTTCTTGAAAGTGTTTTTGTTGTTTCTAGAACCCTTGCCTTTCTTGAAATTCTCGCTTTTTCCATTTTCCCTTGAAATTCCTTTTTAGTTTCTTGCCACCGAACTTTTTATTATTATTATTCGAGCATTGAAATGTACTTCCTAGGCAGAGGTGCTGCACCCACGGGGCGCATTTGATGATTCTTTGTTAAGATCTCATCATGCTTTTCTCGCTTGGAGTAAATCATATATTAAATCGGAATATTTAGTATACTTGTGGCGACGGTATTCTTGTTGCAATATCCGTTAGCGAGGAAGAAATGTAGATAGAGTCTTTTCTATCATATCCGCATCATCCAAAGGTTGATTGCAAAATCGGAGCTTGGAACAAATCTTGTGGACGAGCAGAATTGTATTCGCAATCGATTTGAAATCCATAAGACGAAGTAGTGACCACTCTCGTCTTGCTTCGGGCAGAATTACGCCTTGTTGTTGATTGTAGCGTTCTTTGAGAGAATCCCAAAGTTTCTTAGGGTCATCTTCCATCATGTATTCTCGCTTTGAGGTCATGGTGGAGATGGTGTCGTAGAAAGTGCAAGGTCGCAAACTTTTTTGTCTCCGGGATAGGATTTTGTGGATCGGGTTCATTAATTGTATTAATGCAATCTTTGGTCGTTAGCACAATCTTGACATCCATAGCCCGAGGTTAGGTAATTACTACCATCGACGGCAAGTTCGGTGAAGTTTTTATTGATTAATTTAGCCATTTTCCTACATGAAAGAACCATGTATAGCATTAATTTACTGATGTAAATTTGTGTTGTAAAATAGGCAAAATATATATGTAAGATGATTCTTACAAATTAAGGTGTATTTTTATATATATTTTATTTCCTGTAGGAATAAATTTTGACTTAATAGTCATTTATATGAAATTTTGGATATACATATTGAAGGTAATCATCATAAAGATGTAGACCTCACAATGATGAGCAAAAGCTGCCTAAAAACGCGGATCTCAGGGCAAATAAGCTCTTAGTAAGAACTTATCGCAGCCAGCGTCTAGGTCACATCACCTTGTGTTATTCCAAATTATATGTATAAACCTTAATTTTAATTTTGCTTGATATTCTACATGATGTAGAGAGTTGAATTTTAAACCATGCAAAAATAATTATTGCATAAGAATTGTTCTAATACTTAGAAATGATCTGCGGATCATAAACATGAATAATTACTGCGGTAATTATAATATTTAAATTACACAAGTACATATACCGGATGGTACAAATACTATTGTTTGTCACAACATAAAATTACAGAACAATTCGAGGTCTAAAACATATATTTACGGCACTAATTAAAAGGTGAATATATAAAGGATAAAAGCACGAGGGCTAAACGTAAATTTAGGGGGTTTTCCTGGACTTTTTGAAAGTTGAGGGGGGTTTTCTGAACTTTCGGGAAAAGTAAAGGCCTTGCGGCCTGAGGGCCACCGTCCTCCGCTTAGTGGGCCGGCCGGCCTGCTTATGGCCCGTCGAGGCCTTAATGGCCCAGCCGGCCCAGGCTGTACCGCCGTATAAAAGGAGGCAGGAGGGGGCGGTTAGGGTTTACCCCTAACCCGCAGCCGCCCCCCATCCAGAGCCCGATGCGGGCGGGTGGTTCTCAGGAGGAGGCGCCGGTCATGCTGCGCGGCGGCGGCGGCCGGGCGGCCGGCCGGCGGCGACCCCCCCCGGCGGATGCGGTGGGGGTTGGTGCGGCCGGCCCCCTGTTCTCCCCCTCCCTTCCCTTCTTGGCTTGGGCCCGCCCCCCGTTGGCCGGCTTGCGCCGGCCGGCCGTCGGCCGAAGGCCGGTCGTCGGTGTCGGAGGAGGGGGAGCCCCGGCGCGGGCGGGCTCCGGGGAGCCGCGCCGGAGGCCCGGCGGCGGTCGGTGGCCCCCATCCCGGCGGCCGTAGGTGCGGATGCGGGCGCGCGGCCGTGTCCTTGGTCGCCGACGACGAGGATGGTGATGGCGGACCGCCATCGTTGGTGAAGAATGGTGGAGCACCACGGCGAGCCGCCATGGTTCCGATCGAGAAGCTCGGGTGCGCCGCCGTGAAAGAACCGTCGAAACCGGGAGTTGTAGCGGCGGCCTGAGGGCCAAATCCGGTGTTGCCGGTCACCGTCGTCGGTCCAGGTACATTTAGGTCAGGAATGACCCCAACTCCTTGTACTTGTGTTCCAGGGCGACGGATGCGGACGATGAGGCGGCGGCGAGGAGGCTCCTGCGGAGGTGTCGGCGTCGGAAGACGCCGTGTCGCCGGTGGTGGACCGCGGGAGGCAAGTCCGGTGGTGTACGGCGGCGTGGAGGAGCGGTTGGTGCGGCGGCGGCGAAGCACGGCATGGTGGAGGGAAACGTGGTCCACGGCGGCCACGGAAGTGGCGGCCTCGACCTCCACGTCTACCACGACGACGGCCATGCCGTGCACCGCGGGTACGAAGAAGCGGCGGCCTCCATTTGCTTTGATGGGGATGACTAGATAGGTAGCAAATGCAGTTTCTACTAGTCTAAATGAGGATTCTGGATCCATTTTGCTAACCTTGGATGAACTCCGGCGTGTTTTGCCGGCGGTGAGGGCCTTTCTGGCCTCTCTGTGTGCGTGCGTGCGTGATGTTGCTCAGAGAGCGTGCTGATAACGTGTTAAGGAACAAATGATTGTATTGATTGTTGATTAGGGGGTGGACCCCACTATTTATACATAATGAAGGGGTGTAGAGGCATCCCTTGGGAGGAGTCACGTCCATACAGAAGGAGACACCCCCACACAGTGAAAAGGTGTCCCTTCCCTAATTACATTGACTAATGACTATGTTAATTACATGATTAAGCTAATGATCATCACTAATGATTCTCAACAAATCCATCCTTCTAATCTTTTAAGATTTGGGGAAAGTTATCATGTAATAATTCTGCGTAAGGGTCGTGCGTAATTTAAAGGTGTGGAACGAATAGAGGGTGGATAAATATTACTTCCAACACTTTTTAAGAGTTGTAAAACTTCGTATTTTTGGAAAGAAAAAAATTGAATACTCCCTCTAACCAATTATGTTAGAGGATCTTTGGCGACGTCACGGTTTTAGTGTGTTTGGTCTCGTCTAATTCCTTGAAGTTTTCTACGTAGCTACCAAGATCTGGTCACGCATTATTGATTTTCTGAGAAACAGACTTACGATCGTGATTATTTCCCCCCGAGTATGTCTATATGTAGTTTTGGAGGATCTATATAAAAAGGGTTTTGCTGCCGGTCGAATTATTAAGGATATCATCATCCGCGCTAGCTGCGCTACCAAGGACCGGCCAGAATAATGGAGGAAGACTCGAGCCTGTTTATGCAGTGGGCGATGGACACGCTGCAGCACGAGCGACCGATGGCCGCCGTCGTCAACGACGGCTGCGGCAGCGAGGCGACCTTGTTCCCGTCGCTCCGGGCGCTCCGGGAGGCCTCGCAAGCGGTTGAAATGGTCCAGGAGCTGATCGCAGCGGCGGCCCCGGCGAGCAGCTGGAGCTCCGGCTCCGGCGACACCACCGACGGCAGCAGCGGAGGCAACAACTCGGCAGGCGGCGCGGCCATGGATCACGACGCCTGGCCTCCGACGCCCAACTCATCGGCCAGGCGCGCCGCCGCTCTTGGCAGAAGAAGCAGCGGCACCAACCCTCCGGTGAGCTGGAACTTCGGCGCCGGCTCGGCGCTGACAGGCAGCGACGGCGGCATTCTGGCGGAGGTCGCCCCCACGCGCCGCCTGCCGGAGATAGTGTGCGGGTCACCACCCATGAGGAGAGCCAGCGTGAAGGGCACCGGATCCATGTCCGCGCCGTACGCTCAGGACCACATCATCGCGGAGCGGAAGCGGCGGGAGAAGATCAACCAACGCTTCATCGAGCTCTCCACCGTCATCCCCGGCCTCAAGAAGGTCCTGATGACCAGATCCAAATCAAATCCCTTTCACCCCTTGGACATGCAATTTTCTGAAATTCTGACACAGATCGCATGATGCGACGACGATAAATTTCTGATCAGATGGACAAGGCGACGATCCTTTCGGACGCGACCAAGTACGTGAAGGAGCTCCAAGAAAAGCTCAAGGACCTGGAGGCTGGCGGCAGCAACGGCAGGAGCATCGAGACCGTGGTGCTCGTCAAGAGGCCATGCCTCCATGCTGCGGCGGCTGCGGCCGCGCCCGACGACGACGATGGCTCCCCGCTGTCAGCGTCATCCGGCACGCCGGCGGAGAGGAAGCAGCTGCCGGAGATCGAGGCGCGGTTCTCGGAGAAGAGCGTCATGGTGAGGATCACCTGCGAGAACGCCAAGGGCGTGGCCGTGAAGGTGCTAACCGAGGTCGAGGAGCTCCACCTCAGTATCGTCCACGCCAATGTCATGCCATTCCCGGCGGGCACTCTGATCATAACCATCACAGCAAAGGCAAGTTTAGGCTAACCAGTCTAATCTAATCCGTATGTAACCCCTCCTTGTTCGTCAAAAGAAAAAAAAACCTAACCCGGTCTAATCAACACTGATCACATAATTGCAGTGCTACTGTGCTTCATTATTTCTTGACAACACTTTTGATAGTCTTGTGATGTGAAAAAGAATACATCTAATGAGGGCAGGACATGCTAAAATACAAATTATCAGTACTATCGATAGGATATTAAAATCCATCAATTTCACTTTGTTCCATGTTCTCAGGATACCTTTTGCACAATTCAATCGATGATGACAAATGGTTCAACTTTAACTTTTTTCTCACAAAAACTTCCATTTCACGATAAGGTTGTGGGTGAGAAAAAAAATCAGTAGCCCATGTTTTGAGGCTAGCTTGATTCAAATGTAATTTTCAATGCTTGGTTTCATTTTGAAGGCTGAAATTGCATTAATTCACTGATCGATCTGTCCTTGACATATATCAAACCCTGCATAGATACAGCGATGCATATATATATATATATATATATATATATATATATATATATATATATATATATATATATATATATATATATATATATATATATATATATATATATATATATATATATATATATATATATATATATATATATATATATATATATAGACATATAGTTGTCCTGATCATATCTCTTCTTAATTTTTCTTTCTTTCCTTCCTTTTTGGGGGTTTAAACTATATACTACTATAATCTAGCTGAGTTACTGATCCTATATTAGAAAGTGAGGTGTTATGTAATTTATGTTATGGTACATCCAAATAATTAAATTATGTCTATTACTTCTTTCTACCTACAATTTATTTGGATTTAAAGCAATGCAACCTTTTCGAGTTCCAGCACAAAGGCATGCATAATCTCATATATATGAATAATGAAACAGAGGCATATATGTTCTTACTAATCATGAGGCCTACATTAGTTATCATGCCATTGTACAATGGTACTAACTATCTAGTTACAATTTGTGTGAGTGAAATAATCAACAGACAAAAAAGGCAAAAAGGAAAACATCTAAATGACCTAATTTTCTAAGATCTCGTTGCAAAGGTTGAGACTGTATAGATGGAATTGTAAGTAACCGTTAAATTATGTGTTAGGTCGTAAGCATTTGTGGACTCAAAATATCTTATATATCATTCAATGATCTAGATTACGATCAAGTTCATAACTTGCAATTGTTGGTGATGATTTTTTTCAACTATGAGAAGAACACTAGCTAACTGAAATATTGATGATAAATTATATAAGTATACAACATATCAATAGGTTAATGACAATCTTTTCGTTTTTGATCGTCAGGTGGAGGAGGGTTTCACCGTAACTGCAGAGGAGATCGTTGGAAGACTCAGTTCTGCGCTACATACTGCAGCAGCACAATAACAGCTGCAACAGCACTACTGATGAGGAAACAGAAAACTAGTTAAAGACTTGCATTGAGCCGGCATAATTAAATACCTACATACGGCTCTGTGAAAAGTATAGCAGTCGATGCCATATATATAGGATATGATATGCTTGTTGAGTGTGTTTCTCTGTTTTTTTAAACAATTTATTATGGCTTGAGCTTTTTTCCATTGGCTGCGCGATTTCCCTTCACGTACGTGTAGTGTGCATACGACAGAGACCATGAACTGGTGATGGTCATGAACATGCACGCTGGTGGTGGATGCTCGATCGACACGAGAATTTCTGCACCACATGTTTGGAGTTTGGCGCATCAACATCGTCATGGTCGTCGCTTCCGAAGAGATAAGGTGGGCATGTACCATCAAGTGCTTTATTTGCAAGTTGTCAAGTTGATTTCGAAGTTTTGAACCAATGCAAGCTTATTATTAGCTCGACGCTTTGTAAATAAATAAATAAATAAATAGCCATGTGCTTTTATCACTGTTCGTGATTCCGGCTGTCTCCATCGATCTGCATCTGTGCATTTACAATCAGTGATGTACATTTAGTTCAAAAATCATACCTTTGAGCAATGTTAAGTAGAATACAGTAAATTTTGTAGATACCATCATCACGTCTGTTCCTACATCAAATACTAAGGGGTGGAGGGGTTATACGTATTTTACTACTTTGTATTACTCATATGGGTAAATTTTGAAACTTGTGTACTTGCATGCATCATTCTTCCGAAAGAAATAAATTTGGAAGATCTCATGAAATTAATTATTTGGGAGCAATTCAATGAATAATAATTCAGAAAGTGTTTTTTTTTTGGTACACGGTGAAGCATTTGCTCTCGAAGAATAACTACTAAGGGAAACTCCTTCAACATCACTCGACGAGCCGACTGCCCAAGCTAGACCGATAGTTCTATTCTATATGGGGATGCCCAGGTAAATGAATGAGATCATCATTTCGTTCCCATCTAGCTCGTTATGATGATAGCATCCGTAAAAAACCAGACTTGTGGTTTGTTCTTGATGGGACATCAGCTTGCCAAAAGGCCCAGCAAGTTGATCAAGCAACTTGAAGATTGAGAATAATATAATCATCCAGCAAGTCTGGACAACAGTCAACATGACAATAAAGGAAGAGGTGCTCCACTGTTTCCTCTGTTGGGATACACAACACCGACACTTAATTTTGACTTTACACAATGCAACCAGTGAAAAGACGGGTGTGTGGTTGTCAAAAAGAAAAAAAAAAGGAAGGGTGGACTCGCTCCGGCTGTTCCAATAATCAGCCATTAATCTGTAAGCCTTTGAAGAAGAGAAAATGGATGATCCCAGAATGCAGGTCCACTGGTCAGGGTCAGCTGTTCGGCAGGCCAGTTCTCTTCTCGATCGGTACTGTATAAGAGGCCGGTCTTGTAACTGTAACAAGGCCTGACTTGATATATATATATAGTGGCAAGCAAGTGCAGAGCTGTTTGTAACGACAAGCTATATGCATGTAGTAGTCTCGCAATCAACGAAAGGGTACGGTAGCACCGTAGCAGCATTAAGCTAAGGGAGAAATAAATAAATGGTTGTTTGAATAACCAGTATAAGTATCTGCGGCAAATCCTACAGGGCCCATTCTGATACTGCCCTGTGTGTGTATATAGTATTCTTGGTGAATCGTGAGCGTTCTTCCTGACCGAAACATTGACACATCAGTATATATAGACAGCTCATCAGTGACAATCTCCATATGATGTGTGATGAAGGACCTTTCATATTTTTTATTTCCATTATTGCTAAGCGCAGAAACATAAATAATGCATATGGGAGTAGCTGGCTAACCGTGTAGCGTGTCTAGGAGTAGTATTTAATTGACACAAAAGATTTTGGATTGCGAAGCTTTCTTCTTCTTTTTCCTTTTGGGTGCCTTCTTCTAGAAACATTAATATTTTTTTTGGGTGATTGCATATACATGTAAGAAAAACACCCGCACGGTGTCTTTTAAATGTTTTCAGCTAGCAAGCTTGATGAGAATAAAAGCTCGCTTCTATATGTGTGCTCTCCATGGCCTTCTCTTTCGACTTCGTGTACAATATTCTTTCTCTCGGAACAAACCAAATTGCACAAATCAGCACTTTTCTTTTGGAACAAATCTGTCGTACAGATCAGCAGAAGATCTGCAATACGTACCTTTGGGTCGACATTGTTTTGGAATTTGGGCAATATGCTTTTGGGAATTTTCTAACGTTAACTACTACTACTCCCATTATAAGTTGTACTACATCTATATATGCACCTAGAAAATCTAAAATGGTCTGCAATTTGAAAGGGAAGAAGTAATATATAAGATGCCCAAATATTAAATTGTATTCTTATATCAGCTTTGGACATATATTCATTTAGTTTTAGATTCACCAAAACTTTCAACGCTGAAGGCTGCTGTGACCTGTGAGTACATACGAGTACGCTGTTAGAATCAAGAGAACAGAAAAGAACACATAAATGCTGCTCACACAGTCACACACCTTGGGCCCTGCTTGGCGCATATGGGCCATCGACCCACATGAGCACGTTCCCTCCTAGGCTGACCTAGCCAGCCAGCGCTCATGTGGACGACGCCTTTGTCCTAGCTGGACTGGTGAACCTAGCCACTAGGACGCCACCTGCGATTGGGTTTATAGTCCAATGATAGGACGTTCCAGTGGGACGCAACCCACCAGGGTTCAAATCCTAGTGTTTGCACCTTTTCCTAGATTTTCCAGGATTTACCGGCGTTATGCGTTAAGTGGTAAGCGACGTTCCCGTCGACGACGAGGCGCCATAGGTGACTTCGGAATCTCCAGATCTGCCAGTGCTCAGTCCTTCAGAGGTGCTCATAGGAGTAGGGTTTGCGTACGTGTTTTCATAAGGGTGAGTGTGCGTGCGTGTTGTGAGTGTCTGCATTGTACTGTGTCATTCTAAAAAAAAGCTAGGACGCCAACTTGTTATAATTATTTGATCGGTAGATAGATGTGAAGAAAGTTGTAGAAGGATTTTAGAGCTTACTGCGAGGTAAAATGTAAATATTTACTCCATCCTTTCTTAAATACATAACACCGTAGACTTTTTGTTCCAACTTTGACCATCAATATATATTGAACAAATTAGTTAACTAAAGTAAAATGTATATCATTATATCTATTATCCAATGTACTTTAGATTTAATTTGTTGGTTTATTGATTTACTAAAATAGTTGTAGAAAAGACAAATAGTCAAATTGATGAAAAAAGGCAATGGTGTCATATATTTAAGAACGGGAGGAACTGAGGAAGTACTCTCTTTGTTCCAAAATGTTGACCGTTTCAATTTTTTTAATTCATAAATTTTGCTATATCTAAATGTAGTGTGAATTTAGAAAAATCAAAATAATCGACAATTTGGATCAGAAGAAGTATCATATGTTAGGAGGAAGAGATAGATCTACCATTGAGTCGAACCCATGCTCCAAGATGACTTAGAACTGACATATCACTCTTAAAATCTGGATATTTCGAATTCGACATTTGGATAGCTATTGGTCTCAAAAAAAATGCATAGCCAGTGGTCTCAAAAAAAATTGAGCCCAAGATTGCATAGCTATTGGTCTCAAGAAAAAAATCGCATACTCCCCCGGTGTTGCAAGTAGAAGACATTTAGGACAACAACACGATCTCCAAAGCATAACTTTAACTTGTATTTTCTATAAAAATATTTATTGTAAATTTATATATGTACATTTTTATATATGAAAATAATTTTCAAGACAAATATGTTGATATGATTTTTCATATTTCCAAACTCAACAACTTAAAAGTTATTCAAGATTTATAGTCCTAATATTTGACCCAAACCTTGTCCAAAACGTCTTCTAACTGCAATATAGAGGGAGTAGCTAAGAAGGAACCTCCAACATACAAAGGTCCTTTCCTTCAAAAAAACATAAAAAGGTCCAATTTTGCACCCTCGTGAGAGCACCTCATTGTTACCATAACTTTCACATCCGACACTACCGGATTCGCGCGCTTTGCCGTGAGCCGGCGGTGCACGACAAAGACAAGAATACGCACAGCACAGCCTTTGCCGTGCACATTTTGATCGAGCGCACGGCAAAGGGAGCTCGGCGCATTTTTACCCGGCAAAGAACTTTGTCGTGCGCTTTGGGAAAATGCGACGCACGACACAGTTCTTTGCCGTGCGTAATTTGTGACGCACGGCAAAGAATGGTGTTGACGGCCGTCCCCGGCGAGACGGCGTCACCCGCTCTTTGCCGTGCGCCACCCACAAATACTCAAGGCACAGAAAAAAGAAAAAAAAGAAAAAAAAGCAAGGCAGGCCAGGGCCCGCCTCCGCCAGCCACTACCACGCCGTCGCCGGCCGCCGGTCCTCCGTTCCCCATGCCGGCCCCACGCCGGCGACGCCACCACCACCACACCGTCGCGACTCCTCCGGCTCCTCCCAGTGTCGACCGCTGCCAGAGAGGCAGAGAGGATGAGAACGCCGCACGAGGACGGAGCGGGGACCGCCGGCCACACGCCGGTGGGAAAGGAGGCGGACGGAGCGAGGAGCCTCCGTGCGTCGGCCGCGAGGGGAGGGGGCCGCCGGGTTCGCGCCGGCCGCGCGGGGAGGGGGGCCGCCGGATCCGCGCCGTGGGCCTCGCGCGCGCGGCCGCGGGGGGAGGGGGGCCGCCGGATCCGCGCGGGGGGGCCTTCGCGCGCGCGGCCGTCGGGGGAGGAGGCGGCGCGCCGCCGCGCCGGCCGTCGGGGGCGGAGGAGGCCCGGCGCGCCGGATGCGGAGGTGGCCGCGCCGGATCTAGAGGCGGCAAGGAGGCCGACCATGAGGAGCTCGCCGCCGTCGTCTTCCGTGCTCGGGGGAGCCGATCGAGGGTGAGGGAGACGGCGTCGGCGACCACGAGCCGGGAGAGGGAGGCTGCCATGCACCCGCCGCCGTGTGCCCGCTCGCACGCCGCCGGCGTGTGCCGCGCGCGCGCGTCGTCGTGCGCCCGTGCGCGTGCCGTTGTGCGCCCGCGCGCATCGCCGTCGTCGTCGATGGTCGCCGTGGAGGAGGAGGTGGGAGGGGGGCGGCGACGGCATGGGAGGAGATGGGAGGGGGCGGCGGCGGGCGATGGGAGGGGGCGGGGACGGGGGCGGGGGGGGTGGGGCTAGGGTTTGAGGGTTAAATAGGCCGGCGGGGGGGTGGGCGAATGGGCCGGCGGTGGGGAGGGGGAAATGGGCCGGCGGTGGGGAAGGGGGGAAATGGGCCTCCGGTTCTTTGTCGTGCGTTTGACAAGAGGCGCACGACAAAGAATTCTTTGTCGTGCGCCACTTGTAAAACGCACAACAAAGCTATTTCTTTGCCGTGCGCCGGCGCACGGCAAAGAATTTTCTACGATTTTATAAAATTCATAAAATTTATCAAATAATTTTTTAAAAAATTATAAAATGAAGACAAGCCAATTTATGTTGTATATTGCTTATAGAAACAAGATTTGAAGTCAAAACTTAATTTGAATGTCGCGTCACGTACAAATCTAACCATATCTTTCGTGACTCTATGAAACACTCTGAAACTTCTAGTGAGATACTTCGGTTTCTAAACACCATCCATGACGACTTGCTCAAAACACTCTATATGATTTATCACAAGCTTCACACAGGATATCATGAGCCCTAGACGAATCTCATGATTTTCAAAATTTGTTTGCATTTTTTACAATTAAAAAACATGGCAACCGCATGTGGATTTTCATGATTCGCGCAAAATGTTCAAAATTCCACCCAATTTCATGGATAAGGTAATAAAAATATCTAAATTACATTAATATCATTTTTCCACAAATTTTACTCCGTTACTTTATGCACTTGCAGTTCAAATTTGACGTATGCGGCAAAAATTCTTTAAGTGACACATAATTGTTAAAAATAGTAAATTTATCAAGACATGCATAAGATTGAAATATAGAGTATAAAATAATGTTTTTGAGGTGGACAAACAAAAAGAAGTACAAAAATTAAATTTTTTAACTACTATTTATTGAAAAAGTGGAGGAAGGAAAAAATATTTGCCGTGCGCCGGAAATTAAAACACACGGCAAAGACTAACGGCCATTTATTGCAAAAGTGGAGGAAAGAAAAAAATCTTTGTCGTGCACCCGAAATTAAAACGCACGGCAAAGAATCTTTGCCGTGCGTCAGAAAATAAGACGCACGACAAAGATTCTTTGCCGTGCGTTTTGTTCGCCGCACGGCAGAGAGCTTCTTTGCCGTGCGCCCGATAAAAGACGCACGGCAAAGATTTAAACGCACGGCAAAGGCCGCGTTTCCGGTAGTGCGAGCTCCAGTTTAGATGGTAAATAGCTATTTCGATAGTGTCAACAAAGGATTAATCTTGATGCACTCAAACACTTGATTGTACCTCTCATGAGAATTATGCCTTTTTTCCGTAGTACATGAGGCAGTTAGTTTCTTGAGTACTATATTACTGCTTTTGCACTGGTACTATTCGGTATCTTCCAAATATAAAGTTGTACCAACTTCGGGCATATTCATTTCATTTCATTTCATTTCAGGTACACCTTATGTCCTTATCGTGCACTTTCAACGCTATCAAGAACGCTGTTAGTCGTATACTAGTTGTTACAACCATGCAAACAGAAACAGAGACCACACATACATGCATGCAGCTCCACCTTATTAATAATTGGTCCCGCTGGGCACACATAGTATGAGCCATCATCTTCCGCGTGAGCTGGTGTCCCCTAGTCCTGCCGTTGTGCCCTAAATCGACCAAATCTTAGACGTCATTTATGATTGTGTCGAAAAAGGGAGTTTGAGTTTATATAGGAGTACTGTAAAATAGTAGGGTGGGGAGATATACCCTCATGAGGAGTCAAGTGTAAATCTTATTTGAAAAAAGATGTAAATCAAAACTGACCTATAAACAATATATAACTCTTATTTAGGATTTAGCTTTTACATACATATCTATTCCGTCCATTTCAAATTGTAGCTCGTTTTATCTTTCTAGGTTCATAGATATTATTATTAGAAAAAAAATCAAAATTACTCCCCTCAAGTATAATCAAAGTCTGAATAACCACCTAAGTATTTCTTGGTTCAATTTACCCCCTGAACTATGCCATTTAGTTCAGTTTACCCCTTAACACAATTTATCTTTTTTTTCTCTATGCACAAGTGGAGTTTTAAGCTCAAATTCGCAAGTTTATAGTAGACAACATAAGGTATGTTAAAAACATATAATAAACTTTTCATCACTATTTTGATAGGGTAAGATATTTAGTAATTAAATTTATCCTTAATATACAATTTTTTTGTCTAGTATTTTTCAAATGTAGATTTTGATGTCCACTACCATCCTTCAAAGTGTAAGATTAAAATTCAACTTGTGTACTCCCCCTGTCCGAAAAAGAATGACGTTTTAGGATTGTCTTAAGTCAAATTTTCAACTTTGACTAAGATTATAGAAAAACTACATATAATTATGGTATGAAATACATATCATAAGATTCATCATGAGATCTAATTTTATAATATATCTATTTGATGTCATAAACCTTGATATTTTTCTATAAATTTGGTCAAAGTTGAGAAAGTTTGACTTAGAACAATCCTAAAATGTCATTCTTTTTTTGATGAGTATGGAGTAACAAAAATGGCAAACTGCATTATGGGGTAAGTCAAACCAAATGACATAGTTTAGGGAGTAAATAAATTGAATTAAAACATAGTTTATGGGGTTATCTGGACTTTCTCTACTCCCTCCGGTTCCATATTAGAATTCTCTACTCCCTCCGGTTCCATATTAGAATTCGTTTAGGACAGTGACACGATCACCAAAGCACAACTTTGACTTCTCTTTTCTATAAAAAACTTTATTGGGAAGTTATATATGTATATTCTTATGAAAGTAATTTTCAAGACAAATCTATTATATGATTTTCATATTTTCAAACTCAACAACTTAAAAGTTTATGATTTATATTTCTAATATTTGACTCAAATCTTGTCCAAAATGATTTCTAATAGGGAACCGAAGGGAGTATACTTGAAGAGAATAATTTGGATTTTTTCCCTATTATTATGCCAGGAATACCGAACTCCATCACTGATCAAGCACCTCGTGGTTGCCATCACCTTTCACATCCGACTCTATTTTAGATGATTGATATAATCTTTCAATCATATCAGCCAGTGCTTCCCCTTGATGCACTCAAACACATCATTCGTTGACCTCATCTTAATTAGCTCCGTTTCACGTTATTTTTTTCGAATCATGCCCAATTTGAATGTTCAAATATGATGATCACAAACTTCACAAAAACATGCATATATGCGAAATTTGCAAAATAGCAAACAAACCTTGGCAACACATTGTCTATTTTATTTAGTTCTAGTCGATCATGAGATATATTTCCAAAACGAGTTGATTTTGATCATGAGCAATATACATCGATCTGATAGTATCAATTGTACCTCGATCGGATCCACCACTTTGCACACTATCAAAAAATGTTGTTGTTAGTATATATGTACTTCCTCGGTCCCTAAATAATGCATCATCATTTTATTTGATACTACCTCTGTTTTTATTTAGATGACGTACGTTTCGGACAGCAGTGCCAGTGTTAAATGGCTTAGGATTCCATCCGCCCGCATCAAATATATAAAAACAGAGGTAGTATATTGGTTAGCCAACGTCAAATATTTGAGAGTTGGAGTGATTGTTAGCTAGATGCTTCGATCCGGCCAGCTGAAATCAAACAGAAACATACTATATATCTTCTGTTCGCCTTTTGGGCCCTGCTGGTAAATACGCCAAGGACCCACGTGAGGATGTCCCCTACTATCCGAAATTAATTTTATGTTCGTTGTCAGTATGGGTCATCATCTAATTACTGTAGTGATTGTGCGACTGCGATGACCGGATGATTTCGTCTTCTTTGCAATGTTACTACTCATTACCCGACCAGCTGCATCATTAATTCAATGCCGGCCTCCACCGTCCTAGCGGTGGCCGCAGTTGCAGTTGCTCAGTATTTAGATGCTAATCATAAGCATGTGATGTGATATACAGTATATAGTACTCCTATGCTTTTATTTACTGATGTTGCCGCTTTGTTTTTTGGCCTTATTTCTAGTAAACCGTGGCTTTTGCTGTTCATCTAGTAGATACAAGCCATGCCACACGTACATATATAGTAAAAACTATGAATTGTCAAAATAATCTACTACGTACATGGAGTAGGTCATTAACGTATATTAGTAAGAATATATTACCACTTACTAGCTACCTAGAGAAGGGGAGGGCCGTAGGAAGAGAATAAAAGAAGAGGTAGAGAGAGCGCCAGCGGGGGTGGGAAAAAATTCACCAATCTGATTAACCGATTTTTTTGTGATTATTCGGTTAATACTTTGTCACTGTTAGGTTAAGCAAAATTTATTCTGGTATGAATCAACATTAACTGAATTAATCGAAATGCTTGCTAACTTGTTATATTAAACACTAAAGTTGTCACTATTTCCATATTCAAATGTATTTCTAGTAGACTTTATTTGTTAGAAGCATTATTTGCTGCTTTTGCCTTTTGTTTAATTGCATGATCGATGACTAGTTAGGTGCTTTCTAATACGATTATGCTATAACATTATCTTCTTTAGAAGTATAATACTCCCTCCATATCGTTTTAATTGTCGCGGTTAGTTCAACAGAAAAAGACCCAAAATATTTGACGTTGTAGTTCACATCAAAAGTGGCTTCCCATTTTTACCCCTGGCTCCACCGCTTGCTTTCATGAGTCTCTGCTGCTGTTACCGGTCTCTCCTGACTGCTCTCGTCGGCAAAAACGTAAACTCCTTTCTTCCTTAATTCTGTCGAACCTGCCTGCAGCGACATATAATACGATATGGAGGGAGTATGTATTTTGGTTAACCATTAACCGAACCGATTTGCGTCAGTTAGTAGTTTTTCAACAACAAATTTGGTTGACGCTTCTCCATAATCGAAATTTTTGATAACCAATTTAACTTAACCGAATTAACTGAATGCCCAGGGCCTAGCCAGCCGGGAAGAAGAAAGTTAGAAAGGGAATGGAAAGACCAAAAATTAAATTAAAAAAGCTTGCTGCATCTGCATGCATGCATATGAACACAAACGAGATCAGTGATGAAGGCCAACCTACCCATGCAAAATCTACTGTACGATGAACATGCGGTGGAGAGAGAGAGACACCGGAGAAATAATGCTGGCGAATCGCCAACATGGCAACATGCATTCTTGATCGACGCTAGCCGCCATCCGAGCGCGTCCGAGCGCGCGCGGTGCGATGAGTACCTGCTGGTTGTTGCTGGGCGGCCTCAGGTCTGTCTCGCCAACCAAGCAGAACTGACGATCGCATTGCATTGGGCTTGTGCACCACGTGCGTCCAGGACGACGTGCAACGCCGACGGCCGGGTGCCTGCCCGCCGCGCCGGTCATCTCTGTGGCTGTAGGCCGGGATCCGACGTGGTGGCAGGATGCAAGCTAGCAATGCGCCAAATGCCCGGCCAGGACCGGTGGCGACAGGGTGGTGCTACTGGCAGGGCCGCAGGGGCCACTTACCTGCCTCCATGCAGCAGTGTGTGGCTTATTGACGACCTATACCATCCACGTCGGGTCGTCCCACCGGTCCAAATGGTAGCGATACATTGTTTATCAGTCTCAATGGAGGAGGTCATCACATAGTTACCAAGATTGGAACCTTAAGTCTCTCATTATTCCCCATTCTCTCTCCTCATAAATTTGCTGATGTGGCAGGAAATTTAATTCTCATGACCCTTACCACTGAGACCGGCCTTAGCTCGCCAAAAATTTTGGTGAACATTTTTTTTGCATGCAGTTTTTTAACACTAATTAAGATATAAATTAATTATTTAAATTAGTTACACGGATGAACAGAAAATTACGAGACAAATCAGTCTAATTAATTTATCGTTAGAGATGGTTTACCTAGCATGATATTATTTAATCATGAAATATTTACTGAGAGAGAATGAGTTTTGTCATTAATCCATATTTAATATCTTTAATTAATGTTCGAACATCCGAGGTGAGAAGTGAAAACTTTTTGACAAAAGGATCGAGTAAGCCACAGTCCGCCACTTGCGATTGCGAGGCTCGACTCGACTCCGCTCACGCTCCAGCTCTCTCCTACTATAGGTAGAGCTAAGCTTAGGTAGTATATGCACAGCATATGCTGCTGGATCTAGATTTGGTGAGTCATTTATATATACTACCTCTCCCAGTACAAATAATGGACCCAGAACCTGTACCGGCGGCAGCCTGCACGCACGCATGCAGTCCTCTAATCCTCGCACGTTACGGCCTTAAAGGCACGGTGCGGTGGCCTCTGGCGGCGTGGCCCGGCCTCAGCTCGCAGCAGCACGCCGCACAGATCGAGCAAAACGGCACGCGGTCGATATCATTCTCCCGACCAGATCGCGTGCTCCACATTGGTGTTTGATTGGAAGTTGGTGTTGATCTCTCGTAAGAGAAAAATGTTGCTGATTGACTGGTTGTTGATATTGAAATTGTTACTGACTCACGGCCAACAAATCAGGCAAACAAAACGTTCATTGCTGCAAAAAGCAAAAGCCCAACAAACTTTTTTCCTTTTTGTTCGTCAAAAAGGCTAGTAAGATCATCAACAGCTACCTAGTAGTACATTTTTGTTGGATTATTGTATACGACGCATCACACACACACGTGGCATAGTCACGCACGCACAGGAAGCTGTGGACGGGTAGTCTAGTCGCCTAGTAGTCGGGCACGTACGATCGCGCGCGGTATCATTGAGGGCACACACATGCACCAAAGATCGGTTAACGTAGTACGTGTCCTCGTTCCTGCTGCTAATGTTACTGCGTCGGCGTCGCCCTTCACTGTGTCCTCTGATCTTGTACGTGTCCACGTGTGTGTGCTTTTCAAGAAAGATGCTGATCATTTGCTAAAAATAGTCGATTATATGTAGTAGTTGGTCCTTTGGAGTACTCCTACTTGTGTGCTACTAGAGCCTATATCACTCCTACACACACCGCGGTGTGCGGTGTGCGGTGTGCCTGTGGAGAGGCACGTGGCTATTGATGGCAATGTCTGTTTCAATCAGAAGCACTATCTGTATGTCAGCAAATAAGTAACTTCATGGGGCCATGGTTGCAGTGGAAGACCTGTTTGAAATAATTCTTGTTCTTTTTTTTCCAAAGAAAGTGATTAATACTTCAACTTCATCTAGAAATTTCCTCTGACAAATTACGTTGTGTGTGGTGTTCGCTTGCGTTGTTTGTGCGGGGTGGCGTTCGCTTCGGCGCGTGATGTAATTTGTCAACGCTCATGCCTTTAATTTCAAAAAAAATTACTTACTCCCTCTGTCCTTAAAGACCGTCATTTTCGCTTCTCGGGAAACAACTTTGACTAAATATATATAAACATATATTAGTATTCATCGTACAAAATAGTATAGTTAGATAGGTATTTGAATCTAGTTTTTTAACAAATTTATTTAAAGATATAAATGTTGCATGTATTTTCTACAAATCCAGTCAAACTTGTGACATAAAAACCAACGGCGACAGTCTTTTGGGGATGAAGGGAGTACGTACATATTTAGAAAAGTAAAAAATGAATAATATTTTAGTACATAGGGAGTAGCATAAGCATTTGACTCATGTACAATGCAGGAACTTTGAAAATAATATTGCCACATTTGATCAAATGGGGCCCTGTACGTGGTGTGGTGGGAAAATATGTACTCCGTATTACTTATGTTAGCTCATGTACCTTGCAAACTCAGTTAGCTTTCGCTTGAAAATTTGCTCACGGACGGCAGCAGCTGGCGGGTATCCAGATCTCCACGGGAAACCAGTACACAATTCTTAATGAATCTCAGTTTGTCCCAACGTAAACAAATAATTGTCCACTTACTACTTACTCCCTCCAACCCAATTTACTAAAGCTTGATGTTGCAGATATTGTTGCTTTTTAAAAAATACATATTTTTAAAAATACAAATATCTCCAGCGTCAAACTATAGTTTGATCCAAGTACATCATATATTTGGGTATACTGATAGTGATAGCATATTAATTTAGAATTGTGAAAATTAACATATTTTTCTATAGACTTAGTCAAAGTTAAAGTGGCTAATATAACAATATGAACTGATGGAGTAGGGCCTTACTGCTAATAACCTATCAATCAGTGACATTATTTAGATAGTATGATCTTCCTGACAGAAGGTCTCACGCACATCAGAGCACACGGAGAGGGTTATTGTATTAATTTTAGTTCAGCGACGTATCGAATCGGCGGCTTTATTTTGTAGCATTAATTAATAAAACTATGATTTTGGTGGGGTTTCCAGCCTAATCTCAATCCCTAGCATTTTCAGAGAAAGGGAAATGCTACCTTTTATTATATGATGAGGTCTAAAAGCACCTGGACACTACTACAACAGAAGAGTGTAATGGCATGCAAGTTGACGCAGCAGTTGGAGTTGGAGGCTTGGAGCCACTTGCATCAACATATGTCGTGGCTTGAGGGGCTACCTATATTCTTATTGTTTTTTTTTTGAAAAAATAGTCACTTTGGTCCTTCAACTTTGCACGAAGCTTCAACTTTATCCCTCAACTTTCAAAGTGGCAAACTTAATCTTTCAACTTTTATTTTTGCGTGCTAATAATAAAGAAATTGCATCGCCCTGCGTCGCATAAAGGGCAACACGGGCAGCACCTCCCGCCGCCGGCGTCGGATCTCCTCTGCTTCTCCATTGTCCCCCCTTCCTTCCCGTCTTAGGCATCTCATCGGAGGTTGGAGGGAGTGGGGCTTTGTGACAACCCGGACTGGAAAATACCGTACTACCGCCTAAACCAATCCACTTCGGTCATTAAACGATAATAAAGTATCATCCTGTCGTTAGTCGTCAGGTTAACGCCCGGTGAATCACTTATATAGCAACAAGGGTCGACATATATGCATTAAAACTCACGCGAAGTCGAGTCCAGAGAAACAACTTAATTAATAACAGAAATTTACCCCGAAAGGTTTAATTATTACAAACCGAAGTTTTTGACATAACAACGTAGTTCAGAGTTTTTAAAACAGCGGAATTAAACTAAGCGGAAAACGAGAACACCACAGGAGGCCAGCCATGATGCCTTCATTCGTCGTCGTCCTCCACCCAATCCAGCTCCCAGCCGGGTGGGATCTCTCCGGGCCACACATCACCAGAAGCATTACCTGGAGCAACAGATTATAGCAAGGCTGAGTATACTAATACTCAGCAAGACTTAACCGTTGGTGATAACTACTTCACCAACTCTAGACATGAAAGGCTTTTTGGCCACTGGGTTTCTTTTGCTGAAAAGTAACAAAGAGTATGTCCTTACTTTCAAGATTTTAGCACAAGTTTTAGTGGGTGTATTCTTTTCTAAATTAGCCATCTAGTACAGACAAGGTTGTACCATACAATTAATCAAGCATAATATTCATCAACTTCCATCATTAGGGATCTCATGGCTAGTGGAGTAAGTAGTCTCAGATAACGGTGAGAGGCCGACAAACGATTGATTCAAACCTTGCAAGGTAGACCGAAACACACGGTGGGATGCCCCCGTGAGGACAACCACCAAGCGGTTCCCAAAACTCTTCAGGTCGGGATCGAATCTTATAGTCTTTGGTGCAGGCTATCCAGTATACCCCGCGAGGCACCCAGACTCACCATACACCACCGGTAGCTAGCCGTGAGATGCATCCCAAGATGAGTAATAGTAAGATCCCTTGCCGCCTCATTAAGGTACTAGGCATACCGGTCCCATTCACGACAAGTGCTTAGTATGTTCAAACACTTAACCCACAATAGCCATTGGACCGGAGTCCACATCCCATGCTCTTACCACATGAGCAATCCATTTAAGGGGATCTTATGATTCCTACCTAGGAACCTATTCTCGCGAGTGACATCATCACCCGACTTGTAACGGTCCTATAGCTTAGCAGCTATCAACCTTCATACTAGTAAGGACACAGGTACCTAGGGATCATACATCTAAGGTTCCATACAACTCCTGAACTTAAATGCACAAGCATCCATGGATAATTGTATATCAAATTTGAAAAACTGGGTCACATGCACCAGGGCTTGCCTACGTCAGCAAAGTTAGTCGGAGCACCCTCGGTGTCGTCGAGTACTTCCACGTACTGCAGTGCAGCTTCCGCTTCTCCTTCCTCGGCTTCTGGCTCGAGCCAGTAGTCACCGTCAGGAAGATCTACACGGAATGCAATGCAGGGTTCAGGTGATGTGATGAATTGATTATTTGTCTTATCCCACTCTTGTTGGCCACATTCACCTTAACAATTAATTAATTACTAATCTCTTTTCATGAAGGTTATTATTGATATGTGTCTTATTCTTTTAATTAAACACTTAACTAATGTTTCCTTTTATAGTTGTTATTTCATGTGAAGATTTAACACTTCACCTTTCACTAGTAAAGGTGTGTACAAAAGATAATCAATTACATTGAATTCTTTAAACAGCAAGGGTGTATTCTTAGATCTTAAATAAGCTTTGCAAACATTTCACAAAAAGTGGTATAAAGAATAAAAAGGCGTTTTTCCTATTTAACGAAACATTAATCTATAGAAGCCTCCAAAGCTTTTATTTAAACAATAAATAACTAAAATTCAGTGGGGGGTTTCTTAAGTACCAAAACATCTATACTAAGCCACTGAACACACATACATGCTTGGTAGGGCAAGAAATTAATTCTACCAATAATTACAAATGGTTAATCACATAAACAAGATAAAAGCATATAAAAATAAATAAGCATCCAATTGCTCCAAACTTCCTCACACATGTTCTCTGGTCCTAAACCATCCTATAAAAGTAGCAAGCACACCTAGAACTACTACTGATCTTGCATTAATCAATTACAAAGGAAAACATACATATATTAAGAATAAATACTTCTGGTCATTCAAAAATTGTGATTAATTCACCAGAGGTGAAACTTGGCATAACAAGACTGGATGCAGAAGTTGGGCTCAAGAACATAATTAGTTTTATCTACGAAAATCATCTAGGCAGATTCTGCATAAAAGGAAAACAATTCATATAAAAATATTTACAACATAACTTTGTGCAATTTTTAGTAAATGAGCTTGCATAACATAACACACAACACACCCAAAAATTAGATACAGAGAACTTAAGCATTTTGAGATATCACAGATCTAGGTTTTTCACATTTCTATTTTTTATGCAAAAAATATCAAGAAACAGCCTAGGTGAGTACAACAAAAGTTGTAGTGCTTTTCACCAGGAGTCCAACAAAATTTGATTTGAATTTTTCTGATTTTTGTACAATTTGCTACGAGATTTACAAGTTTCAGCCAAAGTCAAACACTATTTAAGATGTTGTTTTGCAAGAAAGTCCCTGGAGGTATTGATTCCTTACAGATACGCCCTCGGTTTGCGCTTAGGCCCTCGAAAAGACTCAAGGTCTTACAATGTGGCCCTCGGGTGCGGTGGCCGGCGCGACCGGCGCAATTCCAGCGAGGCCGGCGGGAGTGGGCACGGGGTGGTCTAGGGGGGCCCTAGGACCGGTTTGGGAGGTTGGTCGGGGTGGAGACAGCGCCGGAGGCGGGTGCGGCGGTGGCAGGCGTCGGCGGGCACTGGAGCTCCGGCTCCGGTGAGCTCTCGGTCGTGGCAAGAGAATGGGCGGCGTGCACAACTCTACGGGATCCTAGGGGAGGCGCCGGGGGCGTCGGCCGGCAGTGAAGGTGAGTGGAGTGACGGCTCCGCCGCGGCGGTGCTCATGGCGCGGTGGCGAGCGCTGTGGCGTGTGGTCGTGGTGTTCTTGCGCGAGGGGAGGGGCTCTGGCATTTTATAGGCGAAGCTCTCCGCCTTGGAGCCAGGAGGGACAGAGGGGGAGGCAACCGCAGGCAGCAGCACGTACGGCGGCGGGTTAGCGCGGGCAAGGCCCGGCGTGCGCGCGTATCGGGACGTGGAGCGTGGCAATGTGAATTCCCACGGCGCTTTGGCGCGCGTGCCCGTCTCGGGAGGCCCGCGGCCTAGGGAGGCGCGGCCTCGGGGCGGCCGCCGCGCGCGCCGGGGGCACGGGTCGGTGGTACGGTACGGCGCGACGCGGCGCGTCCGACGCTCCGGCCGGCGCGACGCCACGTTCCGGTAGAAAGTCCTCCCGACTGCTACGATTTGGCCGCGATTTTCTCCAAAATTTTGAATAGAAGTGCACAAAGTGGTGTAGAGCAAAGTTGTAGATCCCACTACCCTCTACAACTTTTACAAAGACTCTATAGTGTTTTACTCAATGGATTTTGCACAAATTGAAGCCAAACTTTGAATGTCGCCATGTCTCGGTGAATAGGAGATGTTGATAGTTGACCCCGTTTTTCATCCTTTTCCACCCAAAATTTGAAATGCCAATCTGCATGAAAGTTGTGTCCCTCGACAAACTGGACAACTTTCATATTGGTAGATTTTGAAGTGTTTAGGTGAAATTTGGAGAATGCGGCAAAAGTTCCGGAAGACATTCACCGACGTCAGGGTTTAAGCGGGGTTTGACCGTGTTTGTGACCAAGGGTTGACCACAAGGGTGGGTTGACTTGGTCAAGGGGGTCAATAGGGGTTGTCGGCTCGGTTTTCGAGGTGATGGCCCAGGTTGACCTAGGTTTGACCAGCGTCAGCCGGTTTGACTTGGCCGATCCGGCCATTAGCATTAATGATGCTAATTAAAAACCAAGGGCGTCACAGCCTAACCCCCCAAGAAGAATCTCGTCCCGAGATTCGAAATTCCAAGGACAAGATGGGAAATAGGGAAGTGGCCTCTAAGATTTTCTGAAATTACTCTGAGGGAGCAAACATGATGGGATTATCGGGCAAAGAGTATAACCACGATCGGTTCAAGATTAGCCCATAAGAGTAGTCAAAGGTGACAAGTAATGAAAAGCTTTTGCACGAAGTTTACTTGCGGATGCAAGCAGAAAGTATGGAGAGATCAATTGGTATAGGATCTTCCGAACGATCTTGCTCACATGCTATTTAGTTTGCAACCTTAGGTGGCATTGTTTCGTGCCACTACGGTGCAATGCTTTTCAACATTGGTGTGGTGCGCATGTTTATGGATACACGATGCATATGCTCATGTAGTATGATGCTTATGATGCATGTTAGCACGACTCGGTTACCCACAAAATGAATTAGTGATTGAGGGGACAATCACAGGTTGAGAAGGAGTATGTGTGGCGAGTCGCATTCTCACAACCATGATACCTAGCGCGCACCTAGTGGCAGTCATGTGGCTGCAGCGCACGTGATGCCCTAGGTTCCGCCGCGGCACCTTTGGTTATGGGACAACAGTATCACCAAACATAAGAGGGATAAGTATGAGTAGGGAAGTTTCCATGCAAATGCACGTTAGTTCACCCAAGGTTCCCAAATGAACATGCTATGCAAATGCATGCTCAAGAAGGGACATATTTATTTATATATTTATTTTTCAAAAGGTTGTGAGCAAGACCATGAGGAATAAGCTCATGATTGAAAGTTCGAAGTAACCATGACAAGGATATTAATACCAAGAATATCTTAGTGCTTCAACATGTTTAAGGACAAGAGAGGTTGGAGGGAAAAACAAGTCGATGGAGATAACATGTTGACAGGAGAAATCACCATTGAAGATTGAATTCTAAGATCAAGGCATTCCCACTAACATGGTAGAATAGCAAAAGTCCTTTTCTCATGTTGGGCAATGCTGGGTAGTCATGTGTACAAAGGCACAGTTGTATGTTAGAACTCGAAGCGAGTACACATACATGATGACATAAAGTTATGGCAGTTGCGAACAAAAATTCATAACTTAAACCTAGAGCTCCAAAAATTTCCAATTCCGCGGCAACTTAGCAAGATTAGGAGGCACCTTTTTGGTACTCAAGGTGGAGCTATATCATTTTAGAACAAGGTGATAAGATGCAAAGTTTAGGGTGTTGATGCTGAAAAACAGCAAAGCCTAGGTTCGCTTAGAAAGGTGCAACTCAAGAATGAAAGAAGCTATGATCAAGAATTTTTGCAAGCAAAAACTGGATTAGACACGGAGCAACTTTGGTTTAACACACCGTTTTTAATTACTTCCTAGAACGTGGTGTAAAAACAAGATGAACAAGCTTTTACAAAATTTGGGCAGCATAACACCTATGCATGAGAGGTACTCTAGTTTATAAAAAACACACACTAGCAAAATCTCCCTTAGAGAGCATACAAAGATTCTGTTTTTGGGTCCATTTTAGTTTGCTTTCGAATTTTAACATGATGCAAGACGTCCTATTCGACCTCACCTGACAATCAAGCCAAAAATCGAAGTTAACGCCGGTGGCAAGGCTTTTATTCGTCTCTCCCTATAATATCTAGTCGACAGCTATACGGTACTCACTTAGCGACTAACGAAGCGCTATTATGTACCTGCAGAAAACGAACCTTCTGTGCCAGCACGTCACGGAAGCGTCCACATACAGTACCGTTCACTATAGAAACGGCATCCATGCGTTAAGCCGCTGCATGGACAGCGTCCAACCTCGAACACCCTCCGTTTGAATGGAGTGTATCCTTGCCTCGCATATTCGACATGAAGAATGCTCACATATGAAACATGTGGCGACAACACAACTCATAACCAGACGCGAAGATGGGATCCGTGGAATGGATGACTCCATCAACCCTCGCAATTCCCGTGATGCGGCACAACACACGTATAAAACACGTGGCTCATCTAGTTTGGTTGTGCAAGAAAGTAAGTCTGACATAAAGTAAATGTGCTGGAAGTTAGCAAAATAAACCATAGGTTAATAAATCACCTGAAAGAACCCAAAAATTCCCTCTAGGGCCTCTCGATCTAGTTTATCCTTAATGGACCAACGTGTTTTTGGAAAATCAAACAATCTTGACAAATTTTATTCAAAAACCAGTGGTTAAGGTTATTAATTAATCTCTGGTCCATATAATTGCTCTGATACCAACTGTGACAACCCGCCTAGGAAAATACCGTAATACCGCCTAAACCAATCCACTTTGGTCATTAAGCGATACTAAAGTATCATCCTGTCGTTAGTCACCGGGTTAACGCCCGGTGAATCACTTATATAGAAACAAGGATAGACATATATGCATTAAAACTCACGCGAAGGCGAGTCCAGAGATACAACTTATTTAACAACATAAATTTACCCTGAAGGGTTTAATTATTACAAACCGAAGTTTTGACATAACAACGCAGTTCAGAGTTTTTAAAACAGCGGAATTAAACAGAGCAGAAAACGAGAACACCACGGGAGGCCAGCCATGATGCCTTCATTCGTCATTATCCACCCACTCCAGCTCCCAGCCGGGCGGGATCTCTTTGGGCCACACATCATCAGAAGCATTACCTGGAGCAACAGATTATAGCAAGGCTGAGTATACTAATACTCAGCAAGACTTACCCGTCGGTGATAACTACTTCACCAACTCTAGACATGAAAGGCTTTTGGCCACTGGGTTTCTTTTGCTGAAAAGTAACAAAGAGTATGTCCTTACTTTCAAGATTTTAGCACAAGTTCTAGTGGGTTTATTCTTTTCTAAATTAGCCATCTAGTACAGACAAGGTTGTACCATACAATTAATCAGGCATAATATTCATCAACTTCCATCATTAGGGATCTCATGGCTAGTGGAGTAAGTAGTCTCAGATAACGGTGAGAGGCCGACAATCGATTGATTCAAACCTTGCAAGCTAGACCTAAACACACGGTGGGATGCCCCCGCGAGGACAACCACCAAGCGGTTCCCAAAACTCTTTGGGTCGGGATCGAATCTTACAGTCTTTGGTGGAGGCTATCCGGTATACCCCGCGAGGCACCCGGACTCACCATACACAACCTATAGCTAGCCATGAGACGCATCCCAAGATGAGTAATAGTAAGATCCCTTGCCGCCTCATTAAGGTACTAAGCTTACCGGTCCCATTCCCGACAAATGCTTAGTACGTTCAAACACTTAACCCACAATATCCATTTGACCGGAGTCCACATCCCATGCTCTTACCACATGAGCAATCCATTTAAGGGGATCTTATGATTCCTACCTAGGAACCTATTCTCGCGAGTGACATCATCACCCGACTTGTAACGGTCCTATAGCTTAGCAGCTATCAACCTATCATACTAGTAAGGACACAGGTACCTAGGGATCATGCATCTAAGGTTCCATACAACTCCTGAACTTAAATGTTCAAGCATCCATAGATAATTGTATATCAAATTTGAAAAACTGGGTCACATGCACTAGGGCTTGCCTACGTCAGCAAAGTTAGCGGGAGCACCCTCGGTGTCGTCGAGTACTTCCACGTACTGCAGTGCAGCTTCCGCTTCTCCTTCCTCGGCTTCCGGCACGATCGAGTAGTCACCGTAAGGAAGATATACACGGAATGCAATGCGGGGTTCAGGTGATGTGATGGATTGATTATTTGTCTTATCCCACTCTTGTTGTCCATATTCACCTTAACAATTAATTAATTACTAATCTCTTTTCATGAAGGTTATTATTGATATGTGTTTTATTCTTTTAATTAAACACTTAACTAATGTTTCCTTTTATAGTTGTTATTTCATGTGAAGATTTAAAACTTCACCTTTCACTAGTAATGGTGTGTACAAAAGATAATCAATTGCATTTAATTCTTTAAACAACAAGGGTGTATTCTTAGATCTTAAATAAGCTTTGCAAACATTTCACAAAAAGGCGTATAAAGAATAAAAAGGCATTTTCCCTATTTAACGAAACATTAATCTATAGAAGCCTCCAAAGCTTTTATTTAAACAATAAATCACTAAAATTCAGTGGGGGGTTTCTTAAGTACCAAAACATCTATACTAAGCCACTGAACACACATACATGCTTGGTAGGGCAAGAAATTAATTGTGTCAATAATTACAAATGGTTAATCACATAAACAAGATAAAAGTATATAAAAATAAATGAGCATTCAATTGCTCCAAACTTACCCACACATGTTCTCTGGTCCTAAACTATCCTAGAAAAGCAGCAAGCACACCTAGAACTACTGCTGATCTTGCATTAATCAATTACAAAGGAAAACATACATATATTAAGAATAAATACTTCTGGTAATTTAAAAATTGTGATTAATTCACCAGAGATGAAACTTGGCATAACAAGACTGGATGCAGAAGTTGGGATCAAGAACATAACTATTTTTAGCTACAAAAATCATCTAGGCAGATTCTGCATAAAAGGAAAACAATTCATATAAAAATATTTACAACATAACTTTGTGCAATTTTTTGTAAAGGAGCTAGTCATAACATAACACACAACATATCCAAAAATTAGATACAAAGAACTTAATGATTTTGAGATATCACAAATCTAGGTTTTTAACATTTCTATTTTTCATGCAAAAAATATCAAGAAACAGCCTAGGTGAGTATAACAAAAGTTGTAGTTCTTTTCACCACGAGCCAACAAAGTTTGATTTGTATTTTTCCGATTTGTGTACAATTTGCTACAGAATTTACAAGTTTCAGCCAAAGTCAAACACTATTTAAGATGTTGTTTTGCAAGAAAGTCCCTGGAGGTTTTGATTCCTTACAGATACGCCCTCAATTTGCGCTTAGGCCCTCGGAAAGACTCGACGTCTTGCAATGTAGCCCTCGGGTGCGGTGGCCGGCGCGGCCGGCCGCAATTCCGGCGGAGGCCGGCGGCCGTGGCCGGGCGGGAGTGGGCACGGGGGTGGTCCGGGGGTGCCCTAGGCTCGATTTGGGAGGTTGGTCGGGGGCGGAGACGGCGCCGGAGGCGGGGTGCGGCGGTGTCGGGCGTCGGCGGGCACTAGAGCTCCGGCTCCGGCGAGCTCTCGGTCGTGGCAAGAGAATGGGCGGCGCGCACAACTCTACGGGATCCTAGGGGAGGCGCCAGGGGCGTCGGCCGGCAGTGAAGGTGAGTGGAGTGACGGCTCCTCCGCGGCGGCGCTCATCTCGCGGTGGCGAGCGCTGTGGCGTGTGGCCATGGCTCTGGCATTTTATAGGTGAAGCTCTCCGCCATGGAGCCAGGAGGGACACAGGGGGAGGCAACCACGGGCAGCAGCACGTATGGCGGTGGGGTAGCGCGGGCAGGGGCGGGCAAGGCCCGACGTGCGCGCGTATCGGGATGTGGAGTGTGACAGCGTGGATTCCCATGGCGCTTTGGCGTGTGTGCCCGTCTTGGGAGGTCCGCAGCCTAGGGAGGCGCGACCTCGGGCGGCGTCGCACGGGCGGGGGCGCGGGTCGGCGGTACGGCGCGACGCGGGCGCGCCCAGCGCTCCGGCTGGTGCGACGCCACGTTCCGGTAGAAACTCCTCCCGACTGCTACGGTTTGGCCACGATTTTTTCCATAATTTTGAATAGAAGTGCACAAAGTGGTGTATAGCAAAGTTGTAGATCCCACTACCCTCTACAACTTTTACAAAGGCTCTATAGTGTTTTCCTCAACGGATTTTGCACAAATTGAGGCCAAAATTTGAATGTCGCCATGTCTCAGTGAACAGGAGATGTTGACAGTTGACCCCGTTTATCATCCTTTTCCACCCAAAATTTGAAATACCAATCTACATGAAAGTTGTGTCCCTCGACAAACTGGACAACTATCATATTGGTAGATTTTGAAGTGTTTAGGTAAAATTTGGAGAACGCGGCAAAAGTTCCGAAAGAGACATTCACCGACGTCAGGGTTTAATCGGGGTTTGACCATGTTTTTGACCTAGGGTTGACCACAAGGGTGGGTTGACTTGGTCAAGGGGGTCAATAGGGGTTGTCGACTCGGTTCTCGAGATGATGGCCCAGGTTGACCTAGGTTTGACCAGCGTCAACCGGTTTGACTTGGCCGATCTGGCCATTAGCGTTAATGATGCTAATTAAAAACCTGGGGTGTCACAGGATCCATCTCTCCCAATAGTTGCTAATAGATCGATATTAGGTTAGGGCTAGAATTTCTCCATGTCGCGTTTTGTGGTATGGGAGGTTTGTTTCCTCCCCCTCTCTGGCAATGGTGATGAGATAGGGTGACTTGGGTCTTCATGGCGGATTTTGGGTTTAGGCTTCGATGAAAGAGGTGGCGGCATCTACGATGTCAACAACTTTCATGGGGCGATGACATGGAGAATTAGGTTTTCGGATGGCGACACTGAGGCGGGGATGGTGTCATCGTCATGGAATAATTTTCTCCGATCACTTCTCAGTTTTGTCATTGTTAGATCCAACAACAGTGAAAGGCTTGTGAGAATAAGTATGTCCTCAATCAAGTGATGTCGATCGGTCTTAGATCACAAAGAATGGGATGGTCTCTCTTATCCATCCATGGTAGAAAGAGGAAGAATTCACAGCAAAGAAGAAGAAAATTGTGCTCGTTCTAGCCTAAAGTGATGTTGTTAGTTTTTCTTTGGGCGCTTTTTCTCAACCTGCATGCGGAGTGTATGCCTGTGTCGCCTTCCATTTGATGTTATACACGGGTTTGGGATTGAGATTTAGAGCCGCTTAAAGTGTGAGTACTTTGAGAGTGATGTTTGTAACTTGATGATGTACTCGGTTTTGATATAATACAATTCTTCATTTGATTTTATTTTTTTATTTTCGTGTCGAACTCGTCCTTGTGTTGTGTGGTGCTCTATGTTAGCATTATATAATGCAAAGGAAAAAGTCCATTTTTGACCATCCAACTATAGGCTAAGTTTGGTTTTGGCCATCGAACTTCAAAACCGGACATCTTTGACCATCCAACTGTCAAAACCGTTCAAATTTAGCCATCGGGCGGTTTTGATGGGCAGTTTTCAATTTTTTTTATTTACAATTTAGTCCTTAGATCTTAAAATGATTATTACTTTTTCTCATACTTCCGATTTCGGTGATTCTTGCGGTCATGCATTCGTAATGATGAGCTTTTTCTTTTCAAATGTTATTTATACTATTTTATCACAATTTGTTATATTATTATTATGTTGTGATGTAGAAACAACAATTTATGAAAAGTAAAATAAACATGTACAAAATAATATGAATAACATTTTAAAATATAAAGCTCATCGTTAGGAATGCATACCCACAAGAGTCACTTAAATCGAAGATATGAGGAAAAAATAGTAATCATTTTAAGATCAAGAACTATTTTAATCATTTTGTTTACAGTTTAGTCCCCCTAACTTAAAATGATTACTATGTTGTACTTGTATCTTTGATTTAAATGATTCTTGTGGTCATGTGTTCTTAACGATGAGCTTTATATTTTGAAAAGTTGTTCATATTATTTTGTACCCGTTTATTTTACTTTTCGTATATTGTTGTTCCTACGCCACAACATAAGAATAATATAATAAGTAGTGATAAAATAGTATAAATAACATCTGAAAAGACAAAGCTCACCATTATGAACGTGTGACCGCAAGAATCACCGAAATCGGAAGTATGAGCAAAAAGTAATAATCATTTTAAGATCTAAGGACTAAATTGTAAATAAAAAACTGAAAACCGCCTATCAAAACCACCCGATGGCCAAATCTGAACGGTTTTGACAGTTGGATGGTCAAAGATGTCCGGTTTTGAAGTTCGATAGCCAAAACCAAACTTAGCCTATAATTGGATGGTCAAAATGGACTTTTTCCTAATGCAAAAGGTCCATTTCACCCTTGGCTCATCTATGGCAAACATGTATATGATCATACTCTCTTAATTAATGCATACCAGCAACAATATATTTTTTTAAAACTAACACAACATATTGTTTCTAAGAAGTGTATCTGCCCATACTATTTAATGTCATGCATATGCTCGTACAAATTTGATTGAAAATATATGTACCCAAACAAGTAATTACTCATATTTTTGTGGTATATATACAACTCAATGTGTGTGTGTGTGTTCTAAAGTCAACATGTGCTCATATACTCGTGGTAGTTGGTATGTTATACATGCTCCATGTATGTATTCATACTTCCTAAGAAAACATATGTATCATCATTTTCATTTTGGGATCATAGATTATTGAAATTGTAAAGGTAAAATTGAAGAGAGAAGATAGCCAAGGGTAAAATGGACTTTTGATATTAGTTTCATACTAATATGGAACCACATATTATTACAAGAAAAAGTTTGACTCAAAAACGAAAGTTGAAGGACTAACACCATGTTTGTCTAGCTTATCAGTCACCAGGCGACAGTACTTTCCTATCAGAACAAACCAACCACCAGCCAACAATAGTTTTCTCTCAGAACAAATCAGCACTAGCAGCCAGCCACTAGCCAAACAGACAGGATCTAAATTGGCTGATCTATGCAAAGTTTGGGGACCAACATGCATATTTTACCATTTTTTCCTCTTCTCTCTAGCCTCTTCTTCACAGAATCTGGGATCGGTGGGCAGAGCCAAGTTCAACACCAAAGGCAATACTATACCTATTTGATGCTACAAACATTGATATTTTTCTCTATACATTTGGTCAAAGTTGAGAAAAATTGATTTAAGACAAAGCTAAAATGACATATTCTTTTTGGATAGAAGTAGTATTAATTTTTTCAGTAACCAGTTTACCAACCATCATACTCAATAGAAAGACAAGACAACCTGGCCTTACTGCACTTGCATTGGCCAGTGTCGTTCATTAATTATGCAGCATGTTTTGGATGTTTGATCTATGTCTTTCTCAATTTATAGTTAAGGTTGTGTTGGCGCTATAGCGTCGTCCTGTTTGTGATTGAATGATCCAAAGAGATATTTTCTCCGTCGGTAAAGTCTATGCTGTTGTCAAGTAAGTGCTCGGTTATCATTATAGTAGGTAATAATATGTAAGTTTTGTGGATTAATTGGCGGTTGCAGTTTTTTTTTAAGTCAAGGAGATTGAACTATGGATCGTGTGTTATTTTTAGGAACTGCATGGTGCACTCGTTAAAATATATGAGCCGCAAAATTGATCGTGTTAGTTGTTGGGAGTCGAAATTGTTTTTTTCGTAACGGGGGTTGTAGATTAGTTTCTGTAAGGTGCTAGTTTGGAAACGCGAGATTTGGGTAGAGCTTTATTTTCATGTAAGCATAGGGTCATCTTACTTGTAGGAATGAATGGACTACAGAGTGGTAGTTGAAAAGGGAGCACGAGATTGAATTGTTGTGCATAGAGTTTGTAAAGTTTAGAGCAACTCCAACGGTCTAGCTATAGAAGGTTTTTTTTTTTGAAAAAGACCTGTTCTCGGCCATAATAAGTTTGGAGAAAGTCAGTGATGCTTTGCCGATTCGGGCCATTGACGTACGTGTGTCCGATTCTGCTTCCCCGACCTCGGGTATTTGCCAGAAATCGTATAGTAGAAGATCTGAAGATGTACTTACTATGCAAAAAGACATTACTGCGACCCCCATCTCGTTGTGTTTCACACGACTCACGCGAGTACGAGAGATCCGTGCGCCCATCTCCCCTAGTGTTGTGTTTCACGAGTGTTTGGTTTTTTCCCTCCCCGCCTTTTGATCTGGCAGCCTCCTGCCCGGCTAGGGGTCACCATCGCATTGGTCGTGCTGCCTGCGAGACTTTTTGAGACCACTATTTGCTAGTAACCTTTCACCTTGTCTACATGCAAGTCGACGAATCTTGTGCGGATTGCCAGTCACATGCATCTTTAGACATGGCTACATACTAGCTTGTCAGCCAGATATGTAGCTCCTCGCATGTTGGTGCCACTACATATATCTCGTGCCGATTTGGGATCGGAGTTGTCGTCGTCGCATCGCATCCTATCATCGCCTAGCTGCGCCTTTTTCCTGTAAAATGCTCCGGCTCCGCGTCAGATAGGATGCGGAGAAAAAACAGCGCGTCGTCCTGTGGATTATACTGGCTAGCAAATCCAAATCCTAGAGGCTATCGATCTTTTTTCTGATTTCTTGGTGATCTTTGTTGTTGGTGGTGGGTGCTATATAGGAGATCGAATCTCTCTCGATCTGCTAGCCAGACAACGCGAACGCGACGGTATCTCTCTCGATCAGGAGTGTGCAGCATGGACGACTCGACCCAGTTCATGCAGTGGGCCCTGAGCACGCTGCAGAACGAGCAGCCGCCGCCGTCGACGCCGGCGCCGGCCGCCGCCTACGACAACACCACTGGCTGCTGCGACACCGTCTCGCAGTTCCCGGTGATGGGGTACGCGGCGGCGTCGGTGGACGTGGACAGCTTGGTCCCGGGGGAGCCACCCGCCCGGGAAGGCCAGCGGGCAGCCAACAGCTGGAGCTCCGTCGACACCGACAGCGGGAGCGGCAGCGGCGGCGCCGGCGCGTGCGTCGCTGCCTGGTCGCCGACGGCCATGTGCGCCACGGCGGCCGCCCCCAGCAGCTGCACCAGCAGCGGCACCACCAACAGTAATAATCCAATGAGCTGCTGGGACTTCAACTCGGCGTCGGCAGCGGCAGCGGCGCAGCTAATAATCACAGAACCCCAGCAGCAGCCGAACTCTGCCGCTGCAACGGCAGAATGCGGCGGCGTCGTGCCGCAGATGACCCAACGGGGGTCACTCTCGCCGCCGACTAGGAGGGCCTCCGCCAAGATCTCTGCGTCTTCTTCGGCCGCGCCATACTCGCAGGACCACATCATCGCGGAGCGGAAGAGGCGGGAGAAGATCAACCAGCGTTTCATTGAGCTCTCGACAGTCATCCCCGGCCTCAAGAAGGTAGGTGTAACATGCAAGCCCGTGAACATCTATCTTCTTCATTCCTCTTCTTCATCATCAACAACCTCTCACGCACGTCCTTTTTCCACGATTAATAATGCGAAACCTCGATCTGGTCAGATGGACAAGGCGACGATCCTCTCCGACGCGACGAGGTACGTGAGGGAGCTCCATGAGAAGCTCAAGGGACTCCAGGAGGACAGCGGCGGCAGAGGCCGTGGCATGGAGTCGGCGGTGCTCGTCAAGAGGCAGTGCGTTGCGGCGACGCCGGACGGCGGCGACGACGGCGGCGGTGGCGCAGCACGTTCGCACGCGGCGGCTGCAGCCGGGCCGGCGGCGAACAGGAACGCTCTGCCGGAGATCGAGGCGAGGATCTCGGACGGCAACGCCGTGATGGTGAGGGTCCACTGCCGGGACGCCAAGGGAGTGCTGGTCAGGTTGCTGGCCGAGGTCGAGGAGTTGCACCTCGCCATCACGCACACCAATGTCGTGCAGTTCTCCCCGAGCGTTCTGATCATAAACATCATAGCAAAGGTAAGTTCGTTTACGTTAACCTTGCGCGCGTTGGGTTAGTTATCCCTACAACGATTTTCCACTTCAATAGTATACATTCACCGATGAAAAAGCTGATTAAAGAAATCAATTGCAACCATCTTAATTATATACAAAATATATTTGTTTTATTGCATTATTATTGCGATTTGCGTAGATACAAGTAAACACGTGAACATGTTTCATGCCTTCAATGAACGAACGAACGCCACAGTGCCACACACTGCTGCACAACATGTTTCTTTTCTTCCATTATTTTGACCTCAAATTTATTAGCTTTACATAAAATATGTCCGAAATCAAACATGAATAGTCTAGCTAGCAGCTAGCTGGTTGGTTGGTAATCCACACGGCGATCGTCCTTTAACTTTTCTCTGGTGTCTCCTCAGGTGGAGCAGGGTTTCAACACCACAGCAGACGACATTGTTGGGAGGCTTAACGCAGCGCTGCACCAGTGTGTTAAGAACAGTGCAGAACAAGCGAGAAGCTGCTGTTAAAGAGCTAAGCGCCAAATAATCTCTCTGCGACGTGGCCACTCGCCAGCGCAAAGTGTGAAGAACCAGCGTGTCCTGTGCTGCGTCCCCCGTTGTCGCATGCGTTTTTTTTCTTTTTTTGCGAATCTTTCTTTCTTTTTTTTGTTGTTGTATGTACGAATGGAATCCGCGCGCGTTGGCCCACTTCGACGACGTGAATAATTTCGGTTTGACGGCCGTTCATGCGTGCTTTCACACGCATCAAATTATTGGGCCGTTTGATTGATTGCTCAAACTACTTCTCACTCTCAGTTCCCATTGCTGCTGCTCGAGTGATCATTAATCATGCTTGTACGTCGTCAATGATGGGTTAAGTTGATAAACAAAGCTCATCTAGTCTACCTGGTTAGAGGAGCTGATGATGAGGTATGGTCGTAACCAGGAGACCCAGATTCAATTTCTTATTCGAACGAATTATGGAGTTGGTTTTAAAAAAATTCTCTCGCCGGTGAAATCGGAATTACGGAGTTGGTTTTTTTTAAAAAAATCTTCTTGCCGGTGAAACAGGAGTTCGGGAGTTTTCTAAACCTGGAGAAGGTTTCTTCTTAATTAATAATGAAAAGCTGTGAGGCGGTCTAACCCCACCAGGCCTAGTTTTTTATGAGCTAAGTTGACGTGCTGATCTCGTGCAAGTTGCATAATGCAGATCACGTATCATCCGTGCGACTTGATCACATCAATATTTTGGACACTAGTTTCGTCTAGATCTTCCCCAGTGACTGGCTCTAAATCAACTCATATAAATTCTTTAATCGATGAAACAGTGACAAAAACGCCTCCTCGATCGCCTACCATGCACCGGGCACCACGCTTTCGCTGCGCATCAGCTAATGATGACACACAAGCGCACCAGGCCTGCTGGGGCGAAGCACCTCCCCACATAGTACGTACTCCATGCCACGGCCATTAATAAGGAGTCACACACCAAGAGTGTGTGGGGAGAGGTTGATCTTCAATGCACACTGAGCATAATGCTTGCTCGACCAGTGCCGAGCACGCCACACACGCAAGCTGATGAACAGATGCAGAGATGAGTGGCGCTATCACTGTGAGGGCATGCCACACTGCCGCCATCATCCATCCCCCCAGCCAATCAGCAGGCCTATCGGCGATCGACCTCATCAAAACGATCGACCACCAAACCACACCATGCATGTAGTCTTATCTCTTACTGTACATCTGAGAACGCTATTGTCTGAAGAGAGCATAGGTAACCAGCAGGATCCAAAAAATAAGTCGATCGTTTGCTGACATGTACCAGCAAGATAATTATATAAAAAATGTTGATGACGTTGGATCCATACATATATTAGCAACTAGTAAGTCTGCTTCTGATCGACCATCTTGTTTGTTTAAGAGATATGGCCCAGATCTTTATTTTCCTAGTAATTTCATTACGGGCCCAAAGGATATGGTGCTCTGACCATCTCTGCTTTAAAATATAGGATATATTATTATATATATATATATATATTTACCCAAGTGGATGGAGCAGTTTATGCCTCAAAGTTGGCACGTTCCTGTCCGCAGAAAGCACAGCGGATCGGATCTGGTTTGGTTGGAACTATTTATGAGTACTAGTATGCATACTCGATCTGTCCACAAACAACAATAGAATAAGCCGTCCTTAAAAAATATAGAGATATTGGTACTCCCTCTATCCTAGTATAATAGTATTAGGCAGTGTACACACCGATTCTTTTTTTTTTTGTGGTCCTTTTTTCCAAAGTTTGTCACAGATACACTCTTAGCAAAGATTTCAAAAAATAGTCCCTGGCCTCGGGGCCCCAAGCTTTACACATTGGGCACCATAAGTTTTGGTGTCGAGGTCTCTTGCATGTTAGGGTCTACAAAGTCTTCGGGAGAAAGATTTTTTTTTAAAAAAAAATGAACTCTAACCTCGGCACCATGGACATGGCGTTGAGCTTACACGTCGCAACGCCACGAGAGAATTTATAGAACATATTAAGAGTCAAATTTAGATAAATCATGGCAAATTTGATGAGCCTTATATTTTGAGGTGCAGGGAGTATATAGTAACGAGTTAACATATGACCAACTGCCTCTATGTATATATAAGGTAGTCCCTGGGTTTGGTTTTGGTATAAGTTCATATTTTTTTATTTGTCTACATATATATATACACCATGTCTAGATACACAACAAAAATTATAAATCTAAAAATGCTAAAATGGTCTACGACTTGATCAAACAAAGGGAGTAGTTTTTCATATAGAAGGCGTGCTGTCACTTAGATAATTGCTCATAATAAGTTGATGCGCGCAACTCATGGTGTATGAGCCATGCATTCATCTAACTAGGATAGAATTAGGGGATGTTGGGATCTCAGGGGCTAAACTTTAGCTCTCTCTCTTTTAATGCCAAAACAAAAGGACTAACCATGATCTAATTGCTGCTGACTAGTTGCATGGCTAAGGGTTAATTGGTGCTTAAAACCTATTACCCTTGATTAGCCCATATTTAACCCAGCAACACAAATAAGGGCTATACTCCCTCCGTCATTTTGGCTTTAGAGACATAAGTATATATCTGTGTGCACTTCAAAATGTGTCTTCAATCTTCATAAAAGGGAGTGGTTATATCAGTATTATTTAATAATATGGTATAGAGGGACATTCCACAATTTTTTTATCGTAACTCCCTTCGTTCTCTTTTAATTAATAACGAGGTATTTCAAAAAGAAAATCAAAATTTTCATGAATTATAGTTTTATTTCACAATGAGAACTCATCACGGCAAACATTGGAGGACAGATGAAACAAAGTTTTTTTTTTGTATTTTTTATCATTATGTTAAGAACTGAAGATGAAATAAATATACTTTGGAGGACAAATGAAAACGTATTTTTTTGTATTACTTATCATTATGTTAAGAATTGAAGATGAAAAATACTGTACTTCCCATTATCAACACGCAGCCTTTTGCTGTTGCTCTGAAATAATAATGGAGCTCGAAATAATGCGTACGTCCAACAAGTGGAAAGATTTCAGAAGCTTGTGGCAGGTAGCAGGGCGGCCGTGGATCCCTTCGTCTCCGTGGCGGATTGGCTGGCCTGACCTGGCCGCCCGGCCGCCTCTATACACACATGTGCCTGCAGGAAAAGACGCCATGGCGCACGTTCTTTTCCAGTGTTCTCCCGCTGACACTGACAGGAACAAGGTCATCGGGTGATTTTTTTTCTCCAAAAATCTCTATACTACGCTTTGGCGTTGGCCAACTGATGGCCATGATTCACGAGTGAAGAACGCCCGAGGCCGAGAGAGAGATGCGTCTTCACGAGTGGCTGCTGCCTGTAGCTAGCATCCATCGTGCCTGTTCTGAAGCTCAACCATCATGGTGTTGCTGTCCCCGGCAGGCAGAGACGAGTGGGTTCTCAGGACTGTCCATGTTCCACATCATCATCCTGTGCATGTTCCACGATCACGGGGCAGCGGCCGCACACTGATGTTTGCCTCCCATCAGGGCACCCGCAACAGTTAGAGCAAGGGAAAGCTATAGCTCACTCGGTTGGTTTGAAGGTCTCTCGTCTCACACGAATTTTTTTCACCTCCATCTTCACCTCCACCCACCTTCTTCTCCAACTCCGACGACACTCCGGCGAGGTTAGGGTTCGGGTTAGGCCGGATTTAGGGTTAGGGATTCGGGGTTGATGGGGATGCTGCTGTCACCACCGGCCATAGAGGGAGGGTCGGCGACGACAGGCCGGCCTGGCCAGGCGGAGGTGGCGGTCGGCGGCGCTCTTGACCTCGGCACGCGCCGCCGCACCTCGACTTCAGTCGGCATCTACAAGTCCATATGCGAAATTTACCTATCTAAATATACCCTTATTCTAAAACGAACAGGCATCGGCCACCGGTCAAACGAACAAGCTGATGGCCGCTATTATTCTCAGTACAAATCAACATCAGTCAATCATCAGTCAAACGGCGATTGGGCTTGTAGTCCAATGGTAGGACGGTCCAGTGGGACGCTACACACCAATGTTCAAATCCTGGTGCTCGCACCTTTTCCTGGATTTTTCAGGATTTACTGGTGTTATGCGTTAAGTGGTAAGTGACGTTCCCGTCGACGACAAGCCGTCATTGGTGACTTTGAGAATCTCCAGATCTGTCGGTGCTCAGTCCGTCGGAGGTGCTCATAGGGGTAGGGTTTGCGTACGTGTATTCATAGGGGTGAGTGTGCGTGCGTGTTGTGAGCGTCTACGTTGTACTGTGTAATTCTAGAAAAAAAATCATCACCAAACGAACATCGCCGCCATTGCGGTTGCCCTCACGTTTTTTTTGCTGCGGGCGATGGTGCGAGCGCCCACAGCAGCAACAGGGCTCATGCAGTGCTCCAGTGATGGCCCCATGCATGGACCAGTCTGGAGTCTGGACTCAAGGCACGTCTGGCCAAGCAGGCAAGACTGTGGGGCGTCAGACGACGACGACGCAGTGTCCTGTCAGTGCACTAATTTCCAGGGCCGTGGGGGCCGTGCTAGCTCAGCCTCAGCGGCTACCTGCCCTCATGGTTAACAAGCGAGCTGAGGGTTTTATCTCCCATCAGGTGATTGGGGGTTTGGTGATCGCCAGTTCGCCACGGCAACTTGCTATTTGGGGCCAAAGTTCCTGCAGATGAGCTCTGATTGAGAACCGACCATGCCGTCCTCCATCTCTCCAACATGAATGCACCAGGTTTCAGATCAGGTCAGAATGCAGTGATCAGTGGCATCTGCAACTGCTAGACTGCAGCAATCGTGCTCATTATTTTGGTCGCTGATGCCCTCCCAATCAAGCACCCACCCGTCAACTGCAATTGCAGATGCATCGTCTGCATGCGACTGCAACTGTGTGGTGCGCAGCAGCAAGCATCTTCGCGTCATTAGTCGGTCCGCAAGGACCATCATTGCCATGCTTTGCAGTTTCATGGATGAACAGGCATCCGAGCTTGTGTATTTCGCCTGCGGAGAGGGTACGGCACGTGAGTATTTGCTGTGCATACGTTCATATGTCTACTGCTCCCCCACCAGAGTGCTGCTCGGAAGTCGGAAGGGCAAATGTACTCTCACCAATAAGTGCATAACTGTACCGAGTATATGAACTGTCCATCGGATGAATGCACAAGCAGTGATTACTCGGTTACCTATTGGTAAAAATTGGCCCCCAAAATAAAAAAAACTTATTCTTTAATATTTATGCTCGCCCTTTTCATGGATGAACAAGCACGGAGTCAAATGTGCTTGTGTATTTTTCACCCGCGAAGAGAATACATCCGGCACGGATGAATGCACTAGCAGTAGTTTAGCCTTACCTTATTACTTGCAGGTACCTATCACTAGGAGTAGTTAAAAGCAAATAAAAAAGTAGTTTAAAAGAAACTAAAAATAGAAAAACAAATAAATAAATGTTTGCGTCAGTACACTGCAGTAGTTTATTTAAAAGCAAATAAAAAAGAAAAACAAATAAATAAATGTTTGCGTCAGTACACTGCAGTAGTTTATTTAAAAGCAAATAAAAAAGAAAAATAAATTAAACCAACATTTGCTTTCGTTGAGAGTCGAACTCAAGACCTCCCGCTTACTAAACGGGTGCTCTAACCAACTGAGCTACGAAAGCTTGGATGCTCAGATTTTCGTTTTGTGAACCTTATATCAAGTTTAAGAACTTCAAAGGTTGAAATTAAACTGACAGATTTTGTTTAAAATTCTGAAACTTTATAGCTTTATTATTGGTATCACACTGAAGTTCCGAACAATAAATTCTAACGTTGAATTTGCTCAATACAAAATCCATGCGGGCAGCAACAGTTGCATACATTCATACGCTGGAAGTGTCAAGATAGTTATCACTAACTTCCAATGTCTCCATTACTCGTTTTGCACATACTCCGTGCATAGCAAAAAAATAAAAAATAATCACAAATGTGACCATGTTATCCATTAGCGTCCATTTGACATTGCAAACCACTCACTAAAATGCTGACCTCACCTCCAACGTTGCTACCTCTTTCAACTATCTTTTAACGATGATGAGAAATAAAGATTAAAGAGTCTTCAACACACAAAGGTAATAATCATTTTCATGTACTATTTAACAGTCAGATAACTCCTTATTGAAGAATGGAGACATGTAACTCATGAGCAAATGTACTCCCTCCGGTCCAAAATATATGTATTACATTTGCAGCAAGCCCTGTACTATAAAAGCCATTAATATCCTGGAGCAGTTATTTTGTCTAGTTTACTCCACTAACCGGACCTGGATGGATTGGAACACAGAGGCGGCAGCACAAGGTCGGTTTAGATCGGAGTCTGAAACCAACAAGATCGTGTCTCCAGGTTTCACAGAACCCTTTGACTTCATGAGGCTGATGGTTTTCTTGAAGTTATCTTCCATGCTATCTGATAACGGTAGATGCAGCGGAATCACGCCCCAGTACAGATTCATGCTCTTTCTTGAATTGGCATCATCAGTGAATGCAAATATGGGAGGGTTTGGCCGATTGCGTGATAGAAGTGATGCCATGTGACCATGCTTTGTGTAAACAAATATGGCATCCACAGCAAGGTTGTTTGCTGCAGAAAAAGCAACGTTGTTAGAACAAAAGAGAAACTGCCGATTACTATGTTTTAAACAAGAAAATAATAGAATACCCATTTCTACAGCACTGTTGCAAATTTGCTCTGAGATTCGGTCAGGCAGAGCAATTGCAAGCTGGTGTTGTGGAAGAAGTTTCTGCATGTTCTCCTCACGGCTCCAACATTCCATCCTCTCACTGGCAGCACGAAGAACAGATAGAGCTTTCTGGGGATAAGCACCTATAGCTGACTCTGCAGATAGCATCACAGCATCTGCGTATTGCCGCACTGCTTCCGAAACATCAGCCACCTTCATAAAGTACAGTGGCGAGTCATTGTACCGTAAATAGTTACAAAGTAAAATATAAGAACAAAGCCTTTCCGACCCGTGGACTGATCAAGGGGAAAAATGAATGAACTGAAACATGCTTTGATGATTCTTCTGAAGCACAATAGTTATTTTACCTCAGCTCGAGTTGGTGTTGGATATTCAACCATTGATTCTAGAAGCTGAGAAGCAACTATCACAGGCTTGTTCAGGTGTCTACATAGAGTAACAATTGACTTTTGGATGGCTGGGATTTGTTCCAGAGGAATCTGAACTCCAAGATCCCCACGAGCTACCATAACTCCATCAGATGCCACTATGATGTCTTTAAGGTTCTTGAGAGACTCCAGACTCTCTATCTTCGCAAATATTTTGATGTGCCTGTTGTACAACCATAAAGCATGAGACTGGCAGCTTCAAATTAACATAATTAAAAGTAATATAATATCACTACAGCCATACACGTAATCTAAATCTAAATTCTAAAACCATAGTTTGGAGTAAAGATAGGCGCAGGTGCACCACGGAGCGACCCTGGAACTATCCATCGAATCATGCAAGGATGAAAGGGGCACCGCTCCATCCATTTTCCTAAGCAGATTTGAATCATGTGCTCCAATGCATATAGTAGGTCGACCCATATATTTTGAAGCACTGCATGTTGCTTGCTGCGCACAACTAATAATATGCACCAGCACAATGCATGCACCATGCTGCTGCTGCTGCTGAGTCTGCACCTGTAGGTTTTGCTTGCACTAGTAGCACACAAAGTTCTTTGTCAATAGCGTCTTCCCTTGCCGGAGAAAGATCCAAATCAGAATGCACGATTAGCGTACAAAGGAAGAAACTTTGATTATAGCAATGCCATGCCAGATTTGAAAACCAATTAAGAATTGTGGCTAGTGTAGACATAGTCACAGAGAAGCTGATGGAATCACCAGACTCACTGGTACATGGTGGAGGGAACTTTGCCGTGCATAGCGGTGGCTGGCGCCTGGCGGGAAATCGATCCACTCGACCCTATGGTTACCCGTGGATCGAACCATCGCCCCTTTGTTTTTTGTCGCATCGAAACGGTGCCCCAATAGATTTGTTTTTCTGGAGCGGATCTGCTATCCATCGGGTCGAACTGACCCAGTCATCCTTAGTTCGGAGTTTTATTTAAGAGATTGTTTCACTTGCTAAGTATGCATAACACAAACAAATTAGTAACTTGGTATCACAGGAAAACGATCCAAAATCAGTACACTCGCATATTTTTAAACTATTCTGCTACACCATCTTCACATTTTCCAGATTAGATGAAGTGCTCCCTACATATAAAATGGATCAAGTACTTCTTTGAGTTGCAATATCAATGGCTACACAGGTCAGATCCCCACTGCTGGTAAGTTTTACAATTTTTTTTTGTTTAGATTTTAATTTGGCACTCTGTTCCCTCATTCATAAGAAAAGTGAAATTGACTTTTTCTTTGTTTTGACTTCACAGCAGCTTTTCTCCCTTCAGCATGCAGATAACATACATATTTCTTGAACGACAGCGACAAAACTCTCAACATTTTAGCAGTGTGCATCAAGTTATATTAAGAAAAACAATAAATAACTTCATATGGAAATTGTCTACTCACTCTAATGATCTTCTGGACAAGTAAGCCTTCAACTGCTTTATATCATTATCATCTTTCACAAAAGATAGAGCAATGCAATCAACTCCTTCTGCTATCAGAAATTCGATATCTGCCCAATCCTACAAGATATTGCAAGCAGTCAGCAAGCAGGACATACACATTTACACAAATTTCATCACGTCAAAACTCAAAATTAGATGTAGGAAGCACAATCAAACATATAGCTCAAGATTGATCCATGGATAATCGATAAATCCTTACTAGGTGAAGAAAAATACTGCTTTAGAAGGGAACTGAAAAATTGAAATACATTAGAGTATTGTGTCCAAAAAAATGAACCTTTGCTGACAATGTAGGAAGGCCAAAGTTCCTTTCAACTAATTTTCCATTCCTCCAGAATGATAACTTCGCTCGAGGAAGAAGCAAACCTGGATCTGTGCACTTACAGCGCAAATCATTTCCAATTTTCTTAGTAACTTCAAATGTTGCCATTCCACCGTCTATTACAAGCTCATCACCAACTAGAATGCCTGAAATTGAAGAAAAAAATTATCTTTCATGAGCAATGTGTAGACTCAGTATGGACAGCCAACAACAAAAGCCTGTTAATCTTCAGACCATCAGAGAACTTCTCGAAATTCACATGCATTGTGAATGGATGGGGCTCTTCGCTCTTTTTACTTGTAAATAGCCACTCTGATTGATCCTGCAATATATCACGGAAGAGTAAGACCTAGCATGACTTCTCCAGAAGATAAAGAATACCACTACAGATACAAATATATATAACTATGAGTGTTTTACTACCGCTTAGAAGATTCACAAACCAAGATGAATATGACGGCATGTCAATGGAGTGTATCACTTAAACAAAACCTTAATGGGTGCACACTCGGTCACTCAGGGACAAGTCCCTCATAAGTTAATCCAGGTTACTTAATACTTTAGTTTACCACAATGTCAATATCATGACACATATTGGATAATGATACAAGTCCCTATATATCTTGATAGGTATTGAAGTAGGTAAGAACTGCTCAACCTTCTTTCACCACCCCCTACTTGAATTACCAAAGATCAAGTAATCTCGGCAATGTCCCACATGCACATAGATACAACCTGACAGCTAAGGATATATACCAAGACCAAATGATTTCAGGAAATGCAATTGTGCCATTACGGTGACCAATCAAGTTGTTGGTGTCGCATCACCAATCATAATAAGTATATGCATTCACCAAGTTGCTGTTTTCCCACTAATTGTCATGATTTAGTCATAGACACATCTGATCAAGCAGACCAAGATGAAGGGGAGGCAGACCAATATATTAGACTAATATATATGAAGCAATAAACAATGTTACTCCTAAAGAACATTAAAGCACCGCTGGACAATCAAATTGTTTCGTTCAACATATCTTAGCAGTTAGTCTAGTACAAAATCCAGTTAATCAGTCATAGTCCAGGTATCACATTATAACACAGGCACAGAAACAAGAACTCCTTTTTTATGTTTAAAATAGGATCAGCCAGCATATAAGTGACTCCTCTACAATCAAGTGGACCAACAACCAAATCCAATCATACATCAAAATAACCTAAACAGGAGAAGTCGGCAACATATAATTATCATCCCATCCAAATGGGTTGATTCCATTCTAATCACACTAAAATGAGTATGGGTGCCATCATACCAATGCCATTAAACACAAAACGACAGTTCTCCTGTCATTGGATGTGTACCAGCTATTGAAAGCAGTGTGATGATACTCACAACCGGTTCACTGCACAACTAGATAGCTCCACAGCAACAGAGACAATACAGATATCGTGTCCCAATTCCCTAGATGACGCGAGTTCAACATCACGACCAGATGGCCCTCGGACCTTGACGACACAATGCAATAAGCCAATAACCAGAAGAAACGTAATGCAGAATAGCAGACAGGGACCAACCTCGGCCTTGACGGAGGTGGCGCCTCCATGGTCCGCGACGAGGAGCTGGGACCCCTCGGTGTCGACCATGAGCGAGACGCAGAACCCTTCCTCCTCGTTGAGCCTGCGCACGGCACGCATGGCGGCACGGTGCCACTCGCGGCCGCCGTGGCAGAGGTTGACCCGCGCCACGCGCATCCCGCCGCGCGCCAGCGCCGGCAGCGCCTCGACGCAGGCGGGTCCCACCGTGCACACCAACTTCGTCTTCCGCATCCCCATGAAACCCTTCTCCCGCAGCTCCGCCTCCGACACCACGTCCATCGCAGCCTCCCCTGTCGTCCCCGCCGCCGCGGCACGGATCCGGTGGGCCGCCACGTGGCGGCGGGCTGCCGAGGAGGAACCGGCGACTAGGTGGGGAAAGGGCCTAGTGGTCCTGGCGGAGGAGGCCATTAGGGTTAGGGTTCACGGGGCCGGGAGGGGGACGAGACGGCGGAGGGGCAGAGGAGGCGGAGGTGGTGGTGGCCCGGCGGATGATGCGAGGGGGAAGAGACTCTGCTTCTTCTGTGGAGTGGTGTGCTTCTACGAGGATTGCAGGCAATGACAGGTGGATCCAACGTAGCTGGTAGGACCTATTGTTTTGAGTTCTTCTTTATTTGCTTTTCCCGCCTCTTGTTGGGTCTCAAATTTCATATTTCGATTTTGTTCGTTGATTCACCAACTACATGCGCTGCAGAACCGATTTGATTTGAACAGGTCATGAGATTGCCAAAACGTAACCAAAAAGTAACAAAAGTGTCAGGTTTCTTCAAATCAGATTCATCAATTTGGCAGAAAAGGTGAACTAACTGCAGTGTAACACTTCAATATCACAAATCATGATACAATGCACTGTTACACTAGATCACAATGCTACGGAGTACTGCTTAAAGCAATACGAACTAGTTTCAATGAATAGGATACGTAATGCAAATTATTTGCTACCAGAAGTATACCCATTTAAGTTGCTTAGTGTTTACCACTTATTCGGTTGCAATATTCCATTTAGTCAGTTGTCACTGATAACTCCTGCGCAGGGTAATGCAAAGCAGGAAACGCTCTAGCGCGCTGCAGGCCCATTTTACAACAGCGTGTAATCAGTGTAAACTGAGAGGCCCAGGATCCTTTCCACAAACTACCTAGTTTATTTATAAGCCAAGGTCTAAAGTAGTATTGTGTACCGTTGAAACTCTAGTGCCTGGCAATACGATATAACATCTGCACATCCTAAATTTCCATCATGTGCAAGTGCGACAGATAGTAGAGTGGTTTGAGTGAATGAAGACAGTGGTTCTGAGTGAATGAAGATCCAGTTCAATGGCTGAAGACATCCACCAGAAGTCCTGAACGCTTAACAGCAGCATTTTAACAAGGGAGCCACATATTCAGATGCTTTCGACACAAGCAGTGCCTCTACATTATACTACAATTCATGTGAAAAGCATAAACCACTGGCATGCTATTCATGAAATGGCTCATCTCAACGGCAAAAAAGCATACTTGAAACATCCATATTGTGAGGAATGGCTTTCAGATCACTGTTTCCAAGAACACATATAAGGACGATGATTCATCTCAATTGGCAAACAAGTACAATAAGCAAGTTAACAATCAATTATGAAATCTTATGCAGTTATGCTAAACACAAAGTCCTAATCGTTTGAAAAGGAAAAACAGCAGAGAGCTGTTTTATCACATCATACACATCTGTCAAATACCAAGATATGCCCACGAAATTAAACAGCAACCGAAGTGCATGCTAAATCTAAGAGTTAGATCCTCTCTAGGAAGTAGCTAAGAGGACCGGCTTCCTGTCATCTTAGGCTTCTGGTGATTTCACATTCCTTCTGGAGCGCCGGACAGGGGTCATCGCCTCATCCTCCTTGTTTCCCTGTTTGAACAAGTTGAACAGATAAGTTAGCAAGACACACAACAAGCTAAGTGAACACAACTGATGCAAAATAGCAGTTGCACAGCTTACTTTCTTGGCAGGGATCTTCTCATATGTTGTGAAACTACCATAAGATGCTGTGGACTGTGCTGTAGAATCCCTCCTCGACACCACTGGCTCAAGGCCCAAACTCCCTTGCTCCCTGGCCTTTCTCCTCCTGCCAAGCCCTGGTGACAAGCTGCTGCTATACTGTGAGACACCGGAACCACCAAGTTTCTCAGTATCTTCTACCACAGGATTCTGAGATTGTGAACTCTTGGCCACAGCATGCCCCTCGCTGCTTCCTGAACCTGAAAGACTTCCGTCTTGCTCAACCTGCTCAACTTGCTCAACCTGCTCAGCTTGCTCAACCTGCTCAGCTTGCTCAGCTTGTTCATTGGAGTCCATGGCAACGCGTGCTTGCTTCTGCCTCACATAAAGCAGTGCCAGAGCAGCAGGAACAATAACAGCAGCAAGAGCCGCACCAAGTGCAGCAGGATTTGACATTTTGTCCAAGTAACTTGGCCACATATCAGAACCCAACTTCTCACCGTGATGAGCTTCCTGATCCTCCTTGCCATCAGCACCACGATCACCCTCAGCATCCTCATTCTGAACATCTTGCTGCAAGGAGGCCATATCCTCTGCTTGTTCAGGCTCCACAGCAGATTGAGAAGGGATGTCCTGAATGAAGTTGGTCATCTCTTCACTACCACTACCTGAAACTTCTCCGGCCATCTCTTCTCCACTGCTACCTGAAACTTCTTCTGACATCTTAGCAATAAACTCTACTTCTACATCAGCAGAGCCATTTCCATTTGCCTCCTCCATGTCACTAGGTGCTGCATACTCCTGTTCCATTTCAGCATCATCAATAGGTTCTTCTACTTCAGCATCACCAAATTTTGCCATTTCCTCTACATGCTCTACAGTCGTCTCAGCATCACTCTCTGAAACAACCTCCAACTCCTGCTCCACAATGATTGGGCTTGTCTGAGCAGCACTATAGTAGAAACCAACAGCAAGATCTACATCTCCATTTTCAGGTGCAGCACTCAAATTGGTCGCAAAGTGCGGACCAAAGACCTCTTGTTCTTGGGAAGCCACAAGAGCCTCCCAGTAGGACGTGACAAAGTCCAACGAACTGCTAGACCATTGCTTCAGCCTAGCAGTCAACTCCACAGGATACGATTCTTGAACTGAAAGATAGTCTGACACCTTCGACAGTGAGGTGTTCAGCATGACCAGGGAACCCGGCGGCGGTGGGACGCAAACAAACGCCGCAGCCATGAACAGAACCAGAGCAAGGGGGGCAAGCAGGAACCTCAGCGGAGACCTCTTCTTCTTATTCTTGGGACGAACAGGCGCGGGGCTCACTGCAGGCTCCTGCTCTGGTGTCAGCACGCCACCAGCTCGCGGGGACTCCTGCTCCGGTGTGAGCACGTGAGCTAGTGGCGAATCTGGCGCGGCATGCGGCTGCAGGACGCCAGCCACGGCCGAAGCAGCAGGCTCGGCTCTGGCCTCAGGTGCAGGGGCCAGAGCCGATGTCTCCTCCTCCTTGAAGTCGTCCCCCACCGACGACAGCGTCGTCTGCTCTTGCTCTTCCTCGGACACATCCTCCTCCGTGCTGCTGCTCTCGGAGGCGAAGCGGTCCTCGAGCCGCCCCACGTTGCCCCCGCCGCTGTGGCGGTACATCTCGACGCGGGGGTTGGGCTTGTAGCGCAGGAAGCGAGGCCTCGGCGAGAGGTAGTTCGTCTTGGGGTCGTACGGGGCGGCAGCCTCCTGGCGGTCCTTGCACGCGGGGTCCCCCACCTCCTCGTCACCACCGAACGAGTGCATGGCGGCGTGCGAGGCGACCAGCGCGGCCGCGGGAGGAGGAGGAGGCGCGGGCGCCCCGTCGAGTGAGAGCCGCAGGCGGCGCGGCGCGCCCAGAGCGGCCTCGGGCGGTGGCGGGCCCCTGGGCTTGGCGCTGCTGTGCGCGAGGGGGTGGTCGCCCGGGGACGACGCGACGGGGTCGTTGCGCTCCCCGAGGATCTTCTTCCGCGGCGAGGCGGACGGCGCGACGGCCTTGGATGCGGCGGAGATGGTGGGCGCCATGAAGCTCTTGGAGACGCCGCCGCCACCGCAGCCGACACCGCTGGTGCGAACCTTGTGCGTCCTCGCGGCGTCACGCGGGTCGTTCTCCTTCTCCGCGCCGCAGGGCCTCGGCGAGGCGCGGCTGCCGCTGACGCTCTTGCAGACGGAGGAGCTCCTCTGCGGAGAATCTGCAAGCGAATCACCCCGAGAATCTGTGTAAGAAACCAGCAGATCGGCAAACGAATTGCCCCCGAATATACGCAGATCGCCCAAGACGGAAGCAAACCCCGGCGGAATCCGCGTCAAAAGGGGAAGGGGGAGCCACTAATCGCGGCGAGGGAAGGAAGGAAGGCGGGCGGGCTTACCGGGAGCAGGGGACGCGGCGGGCCTGAAGGGGCTGGAGTCGGCGCTCCGCCTGAGGCCGCCGCCGCCGCCGCAGCACGGCCTCGCCGCCGGGCCCGGGGACGGGGACCTCGCCGCCGCAATCGACATCGGGGGCTGCTGCTGCTGCGCGTGCGTTCGACTTGGGTGGGGTGGAGGAGGGAGCAGGGTGAGTTGTGCTGGAACGAGAGAGGGGGCGGAGATTTTGGGTGAGGCGGGGAGAGGGAAGGGAAGGGGATCTGTTTCCCGATGTGTAACGGCTAGCTGGCTCTTATACAGTGCTGTTCTCGCCGATCCGTCCTTGTGACCGTTGGGGATCGGATTTGGGAACGGTGGACGCGCGTCGCCTCTGCTCCTGCCCGTTGGCCCGAAGAGTGCCTCGCTGCCAGGCGGGCCCATTGCTCAGACGCTCAGGCAGTCGACCGTTGCCACCTGCAGGTCGAAAAGATTTGTGCGGCCGGCCGGCCTGCTCTACCTGCCTGCCGTGCAGCAGCATCCGTCCGTCCTGGCCTCCTCACAACGAGATTCACTGAAAAATGACTTGACAATTTCTTTCCTGAGAACAAGAAGGGGAAAAGAAACTCGACGTCTGGCCCAGCGAGAGAGAGAGCCGAAAGAAAAATGACAACAACTACTACTACTCCCGCCAAATAGTTACTGTCTCCGATCAATAATCCTGTTGTAACATTGTCAGATTTTGTGCACTTGGATTAGAAAGATGGGAACAAATCAAGGGGCCGAGATCGTTATCACATCGTCATCTCGCAGTGCATGTTATCATGGCTCGGTCCCTCCAATGCCTTCCATATCATGGCCACTAATTTCCTTTCGCTGAGGCGAATGCTCCGATTGCCCTCTGGATATCGCGTGCAAGGTGTTGCCCTGGTGATCGCATTTGATTACGCTGGCGGTGTGTTGAAAAATCAGCGGGCGTACAAGATTTGGGTGCCGTTTGGGAATGAGATAGAGAGAATATAGAAATAGATTGACGATCAGTCACCATTAGAGAAACGACTTTCGATCCTTGGGCACTGCATTAGTCCAGCATCCAAATTTCGTAGTTTATTAAAGCTTTTTTAAGTATCAGGTGGTGGTTCCGGTCGAGATTAAAATGTCGCTTTTAGTTCGGATTGGATCCTCCAACTAGGGTTTAATATCATCACCGCCCCTCTCTCCACCTTATCTTCTCCCCTCTCCCTTTCTCCCTTATATATTCTCTTCTATCTCCATGTGTAGGCAGTAGGCTCCCTCATTCTATCTCCTCTCCTCTCTTTCTAGGCTTCAAGTGCCGGCCTGGCATGGCACCGGCTTGTGGGAGGGGGGAGGCTTGAACGGCCGCCGGATTAGGGGTGGCGGGAGCGGCGTGCAGTCGCCCTCTGGCGGGGTGCAATCGGTCCTCTAACCGTGTGTTTGGTTGGAGAGTGAGGAGAGGGGAGCGGAGTCAACCCTCATTTTGGGGACGACTCCAACCCCTCCTAAGTTTGGTTCATGTTTTGGGTTGGGGATGAGTTCCTTCCAACTTTTGTTTGGATGAAGGAACTGAAAATCTGGGATGGATAACAACATAACACCGTTAGTGTGGACCCCACCTATCATACTCTCACTCTTTTCTTTTTTTCTGAACTTTATCTTCTTCTTCAGTCGCACAGCAGAGCAGAATGCGAGCTCTAGGCAACGGGGCGAGCTCCACCGACGCGCGCGGGATCCGCCGGCCGCGGCAAGCTCTAGCGCGGGCTCCGCCGGCCTCGGGCGCCATGGCCTTCGACGCGCCGGAGAGAGGAGAGAGGTGGGGGTGGCGGGAGGGAGACGGAGAGACATAGAGAGAAAAACTGGAGCGGAGCCGCTCCATCCGTCAAATTTCAAGGGATGGAGCCAACCCGCATCTAGAGGGTATATTCCCTCTGGAGCCACTCCGTTCCCACCGCTCTTCATTCAAACAGCCACGGTAGCGGATCCGCTCCCGCGGCTCTGCAACCAAACACACGGTAACTGGGGCATGACTGCCAACGGCTAGTGCGGGGTCGACCTCTAGTGTTAGTGCGGCTCGACCTTGGGGGGGGCAATGCAGATGGCCCCACGTGGTGCTGAGCTGCTAGGTGAGCCACAGTGTGGCCAGGGGGAGGTGAGATGGTAATCAATGAATGGTTTTTTTATTTGTTGGTGAATCCACCGCGTGTTCGTTGCAAATCAAATCGAACTCAATGTGTTGTGATGACTTGTGAATTGTGTAAGGAATCGAATGCTCGTTAGCCTAAGAGGGGGAGGGGGTGAATTAGGAAACTTAAAACCTTAGCCTATGGCTTCACTATTTTTGCACAAAGGTAAATTAGAACAAACTATCTATATGTGCAACTGGGGTTGTTCTAGTGTGAAACTCCCATCCCAAAACAAGATTTGCAACCTATAGCCAATCCTAGCAAGATACTACTCTAGGAAAGTAAAGGAAAGCAAAGATTGCAATAGAGTAAATGCGAAAACGTAAAGGGGGTGAGAGGAAGCAAACTCCTGACACGCGATTTATCCCGTGGTATCGGTAGGCACTTAGCCACCCCTAGTCCACGTTGAAGCACTCACACAAGAGTATTGCTTCCCGGTCACCAAGTCTCTCCCAAGAGCAACACTTGACTCGCCACAAAGGCTAGCCACTTAGGCACTTGCCAAGCTCCCTTGGTCACCTTGATGCCGCCTCCACTAAGGAGCTTCTCCACCAAGGAAGGGGGTCTCCACGTCCCCCACACAAAGTGTCCTCGCCAATCCACACCAAGCCGGAGGGTCGATGACGATTGCCGGTGAGCCACTTAGGCCCCAAGGCTTTCGGCAAACCTTGTACACCTTGATTCACTCAAGAATCACCTCACAAGGTTGGCACAACCTTGCACTCACTCAGCTCTAAGCTAAGCCTAGCACTAAGCACATACACAAAGCATGTACAAGTCTAAGGATGAGCAATTAAGCACTTGGATGGATTGGATATGATCTTCAATGTGTCTTGAACTCCTCTGCACTTCCACACAATCTAGCAACCTCAAATGAGTGAGTGGAGGGGTATAAATAGCCCAAGGCATCAAACTAGCCGTTGACTAAAAGCTGCTGAAAAAGGTAGCGTCAGATGAACCGATGCTATGCTTTTCCAGGACGTCAGTTCATCTGGTGCCCCTCCCACATCACATAGTCATTGAGGTTCTCTGACACAACTGCTCCGACGCTATGCACCGGCGGTGCGTCAGATCATCTGGTGCTGAAGACCCCGCGTCCAAGTCGCCTCTGTTAGCTTTCACGCGACCGTCGGATAGACCGACGCTTCACCTTGACCAAGGCGTTGGATCATCCGGTGCTGAAGGCTTTGTCTTGGCGCGTCTCTGTATGAATTCAAACTGAGCGTCGGATAGACCGACGGTGTCCTCACATAGATTGTCGGATCATCCGGTGCTACTATCTTCGCTGCTCTTCCTCTGCAACTCGTCCGACGCTACTAAAGGATGGACCGTCGGTTCATCCGACGATGCCCAGGGTTTCACCAGTGTACCAACTCGTTCGACGATTGCACCGACGCTTGCTGCTAAGGTACCATCGGTTCATCCGACGATGTCTTTTCTTTTCTATTTCTTGCTCGGTTTTGACCCTTGTTTTTCTCATTTTGGCATGTGGTTTTCTTGCATCCTTGGGACCTAGAAGTGTCTACAAAGACATACTGAAACAATATGGTTAGTCCCAATGATCATGTTGTCATGAATCACCAAAATCAAACTCGAACTAATGGCATAAGAGACCATGTTCACTACAAATTGATTGGTTATGTGCTCGGTGATGGTCATGTGAGATAGCATGTCTCTTGGTACAATTTGTTTTCTTACTCTTGATTTGATTGTCTTTGCGGTGGTGTTGGAGCTCGTCGAGGTGGTGGAGGAGGCGGAGCTATAGGGGCGGTGTGGTGTGACCAGGCATGATCTGAGTGGCCAGCAGAATGACAGTGGTGTTTTTTATTTTTTAAAGTCTTTTGTCCTGGTTGGACTTAAGATGGAGACCTTTTAACTCAAATGATTAATTCCAGATGGATATTCGTTGGAAATTCGTATCACTCTCTCCAACTAGGACCAACGATCACTTTTCCGCTAGTGAGTCATTGTTACCGATTAACCATAAGATCAACACTCATGTCGAGTGCTTTCCAATTATGTATATCAAAATCCTTTTAAATATGATTCATATAATCCAATCAGATTGATTGATTATTGAAGTGTGAATATTCTCAATTTTTTTTGCGGTCTCTATCTCTGTATATATAAGTTGCTTGTCTACCCACACCCAAATTCGTCCCACATTATGCAACTACTTAAAAACTACAAACGTCTGCGTTCATTTGTTGTTAAATGCTACTTTCATGTCTCTTAAGGTTGATACGGCATAACCTCTGGATCTGAGATTGGTGTAGTTCCAAAGGTCCTCTATCTTAGTTGAGGGGCTGAGCCAGGTATGCTGAGTGTGAATTTTCATGGTTTGAAAAATAAATCCTACGATGTTCTAGATCACACTCCTTCTTCTAAATGAAAACTCGTGGGGTAGTCTTACTCGACCGGCAGATTATTAGTAGCAAAAGTAGTAGGTTTCGTTGGTTTGCATATCTAGTTTACCACATCCATGTGAAACAGAGGAGTTGTATTTCTGTGACGTCATGCTAGTTATAACCCGACGTTTTTTTCTCGAGCAAGCCGAGTGTGGGACTACGATCCTTTCTGAGCGAGCCGAGTGCGGGAGTTCGATCATGCGGCCTGCACGTCAGATGGCGACGGAACGGCATCACGCGGGGGGTGGGTGCACCAGGGCTCACGTGCGCTCGGTGCGCACCCAATTTTTTTCCGCAGGAGGCTGAAGACCCACCTAGGGTTGAAAATATTCACATTTACTCTCTTTTCTGCTGGTTCAGTGCTTCGCATAGTGCCCTCCAAATGATTAGCGTTGTCAAAGAAATGATAACAGCTTTCTGCCAAACGATTAGTTAGCTTAATTTTACTGTGCCAGTGATGTGGAACAGGAGGTTCGCGTTTAGAATTTAGGAGTGCCTTGAGATTGAAACAAGCAAGCAAGTTAGCTAAAAATTAACGAAGTTGCTGATGGACAAATAAAGGAAGAACAAGACGCATTGCAGATTGTATATTTTCCTACAAGGATTACGTGCTTGATTTATTATGCGCACATGCATGAAGCATTGAAGCTCATGGCTGATTCATTGACAATTTGACATCTGAAAAGCCTCTGCTGGCAGCGCGATCAGGGCTGTTTGGCAGCAGGACGCCCCTGGGAGTTCCACTCAAGAAGCATCCACACCATCGCTGGTACTGCGTACAAAATGATCATTTACATAGAAACCAGCAAGTCAACGTTATACCTAACACGACAGCGCGTACATGAAAAGGTCATATACAAATATGTATGGATACAATTTGTGCAAAGAGGGGGGCAAATAAGAATTTGAATAGTTGCGGGTTGCAAATCAGTAAATGAACAGTTATCATCGCTCTTTCCTTTTTGTTTCTAGCTCCTTGCACAACTATTTGTTCAACTGGTAACTATGTTTGGATGGGTTGAAAGCAAAGACTTCCTTCCATGCGGCTGTGAATTTGCAAAACTTGCAGCCGGTGTGTGGCCCACACGCCTCCTCTTTATCCGTCCCCATCTCCCTTCTCTTCCCGTCAACACTGGTGGGACCCACACATCCAGATATGTCTACTTCCTTCGCAGTCGTCGCAGCGCTCTCCCTCGCACCCGGTGGCGGACGTACGACAGCAGCACCCAGCGGCGAACGTATGGCAGTGACACCCGGCGGCGGACAACGGTGCCGTGGATCGGTCGGCTCCGGCGAGGTACGCCTTCTCCCCTCTCTTCCTCTCTCTCCCCCACACCGCATCTCTCTCTCTCTCTCTCTCTCTCTCTCTCTCTCTTCGATGCGGGCGGGTGCAGCTCGGGTGGGAGGTGGACGGAGCGGCCGGCGGCGAGGTTGTCGTCGGCCGTAGGCATCAGTGGAGGTGAGCACCCTTATGGATTTGGATTTCTGGGCGGTGGGGTTAGGGTTGGGTTGGGGTTCGGGGGGTGTTCGATTTGTGGGTTCCATTGGTCACTGGACCTAGAAGAGTAAGCGACACAGTGCATCTCGTGATCATTGAGGTGAGCTGCTACCTTGATCCGTTGTGGATTTGGCCGGCGATGTAGGAATTTGGTACTCGGAGCTAGTAGTTTGGGGTGAAAATGGTAGGGGAAATTACAGGGTTTGCTATCCATGGAGATCTCGAAGAAAACATTGCTGCCCCTACTATTGGCCATCGGGTACATCTCTCTCCGACTGGGTTTGATTAGGTTCCCATCCATATCATACTAATTTCCCCTAATTTAATTTTTGACTTGAGTGCTCTAAATTGTGCTTGCTCTATACAATAAGATGGTCAACTAACAGAGTAGGGTGCACCAGTTTAGTAAATATGGAACCTAAACAAACTGAATATTTTGTATCAAGTCATCTATACCAATTGACTCATAAACTTAGCATTTGGATTTAACCAATTTAGTTGTCTATCACCACTAATTTTTTACATTCAATCATGCCTGTAAAATAATGTGATTCACTAGGAAAATATGCTAATGAGGTTGACAAACCAATATACTTTAGTAGGCAATAATATGGTTCTGAATTAGAAAGAATATGTGTATATGTTATGTATCCCTTCTATATTAGACAAAAATATTGTTCTGCTAGCTTTTTGCTTCAAGCAATTTATACTTCTATTGCTAAATGTAAATTAACCATGGTGATATTTTGGTACGGATATTAATGCACTTACTATTCTTTAACTCATATGCACTTCCTTTTTCCTAACTGAAGCCTTTCTCTGATCTGGTTTCCAGCCACAACTTGTGTTGTTTTTGTATATCAGTTCATGCAGGTAAGCGGCACATGCAGTTATTTGTGTTGTTGTTTTCAGTAAATATGGATCCAACTTTGTTTATGCATTAAACTTGAGCACTCTCTGTTATGAACTCTCCTACACAATAGCAATAATTAGCTCTACAATAGAAGTATCACAAAGATGTCTTGAGCAGGATGCACTCACCCCACATTAGTATCTGACAGTTTTTTTTGGTAAAAAAGTAGTGGTTGTTCACTTGCCTTGTACCTAGCTCTCACATTTTTGTATGGCAAATACGGAGGCATGTGTTGGATTGTCCAATGCTTTCATAACATTTTTCCTTAATGAAACATTTTGTGTTCCAATTATCTAAATGTGATCGTGATAATTTTAATTACAGCTAATGAGCATCGGACTGCAAAGAATGATTTATGAGCTTAGTAGAAATAATGAAAACTTGAGTATGATATTTTGATCTTAAACTATGCATGTCAATTTATTGTCTCTCTGTACAACCAGGACATAATTTCTAGCAATTATATAGCTCGCATCGTGCAATTTTTTTTGTCGAGCAAAACAATGCAAGTGCCAAGCAATTTTTATGACCATTTTTATTGAGCAATTGTTAATTATTAGCATATGCGAGCTAGTGCTTCACCTTATCCAATTACTCGTATTGTGCTTGCTTTTCTTATTATGAGGTACATTGCAAGTCATGCTAGAGTTGAATCAGATTTTCTTTCAAACATTGAAGTCTGGGATCAGAGCGACATAGGTGAACTGCTCTAGTTAATTTTTGCATTGGCGATCTGTTCTCTAATGCATGTACACACATATAACATGATTATTCACTTCATTTTCTGCAGTTCAAACTTGAATTCCTGAATATTATGGCTTCAATCCTTTGGAGATTGTAACTCAGCTAGCTTCGCTAGGAAGCACGCAGTGGTGGCCCTGGCAGGAGCAATGACCCCCGAAGAGGTGTGCACAGTAAGCTCCACAGCCCACAACAGTGGCCCTCTTGCTGGGATGCACAATTGTGGCTTCATGCAAGAGATATGTGGCCGCGAGATGGCCCCCGACGACATTGAGGGCTCGCAAGGGACGTGTCGCCGTCCCGTGTCGTGCTGCTCCAGGGGGACATGCTCCCTGGTTCTCTCTCGAGTGGTTGGGACACTCACTTTTGGGAGTTTTGCACTAGTATTACTAGTTAGACAATAATATTTCTCCAATTAGGCAGTAATATAGTTCTAAAACAGGCAAATTCATATATTTCATTAGGAAATAAAAGTTCTTTTACACAACAAATTAGTAGTGGTACCATGCGACCCAATTTGTTTGAATTTTCTCTCATGTTTACATAAACATGCTTTCTAAATTGGTACATATTTTCCTCCGTGTGTCATGGGACATCCTTCTCAAATCGAGTCCGAATCATATAGAACAACAGAATTATAAAGATCAGGATATATAGGTGTTAAATTGGGTGGCAAGGCAATTCTTATTTCATCATAGATGTATGCAGGTACACTAGGAAGGACAGATTTATATATATACATTATCAAGCATGGTGAAACAACTTATGCTATGATGGCTGCATCTTATGACCAACAACATTGAGGTGAGACTGGATTTTACTTGTAGGCAATTTATGTTAAATCAACTAGCAGTTAATTTATTTTAGTTTACCAATTTTATGTCTCGACTTAGCAATTTGTTTGCTCTGATGATCTGCTAGTTTCTAGTGATTTAACTCCCAATTAGTACTTGTGCTAGATCAGGCTCGCACGAAGCCAATGATGCAGTGAATCCATGCTTTCTTTGATGCTAGATGATGAGGGATTACTAGTTTTGTCTTGTGTATATTTAGACTTATTATCATTTGGTTTATGAACCGAGTTAGATATGTAGACTATTAGCTTTTTTGCAGAATCAGAGTTTATGATACATAATGATAGTGTGGTTTTTGTGTGAGTTAGGGAAAGTACTATTTTCGGTTAGTCAAAGTATATTTAAGCACATCACTGTTATCAATTGGGGCAAAGTAATACTTTTAGTTAGGACTTTTTTACTAACAAGCAAAAAATAATTTGCCAATGCAATTTTTGCTGCCTTATTTTTCTTAGTTTGTCCATTTACTATGTGCTACATGCTAACTAATTTGGTACCTTTTTCTTTGTTGTACTATAGGCTATGAAAGATCTTTTGTTACCGGTAGTAACCCTTCTATGAGATGCTCGTGCAATCCCATGAATCATTACATTTAATGTTGGTTCGTGATGTATATTTGGGTTCAGCATAGGAGGATGTGACAAATTTTGTTTGCGTAGTTTAGCCTAGTTGGATCTTGATTTTGGTAGATCAGGTTCCTGTAATTGCACATAATGAGTATGTGATTTTATACTGTGCATTTTCTTGGTTATGGGAAAATTTTTGTGTTGTTCGCTGTATGATTCACTTGCGTTTCTCTTCAAAAGCTGTCAAATTGGTTTCCGGATACAGAAATGTGTATTTTTTTCCTTTTTTCTGACACGTTCGCGTGGGTTAATGATTAAAAAGGAAAGTAGTTTCCTTTTTCTAATCAACATAGTCCGGCTGTAGGATAGTCTAATTTACAGCCGACTGTAAATTAGATGTGAACATAGTACCGTTAGGACCGGTGGTACCGGATGTGTTCCCACAGCCATAATGTATCTGACAATCGATGAATCAAGAAATATATATACTCTAGCTGTTAATCGAGTCATGGTTCCTGACCGTTTTCGAGCGCACTGGAAACGGTGAAGTGATGTGTGGAGATTCAGAGAAAAGCGCATCGAAAGTATTCAGAGAAAACCGTGGAGTATACCTGCGAAGATGCCGAGCGCGGTGAGAGTTGACGCACCGACGCTGTGGTAGACCAGGTATTCGACAACGAAGTAGCAGTAGCCGTAGACAAAGGACAGGAAAGTCGCCAAGCAGAGCGGCTTGTTGTCGAGGTTGAAGGCGCAGAGGAAGCAGAGCGTGCACGACAGCAGCGTCCACACCCCGACCGTGCGCCCATGGACGTCGCTCACTAATGTGTTCCAACTCCAAGCACACGATTCAGACGAAGGAGCAAGTGGTCAGCAATTTAACATTTAATTTAACGCACCCTGTGCTTGGGAGTAGGTGGCGGAGCAGAGCGCCGCGGAGCCGAAGAAGCAGGACCAGGTGAAGGCGAGGCGAACGGTGCCGACCACCAGGAGCCACCACCCCAACGCCGGCGGCACGCCGCGCTTCTTCCCGGCGGCGGCGATGGTGGCCATTCCGATCGACGACGACAACGTACGCGTACGCTGTTGCTGCCGCACCGCTAGAAAATAATGGAGAATGATGAGAGGCTGCAGAGAGCCCGAACCCGAGTATTTATCTTGCCATGAAACAATCACCAGCTTGTTCGGTTGGCTGGTGGGTGTGATGGATGATATGGTGTTGGTTGTTACGAGAGAAAAATCTTGGTGGCTGGTTTGTTGTGAGAAAGAAATCTGGTGGTGGTGGTGATAAACCAAGCGAATAGGGTGCACATGCTCAGTGTTGATAAGTTTCCATTTATGTATGTTTTATGGGCTTGTTAATCCAGCCCGTTGGATTTTTATGGGATGAAACACTTCCGTATGACACAAAATTACGGAAACAACTGAAGCGTCCCCTCATCCGAGGTGACCAAATGTGACACAAATACCAGTCCCAGGAGGCTGGTAGCACATTTATTACAACAGGTGGAATCAGTCTTTTACATTACGGTTACAGAAAGGGCACGGTAATGCCAACGCTACAATGAACAACACAAACGCTAACGACCACACTACGATAGCAAAGGCTTCCATAGCCTCCTCGCAGTACCACACCATGGAAGCTTTCGGTAGGGCCCGGTACACGAGCACGGTTGGGTGTAGGGCAATGACCTACTCAACGTCCTCTCGGAATGTAATCGGGATCCTCCTCTCGTAAAATAGTTAGTAAAACAAGGGTGAGCACATACGTACTCAAGAAATCCAACCCCACCCACGGAGGGGCTTATAAACAGAATCATGCATAAGGTATAACAAGGATCAGGTTAAGGTTCATTTAGCAAACTTACACATGCAGGGGTTCATTTCAAAAAGGTTTTCGCAAATCATTTTCATAACCCAAGTAACTCAAATGTTTTAGGAAAAACCACTGTGGAACTACCGGACTTCCCGTCCGTCGTAGCCCAGGCACACAGCCACACACTTCACCCAGAAAACAACTCACGCCAGAAAACATCCCATCCCAAACACTAGTTTTTGTGACCACACCGTGACTCGTCCAATACCGTGGACACGGCTATTCGAATAGGTTTGACACTCGCGAGAGGTTGTACATCTTTACCCACAAGTAGGGTACCGTCACACGGACACCTCAGCGCGGTACGGATCCTATCATAGCCATTACCCACCTTAGCTAACACTACGAGCCACCACGGAAGCACCCAAGGGGTTATACCACATAACCAGGGCGTACCTCACACAGAGCGTACCCCGACTCCTTGGTCTCCCGCTGCTCACCCGCACACCAGATGGCAAGTAGATTAACTAGTGGGGTTTATGCTAAGCCGTTGCCACATACAACGGTCGAGTGGTTGTACGATGATTTGGGTCAGGTGAGATGTCACGCAACCCGGTCCTTAACCGACAAGATGGACAACTCCCAACACGCTCAACCACACAGGTACGAGCTCACCCATACTCCTGACACACACGTCCATCCCGTCTACCCAGTTCTTTACTCATTTCCCAAACATATCCCCTTTTGTTTTTAAAGCACTCACACATTTTGAAAGCACACACACATATTTTTAAAGCACTCATTTAGGCCAAAACAAGGTTCACTCATAGCAATCAAGGGTGGCTATCCTACCATGTCTTGCAGTAAAACAATATGCAATTTATAAAACGGGTATAGGATATATTTTTAAAACTAGGACAGAAGCATGCATCAAAGGAGGAGGTTGAACTTGCCGTCTTCGTAGTCTTCGGGGAGTGCCGGCTCGACGTCCGGGACCTCGGGCTCCTGCTCGCAGTAGTCGGCTCCGATCTCCGGCTCGGGGTACCTTACTCCGTCTACTCCGTCGGCTAAGGCATACACACACACAAGCAAGCAATATTAGCACTCACGGTTCCGGCCGAGCTCGTGGGGGGGGGGAGAGTGAGCGGTGAGGAGTATTTATAGGCCCTGGGAAAGGAGTTGGTTCGGCGGGGGTGCGGCGTGTATGAAAGGCTAGGGGTTATAAGTATTTAAGGACCTATTGGTAATTTATATTATTGGAAAAAAGGGGGTGATTGTAATAATATATACTTGATTAGGGCCTGATTTGTACTTTATTTGGGGTCTGAAAGCATTTAATCTTATTATTAATCATTGATCTAGGGTCTATTTGAAAGAATAAAGAAGGGAGGGGGATAAAGGCGGGGGCCTTTTAGGAAAACGAGGGAGGAGGCGGGGGGGTTTTTGGCCTATAGGCCTTCTTCTACCTTGCGGTCGAACGGAGGGGGAGCGGACCGTGCGGGGAGGCCGGGGGGGGGGGGGGGGGGGGGGGGGGGGCTCGCCGGCGGCTCCGCCACGGGGAAGACCGGGGATGAGGGGAAAAGAGAGAGGAGGGCGAGGGAAACCTATTCCCGTGCTCACCTTGAGCTATTGCGCACGGGGGAGGCGGCTCCACGGGGAGGCAGTGGCGCGGCGGCGGTGTTTAGGGGCGGCGGCGTTGTGGAGTTTGGGGAGGAGGGGAGGAGGTGCGGTGTTGCCGTCTTCGGTGTGGTGCGGCGAGCGGGGGGAGGTCGCCACCCCCTTTTATAGGCGGCGGAGGAGGGTTCGGGAAGGGAGATATTTTCTCCGGCGAGGTCGCCGGCGAGCTCGGGGAGCTTCGCGAGCCCGGCCGGCGATGCGACGGCTCGGTTGGTCGGGCCGTGCGCGGTGGTTAGGCGAGGGGATTGGACTCGTCGTGCGGGCGTGGGGCGGGCGCGGTCGGCGGTGGAGGTGATGGCTCGGGCGGGGGGGGGGGGAGTTAATGGCGCCGCCGCGTTGGGCGGCTCCGGCGTCCGCCGCGGGCGTGGGCACCGCGGTGGCGTGAGGAGGCGGTGACCCCGCCGGCGTGCCGAGGAGGAGGGGGCGACAGCGGGCGCGGGGCCCGGGGTCAACCCCTGTCAGGCGCCGGTCGGGCGCATGCTCGGCCGCGCGGGAGGAAGGAGAAGGGAGGGGAAGGAAAAGAAAGGAAGAAGAGAAGGGAAAAAGAAAAAGAAGGAAGGAAAAGGAAAAAGAGAAAGAAAAAGAAAAAGGAAAGGAAGAAAGAGAAGAAAAAGGAAGAAAAGAAAAGAAAAATGGGAAAGGATAGGAAGGAAATTGGGAAAAGGTTTTAGGAAATTAGAAGAATTGTTAGGGAAATTAAGGGAGAGTTTTGTGGGGCTTTTCCGATTTCCCGGGTGTCGGCGTGATTTTCGGGACGGCGGCGACGGCGAGGCGGACCGGCCGGCGGGACCGCGGCGTGCGCGGGATTCCCGGCGGTGGCCGACCGCGGCGTTGGGAAGGTGCGCGAGGGCGCGACCGAGGTGCGGTGCCGGCGGGAATCGCGGCACGCGCGTCGGGGAGAGAGAGAGAGGGAGGGAAAACAGTGGCTAGGGTTTGATTGATAATCGAGCTCGGCGGGTCGGTTTTGAAAACACGCATGCTTTACTGGGTGATTTATTTATGGCTAAAAACGCGAGCGTTACAACAACGAATGGGCTTGTCGTAGAATGGTAGGACGGTCCATTGGGACGCTACCCACCAGGGTTCAAATCTTGGTGCTCGTACCTTTTCCTGGATTATTTCGGGATTTTCCGGTGTTATGCGTTAAGTGGTAAGCGACGTTCCCGTCGACGACAAGGCGCCAGTGGTGACTTCGAAAATCTCCAGATCTGCCGGTGCTCAGTCCTTCGGAGGTGCTCATAGGGGTAGGGTTTGCGTACGTGTATTCATAGGGGTGAGTGTGCGTGCGTGTTGTGAGCATCTGCGTTGTACTGTGTAATTCTCAAAAAAATCACGGAAACAGAAATTTATTAGGAAACCTGAGTGGCTAGGGATGGAAAGTGGTATGCGGTTGTCTGAAATATCCGAATTCGTGTCCGCTAAAATGTAAATGTGGTTATCTGAATTCGTGCTCGATTGCTAATATGAATATTGAAATGGATGCATTCGAATTAGTTTTCACTATTTTTCTATCCGAATCCATATCCGTATTCGAAATAGTTGTGCCTATCCGACAATTATTCGTATCCGACTGTGCTCCACCCCGGTGAACTCATGTATAATATAGTTTTGAAATAAATATATTATTTTGATTTAGTCCGAAAATATGTATTTGTTAAAATAAATTATTTCAACATTTTATTTTATTCAATCATTGATGTAAATTATTTTATGTATTGTAATTTTATTTATTTCTTCTAAATAATCATAGATTTATTTGTAATATTATCTATTTATAATTTAATTATTTATTTATATTTATTTATTAGAATAACTATAGTAAATATGTTCTTGGTTAACAAGTTATCTTTTGTTTACACGTTCATGCTTTAAATTTTGTCCCTTTAATGATTTTGTTCTTCTAAAATTACCATCAAACAAATAAAATCTTGCTATCTGTAAATTGAGTAGATACCCGAATGCGAATTCGAACTATTCGTTTTGCATTTGTATTTGATTACAACCGAATTCGTATCCGGCAAAAAAATGTGTATATCTGACTAAAAGTATTCGAATGGTATCCATTTCCGCGCCGATTAACTTTTGGATCTACAGATGCTTGTTTTTTTTGTGACGTTTGCATTATTGTACAGTACGTCAGTACGTCATGTCGTCATGCATGTACCCGGCCCCTAGATCCAACATAAGCAATGACGTCCCGCATGAAACATTATTGGCATGTGGGGTACCTTGCGCTGGTGCATGATGCATGCATCTTTCTTATACGGAGTACAATCCACAAAGGACGAATAGACGGATGCACGAAACATATGAGTCACGTGCAGACGTGCAGTACTATACTACTGTTATCCGCATCCATGTGTCTCGGCATCGTGCATGCACTATGACAAGACCAAGCTAAATTAGAGCAAGGGCAGCGCATGATTTGTTCAGAGGGCGCTACATACTGCCACAGCAGGGGCGCTAAGTTTTCAATTTCTCTCCAACGTATGTGTCTTCATTTTATCCAAAGCGGGTCCCACAACTGGTGTTAACTTCAGCAGCTCACTTTGCGAGCACCTGGCTGGATGTGTGTGGACGCCCAAGCAATGTCCTGCGCATATCTGACACGCTTGCTTTTTTCTATACCTTGGCTATAGGATCATGTTTGGATTATAGGGATTAAAATTAGCCAGATTAAAATTAGGTTTTAGCAGAAACTAAACTTTCAAACAGGTGAGACTATAGTGAGACTAAAATTAGTCTTGAGGCTAAACTTTGCTAGTAGGGGGTGGGGGAGCTAAAAGGGACTAAAATCTCATCTTTCTCTTTCCTCATTAATGACCACATGCATGCTGCCAATAGCTCTAAGCCATGCCCACCGTGGGAGAGGAGAGAGAGGAGAGAGGAAGAGGAAACAGAAGAGAAAGAGAGAGAAATAGGGACTTTAATGCTCTTTTAATACACTTTAGCTCTTTCTTCGAAACTAGGGGTGACTAAAACTTTTTAGCCTGACTAATTTTAGTCATGAGACTAAAGGTGATCCAAACATGCCTTAAGCTTCGGGCGCTCCGAAGCCACCAGCAAAAAGTTTTCCTCCAGCGTGTGGCGCTACCCTTGGCTCACTCTCTGTCATCTTAGCGGTACCAAAATATGCACGCTGGAGGTGCTCTTATGGACGACGGAGACAGTTGGCAACAAAGAAATTGTTACAAATGTGCCAGCGTGTTTGCTTCCCCGGTCACTCACATCACTGTGCCACGCCGCATATGGGCCTGCTGCAAGTTAGGCGTGGATTTTGTCCGCCACAGTTGTTTTAGAAACAAAAACAGTGTCTCACATGTAATTCATGTGCATGAAAGCAATCGGTGGTTCACCGGAGCTTCAAAAGCAAATGTAATAAATTGTCATCACCACACAAGGCTAGCAAATCACTCGCCTGTTGCAAGTTAGAGCATCTCCAAGAGCAACTCTCTATATATTTCCATACCATTTGACCCCACGTGTCATACTCATCTCTTGTCTTCTTACTTCCCCACCTATTATGAGCATTTGTGATGAGAAAATATCACCACCAGATGTAATTTTACGGTCAGGGCATATAAAAAACGATGGTGATGACTTATCACAGACGGATTTTCGGAAACCGGTTGTGATAACACGTAGTAGTGCACCACCTTAATGTGTAAACAACGCGCCACTCTTTTTGTGAGTAGCCAAGCAATCACATCTCTTCTCCTTGGTATCAATCACGCACTCTAACTAATACTCAGTTTGTCCCAAAAAGAATGACGTTTTAGGATTCTCGTAAGTCAAACTTTCTTAACTTTGACCAAGGTTATAGAAAAAACTACATGTATTTATAATATAATATAAAATAAATATAATTAAATTTATCATGAGATCTATTTTATAATACATACTAGGTGATACCCCACGCGTTACTGCGGGAATTTTTAAACAAAATTTTAATGTGTGTGGAAGTAGAAACACCGAAACGATTACATCACGATATTCATGTGTAAACAATATCATATATGAAAGTATGTTAATTTTGTTGAGAGAACCATTTTTAAATGATTGATTCTACATGTATTTCAACTGCGAGAATTTTATGGCGTGCTACTCGAAAATACAACATGTTATTAGTCATAGAAAATCGACGAAGACATAAATATATGGTTTGACGGATGTTGACATGACTTGGTGGATGTTGACATGGATTATAGTGGATAGTGATACGACGTGGCGCATTGAGAGGCAGGAGAAATCATTATTGGGTACCAATTATATATTTTATATAGATTTAACGTCAATATTTATATTTTTTCTCTATAAATGTGATCAAAGTTAAGAAAATTTGACTCAACATAATTCTAAAACGTCGTTCTTTCCTCTATAAATATTCCGTACGCGATCGCAGTAGTGTTTTAGCTACGCAAAATCCTAGACACATTATAATATTGATTGATCCTTGGGTAAATTCAGCAAGATGTCGATACTGCTCGGAAAACCCATAGCGAGCGCCGCGTCCACCGTCCACGATATCCGGCGGGCGCAGCACGCGGATGGCCTTGCTTCTGTGCTTGGCATCGGGACGGCGAACCCGGCGAACTACGTAAGGCAGCACGACTACGCCGACTACTACTTCCGCGTCACCAAGAGCGAGCACCTTACTCATCTCAAGGCCAAGCTCAAGAGAATCTGTGTGTAGTAATAATGTAAAAGTATTATTGTGCATCTTAATTAATCTATTGTCGGGTAGCTTTTAACATCAGTTTCAGGCCACAAATCGGCGATCAGCAAGCGCTACTTCCACCACACGGAGAAGCTCCTCGACAGCCACCCGGAGCTCACCGACCGCACGCTTCCATCCCTGAATGCGCGGCAGGACATCGTGGCCACTGCCGTCCCCGAGCTCGCCGCAGCCGCCGCGCTCGAGGCCGTCGCCGAGTGGGGCCGTCCGGCAAGGGAGATCACCCACCTGGTCGTCAGCACCTACTCCGGCGCCCACATGCCCGGCGTCGACTTCCGCCTCGCGTCCTTGCTCGGCCTCCGCCCCACCGTGCGCCGCACTATGCTCTACATGAACGGCTGCTCCAGCGGCTCCGCCGCACTCCGCGTCGCCAAGGACATCGCCGAGAACAACCGTGGCGCGCGCGTCCTGGTGGCCTGCGCCGAGCTCTCGCTCATCCTGTTCCGCGCGCCCCACGAGGCCCACGTGGACACGCTCGTCATGCAGGCTCTGTTCGGGGACGGCGCGGCCGCCGCCGTCGTCGGCGCCGATCCCGTCTCCGTTGAGCAGCCGGACTTCGAGATGGTGTCCGCTTGGCAGACGATGATACCGGAGAGCAAGGACATGGCCGAAGGCCAGCTCCGCGAAGACGGGCTCCTCTTCATCCCGTCCAGGGAGATGCCATCGCTAGTACGTGAGAGCATCGAGCAGTGCATGGTTGATGCGCTTTCGCCTCTGGACATTAGCTGCAGCTGGAACGACCTCTTCTGGGCGGTGCATCCCGGTGGGCGCGCGATCTTGGACAGCGTCGAGGCGGGGCTCGGGCTGGATCCCCGGAAGCTGGCTGCGAGCCGCCGGGTGCTGAGGGAGTACGGGAACATGTCCGGGCCGTCGGTGATATTCGTGCTGGATGAGCTCCGACGCCAGCAACAGGAGAACGAGATGGGCGTCATGGTCGGGCTCGGGCCAGGAGTCTCTGTCGAGACCATGGTGTTGCGTGCCACGGGTAGCAAAAAGAAATTTTAGCACCGGTCCCACAGTCCCAAAATATTGTACTACAATAAGCACGTGCCTAGTATCTCAGAGAGTTAGTCTAATAAATTTTACTCTCCAAATTATCATTTAGAGGGTCATTTACATATTTTATATTTTTTCATTTTCCAACAACTTTTCTATTTCTTACATGCACTCTACATAGTCATTCCAGGGATTCACGGTTTTGAACCCAAGACTTCAGAACCGGACACCAACAATTTACCAGGACACCACAACATGTTGTTCGATGAAACATGGTGTTAAATGAATGTATATAGATACGTGTTTAGTGTTTTATATTCCGGAAAAAAATTAAAAGATGCGCAACGGGGAACTCAAACCCAAGCCCTAAAGCTTAAGAGTTGAGCGCCTTACGAAGAGTCCCGGAGCTCCAGCGGGTCGCCTGGGGCGTGTTTAAGACCCTGGCAGAGGAGCCCGACCGCGCCCTCCAGCTGCAAGTCCGCGTGTTTGCGCATCTGGCTCGCGTTGGAGCTCGGCTCCCGGCGGCCGAAAACTACCCCCGCGCTTGGCTCCCGGGATACGCCGCTGGAGTTCGTTTCCTGGGAGCACGGCTCGCTCGAGCGCGGAGGGGCTAGCTTGAGCGCTGCAGGTGTGCTCGGCTCACCTCCTCCTTCCCCATCTCCTCCGCGGCAGCGCCACCACCGCCGCACCTCCTCCTTCCCCCTCTCCCGCCACGGCAGCCGCCACCGCCGCCGCACCTCCACCTTCCCCCCTCTCCGCCACGGCGCCGCCGCCGCCGCCACACCTCCACCTTCCCCTTCTCGCCACGGCAGCCCAAGGCACTCGCCGGCCACGGCCATGGCGGCGGCACGCGGCCGCAACGATGGCCGGGATGGTGGTTCTCAAGGCACTCGCCGCCCCCGGCCGGACGGCGGCGCGTGCTCGCACGCCCGTGGAGCGACGGTCGGCTCAGACCCTTGCACCACGGCAGGGAGAGAGAAGAGGAGTCGCGCTGGGAGCTTGTCACCGTCGACGTCGCCAGGAGCACCTCACCGTCGCAGCAGCCACGGGGATGCTCGATCCACCGGCGGAGAAGGCGGAGCTCGTCCTCGCGGCCGGCGTGCGCCTGAGCAGGGGAGGGAGGAGCGCACGGTGGGATGCCCTGCGCCGCCGGCTGCCAGGGAGGACCGGCGAGGTGGGTGGCGGCGGCTGGGGCTGGCCATGGTTGTTCATCGCGCGCCAAGTGCTCGATGAAATACCTGTGAACCCCAGCTGGTGGTAAAGCTACCACATCAGAGTGCAAGGTAGCCACACACACCTCAGCCCGGCTACCAATTTGATGGCAAACAACAACATCACTTGAGCCGGACTCATTTGGTATAGGACCGCAAACACGGCGCCTTGCACCATCAGGGCCAGGTCATTCCAGACCTGGCCTGGCCGGGCCGACCGAGCTGTGGTGGTACAGGGTCGCAAACACGCCCCTGAACTCCACCTGCTGCCGCCGCGGCACGTCGGCGCCATTGAGGAAACCTCGCTGCTGGGACACTCTGAAGCTGCTAGAGGCCCCGGGTTGTAGGCGTCACCGCCGCTCCCCGTGCCGCGCCGCGCGGCTGCTAAGGGTGGACCGCAGGGGTGTTAGAAATAACCACACCATGGCGTGTTCCTGGCGTGTATGTGTTTGTGTTGGGCCGCGGCGCCTCCATGGCGCACGGTGTTGTGCGGCATCAGGTTGTGCCCGTGGCGCGTAAAGTGTCCGACTCGTGTGCGTGTATGTGTGTGTCACGTACATGGGTGTAGGAAGTTGCAGGATTGCCGCAACGTCTGTTGGAGTTTGTTAGTTTTGCGTGGTGCCGATATGCATGTAGACGGCCGCGTCGTGCGGAGAGAAAATGGCTCACAAGGGCGTCGTGCAGGTTATGCAGATCATGGCAGGAAGGGCCGGACGAGGAGGCGTGCTCGTGCTCCTGGCAAGTCTGTGGCTTATTTGAAGCCCTTGCGCTCCTCTGTATTTATTTTGTCGAGCACGTTTTAACAAAGAGAAGGCCAATATACAAGATCCATCAGCCCCACCGCGAGTTTGAGCGTCTGAGTGAGCAAGGCGAGGGGGAGCTCCGGGAACGTGCGTTCCTGGCCATTTCCAACATTTGGTATCAAGAGCTTGGTCGAGAAAGGGAGGCGGCCAGCTAGGCTGGCAGAGACGCGAGCGTGCCATGGCATGCGTGTGAGGCGCAGCGCGGGTGCCGTATGTGCGCCGGTCAGCGGTGTGCGCGATCGGTGAGGCAATGGCGAGGAGCGCGCTGGCGGCGAGGTGAGGTGAAGTCGTCAGGCCGTGTGTCGGCCTGTGCGTGGTCGCTCATGGTGCTCGGCAACGGATCATGTGTCGATCCTATTGGGCGTGATGTGCTCGACGGCTTGTGTCACCTGAGCCGAAGAAGTCAGCGCGTACCAACATCAGGCGTGTGACCCCGGCGTCGATGGATCTCGGTGTGTGTCGCTAAGGAAGAAGACGGAGATGTGTGGCCTCGATCCGTGCAAGAGGCCGTCAGGCAAGCTAGTGGCTCATGACGACGCTGAGCGGGTGCTGCGGAAGCCGACGTATGTCACCAAAGAGGACGAAGAAGGTTGCGGTGTTCGTGTGGAGATGAGGCATGTGGCGGTGGTCGCATCATGTCGGGAGGCGTAGTGGCGGCCGGGGCGATGGAGACGACGGGAGCTGCAGCAACTCCGGCAACGACGTGTCGCGTTTAGGGGATGTCGAGGAGGCGACGCTGCTGTGAAGGTCGAGTTCACCATGTCGTGTTTAGGGGGAGATTGTTAGAAATAACCACGCCATGGTGTATTCCTGGCATGTATGTGTCTATGTTGGGTCGCGGCGCCTCCACGGCGCACAGTGTTGTGCAGTGTCAGGTTTCGTCTGTGGCGCGTAAAGTGTCCGGCTCGTGTACGTGCATGTGTGTCTCACGTACATAGGTGTAGGAAGGTGCAGGGTTGCTGCAACATCTGTTGGAGTTTGTTAGTTTGTTTGGGCAGTTAGGAGGTATAGGTGTGTGTGTGTGTCGATCTGCATGTAGAGGGCAGTGTCGTCCGGTGAGCGAATGGCACACGACGGCGTCGTGCAGGTCATGCGGATCATGGCGGGAAGGCCGGACGAGGAGGCATGCTCCTGGCATGTTTGTGGCCTATTTGAAGCCCCTGCGCTCCTCTGTATTTGTTTTGTAGAGCCCATTTTAATAGAGAGAAGGCCAAGATACAGGTGCCATTAGCTCCGCAACGTTCGTCGCCGGAAATCCATTGTTCATCTTCTACCTCGGGTCGTCGGCGAGTCTGAGCGTCTGAGCGAGTGAGGCGAGGGGAGCTCCGAGAATGTGCGTTCCCGACCGTTTCCAACAAGGGACGTCGGTCCCATGCTGCCCTAGGCTGCAGCACCACGCCACCACCCCATCTGTCGGATCGCGTCGCTCGTGCCCTTCTTTCCTGGTCGTCCGCATCCATGCTTCCCTTGCTCTCGATCCCTCGCGCCATGGCCATGTCGACACGACCTCTGCACCCGCACCACAACATCGCCGCCGATGCCCCGTGTTGTGGCCCTGCCGCTGGTAGAGCCGCCGTGTCATGGGCCCACCACTACACCGAACGCTCTCCCCCACTCCGTGGCATTGCCACCACAGCCCCGCGACGTGGGCCTGTCGCCGTCGAGTGACTCATGGAAGACTCCTGGTGAGCGAGCAGAGGAAGGTGGAGGAGAGCGAAGAGAGTTAGGAAGATGAGGATGACATGTGGCCCCTTTTGCTTTGGAAAGACAGAAGGTTGGATCAGGAGTCATTTACCTACATGTTATTAAAAAAATGCCGGCTACGCATGTTGGGGGGTTACCCGAAAAGTTCGGATGACCACCCTAACACAAGTGAGAGTTCTTAACACGTTCAAGTACAAAGTTAGAGCGCAAGTAGACTAGGAGACTGTGATTCCCCCTGCAAGTAGCACAAGTTCCAAAAAGTCTGAATCCGTTTACACGTGCCCTTGCGCCCCCTTTTATAGGAGACGAAGGGACTTTTACATACCGATAACACCCTTAGCCTCAGAGAATATTCCTAGTGTGAACGCATACATGATTGTCTTTTTCATCCAACATATTTACAAATCTGCCACTAGTTCACACTCTAAACCCGGACTTTTTGGGACAACAACTTTGACTTTGCTTCTCCCCCGGTTCGTGAATGTCTTCGCATGAAACTCCCGAACGGGGTCTTCAGCAGTTTCCCGAATTGGCCTTCGCTTCTCTGCTGGTTCGCGCATGCCCACGTGCCTGACTCCCGAACTCAGCCCTCGACAAATTCTCGAATCGGCCGTTCTCCGAAGTTCGGGCCATCGACAGTTCGAGATTCCGGGCTTCCGCATGCTCGTGACTCCACTTCTTCACCGAATCAAGATTCCCGAACTTTGCACATTCGCGAATTCGAGGCTTCACAGGTTCCAGGATTCCGACAATCGTGAATTCCCTGCTCCTGAAAAACATGCTTCAAGAACTTTGTGAAAACTCAACGTTTCGAGGGTGACGAGTTTTACTGAATTCCCCAACACTAGCCCCTCGGGGAAGCGGGTTGACTCCGACGATCCGATTCCACGAATCCTTCGGAAATTTAGCAAAAAACGTCACCCTCGGAACGTCGGAGAGGACACGCGTCGCCCGGGGAACCAAGGACGGTTAAATCGAGGCGCGTTTCGCAGAAATACCCCTCCCCGGCCCTATAAATAGCGGGCTGCCGCTGTTAAAAAATTTTACAGCTTTCTAGCTTTTCACGATTCGTGCATCTCTTTTTTTCGCGGAATCTGGTCTTCTGCTTTAAAGCTCGCGAGCTTCGGGTCTTCCTCGCACTTCTCTAAGGTATTCCTTAATCTTTCTCTTGTTAATTGTTACTTGTTAAACTTTGGTGCAGTGGTATCGCGATTTCGTGAGCTTTATTCTCGAATGTTATTCTTAACCGTTCGTATGTTCGTATCTGTTGGTTAGGTGGCTCGAGTTAAAAGCACAGCTAGACCTATGACTAACGAAGAGCTCATCGCGGCTGGTCTTCCGCTCGACCCAGTTGCCGAAGGTGCGGAGCATGCTGCACCAGCCGAAGATTCTGGTTCTCCCAGTGGCTCCCGGAGTCACGAAGATGGGGAGGTTCGGTCGACGCTGGCGAAGGCATCGGAGATGTGGATGCCGTGTCGATGACCCGATCAAAGCAAGGACTTCCGCCCGTTGCCACCCTCACTCGCCTTCGGAGAGTCGAAGGTGACAAGCAACACGATTCGGGAATACGAGAAGGCCGGGTTCTTCTCTCCTTGCGCTGGGCGTGCCCCGCTTGACGAGCAGATCCCTACTCCTAAGGACGGAGAAATTGTCGTATTTCGGGATTTCTTTATCCGCGGGCCGAGGTTCCCCGCGACCCGCCTCCCGCGCCTATTCTTGATGCGTTTTCGGTGAAAATCCACCGCCTTTCGCCGACATCTTTCCTTGAAGTGTCAAAGTTCATCCGGATTTTGAAGACCTTCGACGTTAGCCCTAGCGTCGATGCTTTCGCCAGATTCTACGAACTGGTGATCATCCCTGAGGTCGTCAAAGGTGAAGACGGGCAGTTCTACCACAGCCAGCACGCGTGCTGCACCTTCAACACGCGACGTCAGAATACCCGACAAGGAATCACCCGAATCCAGATTGCTCCTTGTTGCAAGTCCAACCTCACCGATGATTGGAGGTCTTACTGGTTTTATCTGGAGGTCGATATGCCGAAGCTGTCTTGCCCGATCGCGCCTCTTGCCGCGGTGAATGTTGCGAAGTTCAACCAACGGGCCTTGGGAATCAGAAGTTGTGAGAATGCCTTTCACCTGGCCAGCACCATACTTGGCGGCCGTGACATCATCGAAGAATTTGTCGCCGCCCGGGTCTGGCCTATCTCGAGTGGTTGGTCCCCTACTGAGCTCGTGTACTACAACGTCAACTGGGCAGATCAGAAGGTGCCTTTCCCAAAGTTCGGGATTAAGCTTCGCGAAGACCAGAGCGCCAAGGCCTTCATGGACGAAGTGGAGAAAAGGGTGAACGTCATGGTAGGCGAATATACCATGAACGAGTATAAGGCGTACAAGGCCCTGGTGAAGCATAAGAAGAAGATCAACCACATTTTTTCGGAAGTTTGCGGTGACAAATTTTTCAGCTCTCGAGGCCCGGGTCCCAAGTTGAAACTTCCTGCCGTCGCCGTGGCCAGTTGCTCAGCCGCCCCGATCAATGCTCCCCGAATAAGGTCGTCGAAGAGAGGCTCTTCCCCTGCCAGCGAGGGCGCTTCTTCGGGAGTCAAGCCTTCCAGGACCAGATCCCTGGAATCGTCGAAGCGCAAGCGAAAGACTTCCGAACTTCGGACTTCGGACGCTGAACTCCAGGCTGCTTCGGGGCTTGCCCAGATGAGCCGCAAGAGATTGAAGAAGGCGGTGAAGAAAGTTTCTTCCGTCGGCGTTCGGCGAGTCCCATCCGCCTTCGACGACGACGCCTTCGTGGAAACAGACAGCCTCAAAGGTGTTTTCCTTTGGCCACTGTTTAACTTTCGAGACAACTGTCCATCTGGTTCCGAGAATGAATTCGTGGATGTTGATTCCTTTTCGTATGCGTCGCTCCCGAAGTTCAAAAGGAGACTGTTCCTGCCACTGCTGATGAGTCCATTGTTGCTGCCGATGTCACCGCCCTCCGAGTCCCCCCGCTGCTGCCGAAGCTCCTGCTGTTGAAGCCCCTGCTGCTGACCAAGCCTCCTCCGAGTTCACCCAGGACCTTGAGCTCACCATTCAAAGGGGAGAAAATCCTACCGAACACGTTCCTTTGGTCGAAGTTCGGGAGATTGTCCCCGAAGATCAAGCTCCCTCTCCTTCCTTAGCCGCTTTTAATAAAAGCTTTGGTACGTCTCATCGCGGCAAGCTATTGCGTGTTGGTTTTGAGACAACTGGCGTTGGGAGCAAGACGTCCAAGTTTTTAACTCTGTGGAAACCGTCCTCAATTGTTGATGAAACAGGAGAGGAGGCCTCAGAACGACCCGAAGGGGCTGCTCAGGACTCCGAGAGGGGGCCTCACTCTGTCTCCGAAACCACTCCTTCGCCTCGTGGGAAAACTTCTTCTGGTTCGACTAAACAAGTCACCATGCAACATTTTAGTAAGCAAGGTTCGTTCCTTCTCATTACCTTTTCATGTCTTTTCCGATTATTGAATTTTGATCTGAGACTTTACTCCTGAATTTTTTAGAATTCAAGGATCTTCTGCACTCTTACTCTCCTACGAAGCTTGCACGCTTTCAAGAGGATTATGCCCTCAAGCATTCTATGCTCAGGAAAGTTGCCATAGAGCGGCTCGCTGAACAGGAGAAGGTTAACGAGCAGCTTTCCCAGAAGTCCAAGGAACTGGAGCGTAACTTCGCCCTCGCGCAATCCACGAACATAGAACTCGAGAAAAAGGTGGCTGAGTTGGCGGAGGCTTTGAAGATAAGTCACGATGAAAAGAAGGTCGCGGAGGCAACGCTTGAGCAATCCAAGAAAGAACTTGAAAAGGTTCGAAAGTCTCACGAAGATGACCTGAGCGTGATTGAGAATCTTCGGGAGAAGCATGAGCGGGCTACGAAAACCGCCGAAGATCTTCGTATTAACAATGCTAGTCTCGCCAAGTCCCTGAGCGTAAAGGACCGCAAAATCGTGGATCTTGAAAAGGCGTTGGCGGAGCAGAGTGAAGCCTCAAATAAAAACATTTTCGAGATTCTAGAGAAGCTGAGACTGCTCTATGAGGAGTACAAGAAGTCCTTGAATGAATTCAGCGTTCGTCCAGCCCCTCTTCCGGATAATATTGAGATTCCTGAATTCATGGATTGGATGGAGGCCGAGTTCAAGGCCCTTACTGAGGTGATCGCCGGCGCCAGTGACTTCGCTGCTGCTTTCTCTGTGGAGAGTATGTTGAAGATTCTTCACGACTATGACTGCGTCGACCTGGAGAAATTTCGCGCAAATCTCTCTCAATTCCCCTGCGCTACTAGTACCGCAATACTTCGAGCCAACTCCGATGTTCTGGCTATCAAGATCAAGTTCGCAAGGGAGTTCTGGCTGACTAGCGGGAAGGAGATTGTTAAGACCATTGCGCGTGCAAAGCTCGTTGAGGTAGTTTCTTTTGTCCGATTTCGTGACTTGTGTTTGTCGCAGATGTTTCAGTCTCTCGAACCTTATTCACATTTACCTTTCTTTCTCAGCTGAACGAGGAGGAGAACCGTGAGGACATCGCCGCGTCTCCCGAAGGGTCGACTTCCGGCGAAGGTTCGAGCGACTCAGGCGAAGGGGGCTCAGGCGGCAGCAGCAGCAGCGATGGAGGCAGCGACGGCGAGCAAGCCCCCGAACAAGAGGATGATTCCCCGAAGGTGGACGTTACGAACTAGACGATATGTCCGAACCTTGGGTGTATTCGAGATTGCTTGTACATTCATGTAGATTCACTAAACTTCCCTGAACAAGTGTTTTGTATACTTTAACCTGCGCAGGTCCTGCAAGCTGGGCCTGCGCAGGACGTGCTGCCGCTGCGAATTCATCGGGATAGTATGTTCGTTAGTGGTGAAGCGTGGCGTCTGTTCAAGCGAGCACATCCCGAACAAGATTTTTCCGATTTTTGGCTTGAGGCCTCGCTTAAATTTTCTATAGGTTGTTTTGATCTTTCTTCATTTTTCTTATTTCGTAAGAAGAGTCGTTCCGCGTCCTCTACTCCGCGATCCGCGAAAGTTCCAAAGACGGAGCCCCTTAGCCCCTTATCCGATGCATCTGACTTCGCCTATGCTAGTGATATGGCTGAAAACAATGTTTGTAAACTAGGACATGTTGTAGAGCTTTCGTTTTAAATTTCACACTGACTGTTGTAATTATCGAGGAACTCTTCGGAAGTTTTTATGCGAATAAGGCAATGAATACGTTTTTTCCTTGAAAAAAACGTCACCCTCCCCCACCTTGCCGTTTTGCATGAAAACTTGAAGGAATGCTTAGAAAACTTGTAGTTCGCGTACTTCGATCGAGTATACCTTTAGGAAGAATATTTTCTCATGAACTTTTGAAAATTTTTGAACCAACGCCGCGCAAGTCGACAAAATTTGCTTTCGAATTTTGTGTACTTGATTTTTCTGGCAAACTTGCCCCGGTTGATATTGCAACCTTCAGTTGCTTCAACCCGGATTTTCTACGGTTTTTCGCACGAGCCCCTTGCCCTTTCAACGTTATCATGAAAAACTTTTTCGGCGTTTACTTTCTCGAAATCAACCTGCCGACATTTTCTTTTCGGTAAGAATCCCTTCGTGGGTGGGACTTTCTGGGCCACAGCTCGTTGCTGTTCCAGGCCTCTTTGGATGGGAATCCCTCAATGGATGGGATTTTCTAGGCCACAACTTGTTGTTGTCTCAGGCCTCTTTGGGTGGGAATCCCTCAGTGGATGGGATTTTCTAGGCCACAACTTGTTGTTGTCTCAGGCTCTTTTTTCTCGATGAAATTCTGGCTATCACGAAGCCTTTTTCACGAACTCTTTCTTTTTTCACGATGGAATTCTGGCTATCACGAAGCCTTTTTCACGAACTTTTTCTTTTTTCACGATGTAATTCTGGCTATCACGAAGCCTTTTTCACGAACTTTTTCTTTTTTCACGATGGAATTCTGGCTATCACGAAGCCTTTTTCACGAACTTTTTCTTTTTTCACGATGGAATTCTGGCTATCACGAAGCCTTTTTCACGAACTTTTTCTTTTTTCACGATGGAATTCTGGCTATCACGAAGCCTTTTTCACGAACTTTTTCTTTTTTCACGATGGAATTCTGGCTATCACGAAGCCCTTTTCACGAACTCTTTCTTTTTTCAGGATGGAATTCTCGAGATACGCAATTTGGGGGAAGACTCTTTTCATATATATATCACAAAGAGTATTTACATAGGATCCGCCTCGTTAAAAACCTTGCCTCTTGATTTAGAGCCCCCTTTGCAAGGAAAAGAGTATGGTCCTTCTTATTCTAATGCGACTAGAAGAAGTAAAACTAATTTTTGTCCCGAAATCACTTATAGACTCGTGATTCGGATTTTTTAGTTTTCTAAAGTACAAACTTACGAAAATCTAAAAACTACTACACGTTACATCTATCTACAACTAGGATTTTCATGGATAATACCTTTTTAGGCTACCGGCATTCCACGAATACGGCAACTCCTCGCCAGTCTGCTCCATCAGGCGAAAAGCCCCTGGCATATCTGTTTCCCTGGCAATGTAAGGCCCTTCCCAAGACTCATGAAGTTTTCCCAGGTTCTCCCAATCTTTCTTTCTTTTCAAGACAAGATCACCAGTTCTGATGTCCTTTCGGACCACCTTTTTGTCCCTCCATGCCCTTGTCTCTCTCTGGTATTTCTCAATGTTTTCCGCTGCTTCAAGGATTGTCAGCTCGATCATGTCTTTTTCTACCTTCTTATCAATTTCCTCTATCTCTTTTCCTTTCAGGACTCTCATGCTTTCATTCTTGATCTCCTCTGGTGTCATAGCCTCAGTCCCGAAAAGTAGGCGAAAAGGCGTGAAACCTGTTGCCCTTGACACTGTGGTGTTGTGAGACTAGATCACTTTCGGAAGTTCATCCACCCACTGTCGGGGACAGCCCTAGGGGTCCCCTTTAACAACCAGGAAATCCCCACTTAAAACCTGCAACAAAGCCAAACACACTTTGCCTAACCATGCAGGATACGGCCCTCGCCGCAAGGACCTCAACGGCCCACCAAGGCGGCCCTCTTGAAGATCCCCTCGAGCAGGCTTCGCCTCGCTCGAGGGTGCGCGCCTCCCTCGGGCGGGCTCCGTCCCGTTCGAGGGGGTGCGCTCCCCTCGAGCGGGCTCCGCCCCGCTCGAGGGTCCGCTCCCCCTCGAGCGAGCTCCGCCTCGCTCGAGGGTCCGCCCGCCCTCGACCGGGGTCCGCCTCGCTCGAGGGCGCCCGCTCGCGTGCGCCCGCCCCGTACACGGGCATTTAACGCCCGACACCGGCGGGACGCCGCCATCATGCGCCGGGGCTCGCGCCCCGTGCCGCCGCACCAACTCCCCAGAGGGAGCCCATCCCCATCACCGTGGGGAGGGACCGTGCGCCGCGGCCGTGTCGTCCCGTGACGCCGTGCGCCGCTCCAAAGACGGCCAACGCGCCGAGCCCTCGAAGGGGGGCCGCTACACCCTCGATTTGCTTTCTTGTGACCCTACGGGGGGTTGGGTGGAGGCGCTAGGCGGGAGGAACGCCATCCCCGCCCATTGTTACGCATGGCCGCCGTCCCCGCGCGTGCGTGCGCACGCCCGGCGCCGTAGAAACAACTCCGATGCGGTGAAACGTATTGGAACGGGACGCCGTTTTACCTACTCCCCGTACTCCGTACGGACCAACGTCGGCGGCTCCCTCGAGCCCATCAGAAGACATCACCGCCATCCGCCGCCCTTCTACCCTCGAACCGCCACTGTTCGGGTACAAGATAGGCCATGATGGCCGGATCGCTGCAAGGATCGTCCGGACGGCCGCCCACTCTACAGCGTAGCACGCCACGCCCCTTCACGTAGCTAGATAGCGCGGTGCGCATGTGATTCACTCCCTCCTTGATCTATAAAAGGGGGACGAACCCTCCCTGCCGCGGGGGGGGGGGGGGGGGGGGGAGGACGAAGAAAAACACAGACACAACACAACTGGAGACAGGCTGCACCACGCACTTGCTCTCCAATTCTCCCACAACATCTTCAGCCATCGCACCGGGGACTTGGAAGCCGTGCTTCTCTCCCGCCTCGCTTGTAGCGGCCCCACTACGAGCACCCCCGTGCTAAGTAATATAGTGCCTTGAGCACGCCACGCGCCGGACGTACGGCCCCCTCGGCGCGAACCGGGATAAAACTCGTGTCTCTTATTGCTTAGCATCGACCATTGAGGGATAGACCACGGCGCTTACTACTGGTTAGTGTCGGGACCATATTCCGCACCGACAGTTGGCGCCCACCGTGGGGCTTTCGAGCGCCTAAGGTCAAACCGTCAGCTCCCTCCATGGCGATCCGCACTGAGTACCGTGGTACATGCTACTGCATGGGCATCTCGGACCCCCTCCCCGCCGGGTTCGAAATCCGGTTCGGGGGCTTGAACTTTCAGGCCACGGGGAATGGCTACCTCATGCGCCTCACCAACCGTGAGGAGCTCCGCGCGCGGCGCCGGGCCCGCCCGGTCCCCGCCGCACGCACCACCACGGCGCGGACGCCGCGCGGGCGCGGATGCCGGCGGGCCGTCGACGCCACGACACCGCCGCCGCTGCGGGGCGCGTTCGCGCCGGGCGCGGTCGGAGCGACGGCGGGCCGAGCGCGCGCGCCTCTCGGCACGCGCGCGCCCGCCGCCACGATCACCACCATCCGGCGGAACGAGCCGCACGGTCTCCGGACCGCGCATCCCCGTTGGGCTGCGTGGTGCCACGTCGGCCTACAACGCAAGCGTCAATACCACGATGCGCAGGGTTCCGCCTGGCCGTCACGTCTTCATCGCCAGGGATCCCGGCGCCTCAGCGGCTGACGAGTCGTCCCTGGGCTCCCTCGACACGTTGCCGCCCGCCAACCGCCGCGGGTACGCAGAATGGGACTTCTCCGGCGTACCGGACCCAGACATGCTCAGGCGTTTCCTTGACGCCACGGACTACTGGTTCGGCTGCTCCGATGACTCCAGCACCGGAAGCTACGACCCCGCGCGGGAATGCTACGCCGTCATCACCAACGACCCAGCCAATGCCGCTGGCGCGGTGGGCGCGGAGACGGGGGAGATCACGCCGCCCCCGGGGGATCGCCACACGCCTAGCCGCGGGGCCAAGCGCCCCTCGCGGGGCCGACGCCGACGCGCGGCTGGCCCAAGCCGCGCGAGCTCGAGGCCAAGGCGGCGGAGGAGCACGGACGGTGCGGGCGCTCCGCACCTCGATGGCTGGAGAAGCCTCCGCCGCGACGAGCGCGTGCGGGAGGGCGGGCGGGACAAGGCCCGCGACCGCATCAACGTCGACAACCCTGACATGCCGACGCGGGCAAGTCAGAAGCTCGTTGCCGCCGCAACGCTGCTATGGGCCATGCCGGCACCCTCGACCCCTGAGGCACGAGACTTGCACCGCGAGGTGCAGACTCTCATCGAGCAAGCGGCGGGTCCGGCGGCCGAGAGCTCGGCGTCGCGCATCCGCCAACAAGGGGATGCGCGGGGTGACGGGGCCGCACAAGGGGCGAACCCTCGGTCCACGCGCGGGGAAGCGGCGGGCGACCCGCCAACTCGGGGACGCGCGGCCGGCAAGGAACGGCTCCTTGACACGCGCGAGCTGCGGGACGGTGACGCTCGCAACGTCATCAACGCCCCCGCCGCACGAGCAAGGCGGACGCGCGAGCGGCGGTGGGCTACCACCCTTGACCGGGGCGGACGCTACGACGGCGGTGAGGGCCGCTCCCCCGACGCCGGAGCCCCCGGGATCCGTGTGTTCAGCCGGGAGATCCGCGCGGCAGCCTTCCCCAGGCGCTTCCGCCAACCCTCGACCATTGTCAAGTACAACGGGGAGACGGATCCCCACGTGTGGCTCAATGACTACCGCTTGGCTTGCCGGTGGGCGGGGCAACCGGCCGACGAGGTCATCATCGCGCAATTCCCTGCCCGCACCTCGGCGATGCGGCCGGACATGGCTCGAGCACCTGCCCGCCAGCCAAATCCACAATTGGGACGATCTGGTCCGCACGTTCGTGGGCAACTTCTAGGGCACGTACGTGCGCCCGGGATTCACGGGACTGCGCTCCCGCACGCGGGGGCTCGGCCCGAGTCGCTGCGGGACGTCATACGGCGCTTCTCCAAGCACTGCACGGAGCTCCCAAGCGTGGCGCAGTCCGAGATCGTGCATGCCTTCCTCGAGGGCACCACATGCAGGGACCTTGTGCGGGAACTGGGACGCAGCCCGCCCGCGGACTCCAACGAGCTGTTCGACATCGCCACCAGCTTCGCCTCAGGAGAGGAGGCCGTGGGAGCGATTTTCGACGGCAAGAAGGGCAAGCGCTCGGAGGACGCGCGCCGCGGAGGGCGCAAGTCCGGGGAGCCCCACCGCAACGACAAGCGGGGCAAGAAGGGAAAGAAGGCCGCGCCGCGAGGCGCGCGAGCGAGGGCGCGACGGCGGTAATGCCGAGGCCCTCGGCGCTGACCGGCTCGACGGGGCCCTCGCCGGCCCCTCGAGGCCGGGGGGTGTTTGACGACATGTTGAAGAAGCCATGTCCTTATCACAAGACCCCGATAAACCACACCCTTGAGCAGATGCGACATGCTCAAGAAGTTCTGTGGCCGCGCGCGCCGCAAAGGGAGGCGGAGGCCAAGAAAACGGAGGAGATGGTGACGGCGGCGGCTTCCCCGCCGTGGAGAACGTGTTCCTCATCTTCGGGGACCCACCGTCGACATGTCGACCCGCCGCCGCAAGAAGGAGCGCCACGAGGTCCTCGCGCGGAGAAGGCGCCTCCCTCCTTCCTCAACCGGTCGGAGGACGCCATCACCTTCGGCGGGAGGACCATCCGAGCCGCGTCCCCAACCCGGTGCCGATGCCGGCCGGTGGTCGACCCCATCATCGGGAACGCGCGGTTCTCGAAGGTCTTTATGGACGGAGGCGGCCGGCCCTCAACATCCTCTACGCGCATACGCCGCGCGCTTGATGGGGATCGGGTTGGACCGGCCGCGGCCCAAGGCCACGAAGCCGTTCCACGGCATCGCGCCGGCAAGCGGGTCCGGCCCCTCGGGCGGATCGACTGCCGGTTTGGTTTGGCACCGCGAAGAATTTCCGCAAGGAGATCCTCACCTTCGAGGTGGTGGGGTTCAAGGGAGCCTACCACGCTATACTTGGGCGACCCTGTTACGCCAAATTCATGGCGGTCCCCAACTATACCTACTTGAAGATGAAGATGCCGGGACCGAACGGCGTCATCACCGTCGGCTCGTCCATCGAGCACGCATTCGACTGCGACGTCGAGTGCGTAGAGCACGCAGAGGCGCTAGCGCTAGACGAAGCGCTGGTGACCACTTTGGAAAAGATGGTCAACGACGACCTCGACTCCGCCGCCAAGCACCGCACGTTCGAGGCCGCGGAGCGGACCAAGGAGGTCCCCCTCGATCCTTCGCCCCCGAGGGGCAAGGCGTTGAGGGTCGGCTCCACCCTCGACCCCAAATAGGAAGTGGTGCTCGTCGACTTCCTCCGCGCCAACGCCGACATCTTCGCGTGGAGCCCCTCGGATATGCCGGGCATCCCGAGGGAGGTCGCCGAGCACTCCCCTTGACATCCTGCCTCACGCCGCCGCCGTGCAACAACGGCTTCGTTGCTTCGACGAGGAGCGCCGACGGGCAATCGGAGCGGGGGGGCGCGGAAGCTTCTCGAGGCCGGGTTCATCAAGGAGGTGTTCCACCCAACGTGGCTAGCAAACCCCGTGCTTGTAAAGAAAAAGAATGGGAAATGGCGGATGTGTATAGACTACACCAGTCTTAATAAAGCATGTCCTAAAGTTCCTTTTTCTTTGCCACGTATTGACCAAATCGTCGATTCAACGGCGGGAGTGTGAATTGCTTTGCTTCCTTGATGCTTACTCGGGTATCATCAAATAAAGATGAAGGAGTCCGACCAGCTCGCGACTTCGTTCATCACGCCGTTCGGGATGTTCCGCTACGTCACGATGCCATTTGGCCTCGAAACGCGGGTGCAACGTACCGCGCGCATGCAAGACGTTTTCGGAGACCACATCGGGCGGACGGTCGAGGCGTATGTGGATGACATCGTCGTAAAGACCGGGGAAGGCGGACGACCCGGTTGGCGACCTTTGCATCGCGTTCGGTTGCCTACGGAGCCAATGGGGTCAAGTTAAACCCCCGAAAAGTGTGTCTTTGGAGTGCGCGAGGCATGCTCCTGGGATACATTGTCTCCCAACGGGGAATCGAGGCCAACCCCGAAAAGGTTGCGGCCCTCGAACGAATGGGTCCAATCCGGGACCTCAAAGGGGTGCAAAGGTGCGGGGGTGCCTTGCGCGCCTTGAGCCGCTTCATCTCGAGGCTCGGCGAGAAGGGCCTGCCCCTCTATCGCCTCCCTCAAGAAACACGAACGCTTCTCTGGACCGCGGGGGCCCGGGACGCGCTCGACAAGCTAAAAAGGCGTCCTTAGCGCACGCCCCCATTCTCACGCCGCCGCGGGGCGGCGGCCCCTTCTGACTCTACGTTGCCGCGACCACCCGAGTGGTCGGCGCGCGTGATCGTCGTGGAGCGCGCGGAGGAAGGGCATGCTTTGCCGTACGGCGGCACGTCTATTACGTCGGCGAGGTCTGTCGGACACCAAGACGCGCTACCCCCGGGTCCCGAGAAGTTGCGTACGTGGTAGTCCTTGCGCGGCGCAAGCTCGCCACTACTTCGAGGGCCCACCCCGTCACGGTGGTCTCCTCTTTCCCGCTAGGGGGGGATCATCCGCAACCCCGACGCCGCGAGCGGGATTGCGAGTGGTCCGTAGAGCTGATGGGCGAGACGCTTGCCTACGCCCCGCGCAAGGCCATCAAGTCTCAAATCTTGGCGGATTTCGTCACTGAGTGGACGGATACGCAGCTGCCGCCCCCGCAGATCCAAGCAGAGTGCTGGACTCTGTACTTCGACGGTGTCGGGCATACACCCCGGGTACTCATGCAAGGAAGGAAGAATAGTAGAAGACGGACTCCTAGTAGAATTCCGCTGTACTCCTACTAGGACTCGCTCTGTGTACTCCCTACTGGGACTCCGCCTTCGTAACCGACTAGGAACCCGCCCCCTGGACTATATAAAGGAGGGCGGGTACCTGGACGGACATCCCCCGATCCCTCCGGGGACAACCCAACACCGGCGCGGGCGCCATACTTGATCCCCAAAACAGACGTAGGGTTCGCCACCTTGGCGGCCCGAACCTCGTATAAATCTTGTGTCCCATGTCCTTACAAGCATACCTTCGAGCCTCTCTCGGCCTCCCGATCACGATCCCCACCGCACAACCTACTACCTCGGGTACCCCCTTGGTAGGTTTGCGGTCGTAAAACACCGAAACGGGGCCCGGGCGCCGTGAGAGGGATGATCATCACCACCGGGCGGTTCGAAGGACCCTCGTCAACAAGATCAATCCACTCGTCGACTCGCCGAGATCCCATTGAAGCAAGTCGGCTTGCTCTTGTCAAAGCGGAATCCAATCTTCCTACGCCGCGCGTCCCGGGTGCCTCGGCTCGTCCACGCGGCTCGTCGCGCCGCTCGTCCGTCCTCCGCCTCACCCGTGCTCGGCGTCGACCCCCCGCCGTCTTCGCCGCGTCCCGGTGCCTCCGCACGTCGCGCGGCCGGCCACGCGCTTGTCGCGCCGCTCGTCGTCGACTACTCGTCGTCGACTACTCCGTCTGCGCGCGCGCGTCGGGTGCCTCGGCACGCCGTCGCGCGGCTCGTCGTCACGCGGCTTGTCGCGCCGCTCGTCGTCGACTTCTGCGCCACGCGTCGGGTGCCTCGGCACGTCGCGCGACGTCCCACGGCCGCGCCGCGCTCGCGACTGCCCCGGGCCCTCGCACGCCGCGCGGGCGCGCGCACGGGCGAGCGCGGCGTCGACTACTTCGCTCACCTGTAGCTGTTGTTGACATAGTTTTCACCACGCGTCGGTGCCTTTGCACGTCGCGCGGCTCTTACGCGCCTCGCCGCGCCAAGGCCGCTCGTTGACTACTCCGCCTCACACCCGAGCCGGCGTCGACTCGCCGTCGGTTTCGTTGTTGATATTGGTTTTCGCCGCGCCTGGCGGGGGCCTGCGCTGCTTCGCGCGGCTCGTCACGCGGCTTGGCGACGCATATGGCGAGTCGTCGGGCGTCGACTTACCTGGTCATCGGCTACTTCGTCTTCGCCACGCGGCCCGTGGTGCCCTCGGAACGTCGCACGCTCGCCACGCTCGTCGCGCGGCTTGTCGCGCTTCCGCGCGTCATCGACATAGCCTCTCGCCGACAAGGCTTGGTGCTCGCAAGACGCCGCGTCCCGCCACGGTGCTTATCGCGCTGCAGGTCGCGGCGGCTCGTCACGCTACTCACAAGGCAGTGTCGCGCGCCACTACGTCGTCGCTGCTCGCCTCGCGCGAGGCTCGATGTCTTCAACTTCTGGATCGTCTCATGGCCACTATGCGCTGGCCGCGCTGTTGCCGATTACCCGCTTGCTCGCCGTTGCCGACTACTTTGCTCTCCGCTGCCTGGTGTTTTGGTACGCTGGCGGCGGCTGTTGGCATATTGTTGCCGATTACCCGCTTGCTCGCTGTTGAGCCATTGCTGTTGCTGACATTGGCTAAGCCAGCCTGCTGTTGCGACCGCACGCGCGCGCGTTCGGATGCCTCGGCACGTCGCGCGGCTCGCCATGCGCGCGCGTCGCGCGCGCGCGTCGACCACTACTCCGCCTCGCCGGCCCGTCGTCGTGTTCCGCCCTCCTCGCCGCCCCGCGCGTCGGGGTACCTCGGCCTCGCGCGGCTCGTCGCCGGCTCGTCGTCGACCTCCGCCTCACCGGGCTCGTCGCGCGCTCCTCGCCGCCGTCGACTACTCGCCTCGCCCGAGCTCTCGTCGTCGGCTCTTTTGCCTGCGCCCAGCGCGTCGGGGTGCCTCGCACGTCGCGCGCGCGCGCGCGCGGCTCGTCGCGCGCGCGCGCCGAACACTGCGCCTCGCCTCGAGCTCGTCGTCGACTGTGCTCGTCGTCGTCGACTACTCGCCTCCGCGCTCCGGAGCTCGTCGTCTCGACACGTTGCGCGCGCGCGCGCGCGTTCGCGTGCCCCGTCGACCGCACGTCGCCCGGCGGCTCGCCGCGGGCTCGGGCGCCGCCCGTCTCGTCGGCTTCTCCGCCGCGCCGCCGCTCGTCGTCGTCGCTGCTCCTGCCACGCCGCGCGTCACGCGGGTCGCCCTCGCTCGCCCACGTCGCGCGGCTCATCACGCGGCTTCGCGTGGCTGAGGTGTGCCACTTCTCCGCCTCGCCCCGGCTTCGTCGTCGTCGACCCCGCGCCCCCGCGACTTTGCCTCCGCCGCGCGTCCCGGTGCGTCCGGGCTCGGCACGTCGCGGCGGTCCACGCCGACGCGGCTCGCGCTCCGCTCGTCGTCGACTGCTCCGCCTCGCCCCGGTCGCGCTCGTCGTCGACTACTTTACTGCTCGCCGCGTCCCGGGGTGCCTCGGCCTCGCGCGGCCTAGCTCTCGCGGCCGACTACATCGCGCTACGCCGTCGTACAACTACTCCCGCCTCGCGCGGGCTCCCAAGACGTCGCGTAGCTCACTACTTGCGTTCTTTCGCGCCGCGTCCCGGGGTCGCTCTCGTTCGCGTCGCGTAGCTCACCATGCGGCCGTCGCGGCCCCGCCTAGTCGTCGACTGCACTCGGTCTCGTCGTCGACCTACTTGCCCCGCGTCCTGCGCGCGGCGTCCGGGTGCCTCGGCACGTCGCGCGGCTCACCATGCGGCTCGGTCGGCCGCGCGCGGCTGTCGTCGACTACTCCGGCCTCGTCGTCGACTGGTTCGCCTCGCGCAGGTCGGGGGGCCTCGGCACGCCCGGTGCTCTCGGCATCAGCCGCGGCGGCTCGTCACGCGCCGTCGCGCGGCTCGTCACGCGCCTCGTCGGCACGGGTCGGCACCGCGGCTCGTCGCCACTCGTCGCGACTTCTCTCCGCCGTCGCCCGGTGCTCGTCGTCGACTACTCCGTGCGCCGCGACTTCATCTTGCGCCCACCGCCGCTCCCCTCTCGCCCGCGCGTGCGTCGGACGGCTACTTGTTGCGGCGGCAACAGCGGCTCTACTTCTGCTTGGTGCCTGCGAGTATGCCGCGCGCCGTCACGACGTCGGTCTTCCGGGGCGATCGCGTCGACCATTCATCTTGACTAGTTTCAAACTAGTCAAGAGCGAACCGCGCTCACGCCCCCAACAACTAGTTCGGAATCAACTCCGACTAGTCAACCCCGCTTGAAAAGAACCGTCGCGGTTCCATCGCCGGTGCCATGGCTTCATCATCGCTACCCGAGCCGCAAAGAATAAATAAGTCATTTATCTAAATGATTCTTGTTCTCTTCGCTTGTTCTCCTCATCATGGAGGACTACGCGCGAAGATACTCATTTGTGTATGCTTCTCGACGGGTTTTCACCAGGAGTACACTCTGCGCGACTACTCTCTAGGGTTGGGGGTATATCAATCACGTCGCCACGAGTCTACTTCATCAACTCGGGGGCTATCCCTAGGAGGGGTCCCTAGGAGTGCCAGTCCCTGCACGGCTAATCTAAAGTCGACTTCTAAAGTCGCATTCTAAAGTCCGCTCTGTCGGCATCTTAAAGTCGACTCTAGGTCGCATCTTCGCCCTCTTCGGTGGCATACGCGTGTGTAGCTTCGATGGAACCTAGCTAGACGTAAGCGGCCCTCGGGTCGCAAGATGGCAACGAGGGAACCTAGGGGGCCCGTGGTCTTCATGCTCCTGGTACCATGGGTCCAAGTACCCTGGGTAATCGCGGCAATCGTACTGCCCAATTGCGAAATCCAGGCGCGGTGGCCGTGTACTTAAGCCCACTCCGATGGGACAACCCGCTCCGCCCGGCGGCAACCATACCTTGGTCCGGGTCCGAAAATCCATGGGGCTCGGGTGCTTAAGCCCCTATCCGTGGCACAAGCCCGCTGCGGCGAAGAGCGTACTTTCGGGTCGAAATCCATGGCTCGGGTACTTAAGCCCACTCGGTGGCACGTTCCAACTCCGGCCGCACCCATGCTCTCCACTCACCGTCGCACAAGCCGACCCAATCTAAGCCCGGTCGCAGTCGCCGCCGGCTCCGGCGGCAAAACTACTCGTTTTCTGCGATTTTTCATTCGCTTTGGCTTTCCGAAAAGTGCTTTTCGTTTTTTGCATCTTAAGTCCACCACCCCGTGTGGGACAAAAGTCGACTTCCCTCTCTTTCAGTCGCATCTTAAATCCGCTCTCGCGGCAAACTAAAGTCGACTTCTAAAGTCGCATATCAAAGCCCGCTCCGCGCGCATCTTAAAGTCGACTTCTAAAGTCGCATATCAAAGTCCGCTTTACGTGGTAATCTAAAGTCGACTTCGGTTTTTAAGTCGCAACTCAAAAGCCACTCGCGCGGCGCATCTTAAAGTCGACTTCTAAAGTCGCATCTCAAGAAGCCGTCCGCCAAGCGCAGCCACAAGTCGACTTCGGATTTCCAAGTCGCATCTCAAAAAGCCGCTCCCCGCGCCTCATCTCGCCGTTTTATTTCTTGTTATTCTAAAGTCCGCTACGACGGCACGACTACTTCTCTAGCTCCACCGCTTGATGCAGCCAAGCGCTTACTTGGAATCTCTCCCGGCTCGTTCTAGGGCTACTTGAAGATAACTTCTGGATGCTTCGCTCGCTCTCAAGCTCGGGGGCTTCTCACCATGCTACTCAATCACTACTCGACGTGACGTGGCTACTACTACTTCTCTGACTCTGGGGGCTACATCTTGCCAAGAGTACTCGGATGATGGCTTCCAACCGACACGAGACCCCTTGGATCGGCGATTACCTAATCATTTCAAGGCTCGGGGGGGCGCTATGCTACATCATTCAATTTTTCGACCACATTCATTTTTCAGACGTGATGGTGGACCACCTTCCGGCGCCGCGGGCCAAGCAATTATTGAAGACCCCCCCCTCGCGGCGGGTAAGTCGTAAGGAAGACTTCTCCAACGTGCTCGAGGACGCTCAAGAACGCGAACTACGAAGAGGCTTGAACGACCTCTTAACTACTTCTCTCGACTCCAACGTGCTCTGGGGGCTTGTCCGGCCACTCCCACACCCCCCCCAGGTACTCATGCAAGGAAGGAAGAATAGTAGAAGACGACTCCTAGTAGAATTCCCAGACTCCTACTAGGACCGCTCTGGAGCTCCTACTAGGACTCGCTCGTCTGCTCCTACTAGGACCGACCTGTACCGACTAGGAACCCGCCCCCTGGACTATATAAGGAGGGCGGGTACCCTAGAAACGGACATCCCCCGTCCCCTCCCGGGGACAACCCAGCACAAGCGCGGGGGCGCCCTAACTTGTCCCCCAAACAGGGACGTAGGGTTCGCCACCTTGCGGCCGGGAACTTTCCGAAGTATAAATCTTGTGTCCGTGTCCTTGCGCATACCTTCGAGTTCTCGGTCTCCGATAGATCGATCCCCACGCAAATATCTACTACACTCCGTACCCCCTTGGTAGGTTTGCCGTCAAAACAGTCGAAAACACCCGTCGAACGACGGTTCGGTGATGAAAACAGGGGCGGCGCGGAGCCTGCTCTTTGTGTCACCCCTCGGGAGCTCGGGGAGCACATGGAGCACGCTACGCGGTCGCCTCCACTTCCCCGCCTCGAACAAAGCCATGGTGAGTACGAGGCCCTCCTCTGTGGCCCTCAAAATCGCCATTGGGTAGTTAGGCGTCAAGCGCCTCGACGTGCGGGGGGACTCGCAGCCTTGCTAGTCCCCGATCAAGTCATGAAGCTCTAGCGGGGCCCCGCCATGACGACAAGATGGAGGCCTATTGGCAAAGCCGTGCGAGCCCCTCGAGGACAAGTTCTACGACATCGAGCTCGGTCCATGCCCCGCCGTACAACGAGGAGGCGATGAGGCGGCAAAATTGCGTCCGGCGGATTACCAGCCCCCTCCCCGTACCCCGCGCGCGACGTCGCCACGCGCCGCCGGCGCGAGCCCACCCCTCGAGTCTTGTTGAACCCTCGGGGCTCCCTCAACCCAAGGGGCGCGGAACCCATGGATGAGGACCCCCTCGAACGAGGCGTACGTGCTCTCCCCTTCTCGAGGGGTATGGCGCCTACACTGAGATGACGTGATGGACATCGAGCCGCCTCTTTGTCAAAACGGACCGGCGTGACAAATACTTTGCCTGGATAGCTCCAGGGCGACCGGCCGCGGAGCGCATCGCCAGGATGGCAAGTCCTTGCCCCCGTTGACCCGCGAGTCGCACAAGCGCGCCGCCTCTCGGCATCCCGCAATCTGGCAGTGCCTATCCCCGAAGGGCGCGAACTCCACGGACATCCACGCCCGAACTCCCCGCGGACGGGCGCCGGCCGGCGCGCCGCCGGGGATGGCCGGTCGCTGCCCTCGTTGACGGCGAGGGCGCCTGGCGCGCGCCTGCGGCATCACACGCGGTGCGTGCCCATTCTCAGGGCGCGCGAACGCTACGGGACATCCACGCGGGATGCGGCCATCATGCGCCGCCTCGTACCCTCGTCCGCAATGCGTTCCCCAGGCATAACGCCGCAAGGCACCGGACGGTTGCGGACGCCGCCCGAAGTGTACGCACTGCGAAGGGTGCCGATTCTGCGCCCGGAAGTCCAACCTACCCGCCCATGCCGGTACATCCCGGAACCTTGCCATTTGCCGTGGGGGGGTCGGGTGTGGGGCGGGACATCGTTGGCCCCCCCCCGCGGAAGGGCGCGTCGGGGCTCTCTTACCCACTTGTTGGTCGCAATCGACAAGTTCGCGCGCAGGTGGGCCCCAGTGCGCCCCATCAGACAATCTGCGCAGCACGGAAGCGGGCGGTAACATTCTTCACCGACATCGTCCTAAGCTTTGTCACCGCTTGAGATGCGGAACTCCATCATCACCAACAATGGGTCCCGGTTCACGGGTAGGAAGTTTTGGAGTTTTTGCGACAAATTCCACATCCCCGTGATTGGGCTACTGTGGAACCACGACCAAACAAGGCGGTAGAGCGCGCCCACGACGCGCCCAAGAGGCTGCCAACGGCCCTTGCTCCTCCGACCCTTAAGCCCGGGGTACCGACCGGCTCACAAATGCGGGGCGAAAATGGCTCAAGAACGACCAACGGTTTGTGGAACAAATCTAGGGAGAACACGGCTCAAGAACCCTTGGAAGTGGAGCCAAGGACCACCCGAGAGACGGGACGTTCACCCGTTTTCCTAGTCCATGGTGCGAGGCGCGTCCTCCCCACGACTTAGAATACGGATCGCTGCGGTAGGCACGACGATTTAGGATCCGCCAAGCGAAAGCCCCGCGAGGACTCGTTTGATCGAGCTGGACGAGGCGATGCCTCAGGGCCTTAATGCATTCCAGGTATCACAAGGTATCAACGAGTCCCACAAGAGGGACGCAGTGCCCTAAGACGCACAAGCACGCAAGATACGTCGACGAGACTTCGGTGAAGGGGACTTGGTCCTAAGGCTACGCCAAGAACACCGAGGCGCCACGTGCTATGGCACACCAGCCCCCATGGGAGGGACCACGGTGATGGTGGTGGGAAGGTACTCAAGCCCGGCTTACTTGTGAGCTCGCACGACAAGCCACAACGAGACGGTGAAGAGCCACCAACGCTTGGAACATCCAACAACTACGTCGCTCTACCCTTAGTTAGGATTTCAGGAGTTCCCGGTACTTTTTATTGTAAAAACCATATGACCAACGCCCCCGGTAATGAACGTGAAATACATGCTCAAGTTCCAACCCCAATAAAAGGGGCAACTCGGCTTTCCCCCGAAATCCAAGTTACCCTGGGGGGGTTTGCAAGGGGGGCATCCCCCCCAAATGGTCCCATTTTTCGCGCAAAAAACAAAAACAACTCACACGCGCTAAGTTTGTTTTCATACTTCAACCCCGACAACCGATCCAACCAGGCGGGAGCGGCTAGCGGAAGGAGCGCGCGAGCCGAAGATAGCCTACGCCGCGAGGATATGGCCCTTCTCTCTCGCCTCCAGCTTGACAGGCCCCCATGAAAATCGAACTCCCTAACTAGAATCTACTCGGGGAGAAGAGGAGAAACAGCGTAGTAAGCAAAGACTTCATTTGAGGACGTTTATGTCAACAACAACTCGTTCATTACAAAGGCAGCGAGGCAGAATACTAATACACACATAAAAATGGGCCTGACGCCCCGGTGGCCGAGCGAGGAGGGGCCGGCGGCGTCAACGAGCGTCGAGGAAGAGGAACTCCTCGAAGGCTTCGGCCCGAGTGACCCGGCGGCGTCGGCCCGACGAGCGCGTGCCCACCGCTCCATCGCCACCTCGTCCTCGACACCCTGGGAACGACGTAGCCCCTCGCCGGCGCCTCGGGGTTGACCTTGTAGTGGGATCGAACCACTCTGGGGGCCTTACGGGCCGCCAAGACGCGGCGCTCGCGCATCACGCTCGGTGACGTGGCGCGAGGGCGCGCGGCGGGCGGCCGGCCCGAGCTGAGCACGTAGCACCGCCCTCCTCCACGGCTTGGCGAGGTCTCGAGGGCCGCACCACACGGCTCTCGGCCTCTGTTCGGAGGAGTTATAGGAAGCTGCCGGTGCCTCGGCCCGCTCCAGAGTTTGCATGCCCCGAGAGCGGTGCGCAGCTTCAGAGTCACCAAGACAAGAAAGAAATCGAGAAGAGGTGCGAATTCCCAAACGGAAAACCAACCAAAAACGAGAGTCAGGCTGTGACTCACCTTCGACTTGCTTCCTCTCCGCCTCGGTCGCGGCGCACGGCCTCAGACGCCGGCCTCGGCGCTCAGACGGTCTCACCTTGCTCTCGGAGGGCCGGCTCCTGGTTTGCATTTGTTGTCTTCCCGAGCACGATCGGCTCGCCCTCGGCCTTGGAGAACGCGGTGTTACGCTCCTCCCGGCGACACGTACGCCTATCGCGGCGACGCGCTGCTCTGCTCCCGGCGCCGACGGGCGTCGACGAGGTGGCTTGCTCTGGCCGGAGCCGCCCCTCGGCCAACGCCCGGCGGGTGGTGCGCTCTGCTTTTTGTTGCTGCTCGGCGGCCGAGCGAGCGCGCGACCTTGGCGTCGAGGGCGGCCTTCAAGTCGTCGGCCTCCTTGGCACATTGGGCTCCCGGCAGCGCACCGCTCCTCGGCACGGCGGCCCTGGCGCCGCGCCCCTGCGCCCCCTCGACCGACGGCGGGGGCACCCGCCGGTTCTCGCCGGCGGACGCGGCCACCTCCGCCTCCCCGGTGGTTTGCCGGCGGTGCGCATCTTCTCCGGAGTGCGAGCGCGCACCGCCCACGGCGCCTCATCACCGGTCGATGAGGGGCTGCCCCGCCGGACGCGCTCGAGGGCTAGGCGGCGCCGCGGATGCAAGCCTCGAGCTCTCGGGGAGTTTGTCGCGCCGGGCCACGGCCCGTACGCCGAGGCCACGGCCGTGCGCGAGCGGCCGCCGGGGTCCACGGCGTCGGCAAAGCGCGTCGAAAAGCGTTGCATCGCTCCCGGGAGTGGGTGGTGCTTCCGGCGTTCACCGATCCCGAAGGCGTCGTACTTGTCGTGGGCGCGGCGCTCGAGAGCTCACGGCACCCACAAGTCCAAAACCCGTAAGCGCCACGACACGAGAGCGGCGCACAAAAATGAGGAAGAAAGAAGAAAACGAGCAACGACGCCCTGCTGGAAGACACGCCATGCGGGGGCGCCGCCGTAGAGCCTCGGCGCCTCGTTCGGCGCGCCGGTTGGGCGTGGCGGCGTGGCTCGGGAGCTCTCCCAGGCTCTTGCTCCCCCGGCGTCGGCAAACGCGGGGGATGCTTCAGACGGTCCCCTCTGCACAGGCGGAGTGGCGGCGCGGGAGGACGAGGCCTCGGCAGCAGGTGTCCTCGATCTCCCGCCACCATGTGACCCTCGTGCCGCCTCCCGCGAGGGCCCCTCCCACGGGGCTCGGAGGAGCGTGTGGGGGCTTCCGCCTTTGGTCCCACCCGGGCGGCGGAAGTCGTCATCCGGGACCTCCACCACCTCCAGCGAGAGCCGCCGGCGGCGCGGGCCCCGCGCGCGCCTCCCGGCCCGGCACCTCCACTTTCGCCTCCACGGCGCGGGCGCCCGGCGTGGCGCGCGGCCCGCCGCCTGCGGCCGCGCCCCGCGCCGGCGAAGGGGCGCCGGAAAAAACCGCCCTCGCGGCCCGCCCGAGGTCTCCGGGCGGGGGGGGGCAACTCGCGACACGAGGCGCCGGCCCGCCGGCCGCACCCCGCCCTGCCCTCCTGCAACGTGGCGGGGCCACGGCCCGCGCCTGGCGCCACGAGCGACTCGCAGGGGCGTGTGCCTCCGCCACGGTCGTTGCCATGGAGAGGGCGGCGTCCCCACGGCGGCGGCGCCCGGGCCCTCCTCGGCGACCGCCGGAGCTGCGCCATGGCGAGGTGATGCGTCGGCCAGGGCCTCGAGAGCCTCGGTTAGGGACTGCTGACTCTCGCCGCGGCCGCCGCGGGTGCTTGCCCGGCCGCGACGCCCTCGACGAGCGCCGGCAGGGACGGGGATGGATGCGTGCGCCCTCGGCACCTTGGCCGGTGCGAGGGGAGGCACGGAACGGCACCTACATGCGCAAGCACAATCGAGGGAAAGTTGGGGGGTGCTGATCATCAAAAAACCAAACCAAGCGGAGAAGCGAGCTCTCGCACGCTCGAAGAGAGAAAAGGCGCGCTTCCTTTTCCTCGAAGCCTCGATGGATGGGGGCGGGCGCGACCGGCACGCCGCCAACATGCCGCCTCCCGACGACGCCACCGCACGCGGACGGCAGCCTTCGAACACGCTCACCCCGCGCGCGAGGGCGCGCGCCTGGCATGCGCGCCTGCGCGGCACGCGCGGCGCCTCCACGGCGCGCCCGCCCCACATTGTCGATTGCACGGCGGCGGGCGCGGTGCGCGCGGCCCGGCCCCGTGCGCCCTTGCCACGGAGGCCCGGCTCCGACGACGGGGGGAGCTGGCTCCCACCTATCGGAGAGGGCCCCCGCCCCTCGGCCTCTTCCTCTTCGTCCTCCTCAGGGACGAGTACTCCTCGGTCCCTGAGAGAGAGAGCCCAAGTTCCTCGCGCCGCCGTGCCTCTCGCATTTCGTCGCTCGCGGCGCTCGCGGTGCCGCCTCACGCGGTCCCTCTTGCGCACCGCCCGCTCACCCCGCTCCCGTTCTTTGCACCGCCCGGCCAGAAGCGCGCGGGAGTCGGGGGTGGGCGGGAACGGACTTCGCGGTGAAATAAAGCGGTGCATGCAAGAACGACAAGAACGCGTCGAGAGGCGAGAGGCAACACCAAGAACTAAAAAACGGAACAAAAAATCGAACTCACCCGGCGGGGGCCGTTGGGGAGCATCTCGAGGTCCCCACGGGGCCCGGTCCCGGGTGCGCCGACGCTCCGAGAGGGTCGATGGCGTTCGGCGCCAGAGGTCGGCGCGTACGGCGCGGGGGGTCGGGGGAGCATGGGCGACCTCGCCGGCGCGATGGGGTCGCCTCCTCTGTCATCTCGTGGATGCGGAGCGGCCTCTCCATCGGAAGGCACGACCCGCACAGCGGTGGAGGAAGGCAAGGACGCTCGCGCGGTCGGCCCTTGCGCGTCGGGCTCCTCGAGAGGCGGCCAAAGCGAGTCTGCCCAGCCTCAGATAGTGGGGCGTGGACACCCGTGGCCCGGGGAGGCAGGCCTATCGCCAGACACCCGGCCGGTGTGAGGGGGGGAGAGGCCGGAGCTCGGCATTGCGCGGTAGAACCATCCCCGCTCCCGGCCGGCGTTGTTCGTTGTCATGGTGCGGGGATGTAGTGGGTCCTTGAAGCTGCCCCGCCGGGCGCGGGCGACATCCGTAGGCGCGCCGCGCGCGGCGGGTCCCTCGGCTTTCCGTCGTGGGGACGCGTGAGCGACTCCGGCGGAAGAGGTGTCCCGAGCTCCCGGTTGACGGGATCCCGAGATACCCCTCGCGAGGCCGCGCCCACGAACGTGGCCGCGCGAAATCACGTGGGCGCGAAGTTGTGCGGCTCACGCGGTAGTAGTGGCACGACACTCGCATGAAGCGGCTCGCGGCGCGTTGAGCCTCGCTCGTGGAAGCGGACAAAGCTCACCACATAGCCTTGGGGCGGGTTGGGCGCGCGGTCCCCCGCGCCGGCGGCACTATCCACTTTCCGTAGGGCGGCCATCCTCGTTGGCCGGGATCGACTGGCGGCGGTGGGCGGCCGGCTCGCCGAGGGCCGGTGGGTCCGCCGTCCGACCGCTCCCGAGGGCGTGCGGGTCCAAGGATCGTGAGGGGTGGAGGCGGCGCCATAGGGAAAGATAAGGGAGGCGAAGGACGAGAGGACAAGAAGAGGAAGAAGAGCTCTAATGGCGAAGAGAGTCTGCAGGAGCGAAAGCAAACGTGAGAAGAAGAAAGCACGGGGGGCAAAAATGGCGGAACGCTAAGGGTAAACCGCCGCTTCCCCTTCCCCTCGGTTATAGCCGCGCGGGCGAGCTCTCCCGGGGGCGGATGTCCCGGCGCGCGTGCTTCGGGGAATCTGCTCTTCTCGGCGGCGACGGACCCCACCGACCACGGCGGCCCATCCGTGGCGGGCCATCATCACGGTGAAGACTAGCGAGAGTGGTGGCGGGCGGTCACGTCCGCTGCCCACGCCGCCCGCTACGCGCGCGCGCGGCCGCGGCGGCGCGCCTAAAGGCGCGCCGCGGTGCGAAGCCGCGACCTCTACGCTTGGACCATTTAATGGCCTGGGTCCCTTCAAAACAAGGAGAACCCTCCCCGGCGGCACGCCCCCCGGGGGGGGGGGGGGGGGGGGGGGGGGGGGGGGACCCGGGGGGGGGGGGGGGGGGGGG